>JBCFYV010011164.1:14635350-14783731 GCA_039000515.1 Timema cristinae | reverse complement strand
TTAAAATATTAAAAAACCCAAAAAAAATTTGGTTTTTTTTTATTATATTCTAAATAATTTTTTATAAGAAAAATTGGATTTTTTTAAATAAAACTTATTTATTTATTACAATAAAAACTTATATGGGATTAAATTCTATTTAGAAAAAAATTATATTCTTGAAAAAATTAATAATTAATATTAGGCCATCTACATATATATATATATATATATATATATATATATATATATATATTTTATATATATTATAGAAATATATAGAAAATAAAAGTCATATAAGGTTTCTTGTTGAGACCTAAAATTTGACTGTCAGAAGTGACAGCTGCTAAAACACATGTTTTTGCAGATCATATGGTTCGGCGGAGGGATACATAATTTGGTCTAGTTACTTTTCAGAGCTGTCAGATATCAGCTGTGAGCTGTCAGTCAGCACCAAAGAAGTGGTGTGGGACCTATATAATGTTATAAATATTCATAAAACTTAAATAAAACTTAAGGTACTCTAGGATGTTCGAATTATATTTTGACTTTAATCTGAGGTATTTCAGCCTTAAAGCTCTTGTTTTAAACTTAACTGGGGCTAAAATAGGCAGGAAAATGTAACTTGTCAACAACTGGCCTCGTCACTTACTGGAAAGCAGCCAACAACTACTGGGCGATTATGACCTAATATATAAATTATTTTTTATTAACTGTAGGTTTACCCTAGTAGGGACACTATAATATTAATAATAAAATTGTAACTGAATAAAAATCAAATTTGATTTAATAGCAAGGTCCTTCAAAGCTTAAATTGAATTAAGTTTCAGTTTCAAAATACACGGATTAGTTACATTGGTTTTCGAATAAACCCTTTATTGAAGTATTTTCAGACATCTAGTAGTGAAAAGAAATTAGGCCATTTTATCTTATTAAAAGAAAATTTAATTTTTCTATCACATTATAAATTCCACTATCTATAATTAAAGATCTATGTAGTTTTTCTCATAAATTGTTCTTTCTTCACTATACATTATTTACTATTAGTAATGCATTATGAATAAATATAAACCTAGCTTAGCAACGCCCTAGTAATCAGACGCCAAACAAAAAAATGTTGATACCTAACCTTATACTAAAAATATTAACGTACACACTATTAACAATACATACCAATCCGTATTATTGTAAAAAATAATAACAGCGATGATAAGACCTTTTCTAATACCATTTCCATCTTAAAGTTGTTTCTAATTTCTCAGCGAATAAACAAACTATACCACACCCTACTACATATTTACCAACTAACCAACCAAACCAAGTATATAAATGGTTTGCTTTGCGTCACTTGCTCCAAAAAGAAATTTCAAATTTCAGTAGTTTTTGTTAATTCGTGTTACCTGTACTGAATAGGTCTGTCTATGCGCGTCATCCCTTGATAGAAAGATTAAAAAACCATCTTCCATGCAAAACCTTTTCAAATTAAAAGTGAATGGAGCAAGTTAGAAAAAGAAGAAAAATTAGTTTTTAAGTGACATTTATTTTAATTTTTAAATGAGATGTTTTGATTAATTTATTTTTATCCATGCGACCATGCTTATAGTTAATCAATAGATGTATTTTGCTCTGCATATTTCAACTTGAGAAATAATATCACAAAATGATAGCTTAGTAAAAATAATGCTTATCCTAATATTTCTTTATACCAAATAGAAAAAAATGTTACTGGAGCCTATGCATTTTTAGATGAATCCATCTAAGATAATTATAATTCAATTATGGCAAAGTCTGCATAAGCCAAAATAACCTATGTATTAGCCATTGATCTCTATAATATAACTAGATGGACATAAACATACACTTTGCCAAGGACCAAAAAATGACACACAAGTCTATCGTCTGCTACATTGTGGGGAGACAGATTTAACGGGTTTTTTCAATGTTCTTATGCGAAAACGTGTGTCTGATGTATAAAAGTGTTATTGTTTAAAATATTATACCACACTTTCCTGAAGAAACATTTACATTAAAGACTATACAATTAGTTTTACAGGTAATACTGTACAAATGCGAATAACATCTTTAACATAATTATTTAAATATGTAGTTATCATAAATGTTGTTTACAGTCTACCAAGACTGTACTTATATTTAAAGTTGGCTATTACCTTGTATGTTGGTTTCAGATACAATATTATATTGAAAGTTCGATAAATATAATGAATAAGGTATCTTAAATTTAATTGCATTTGTTTGAATGACAAACTTTGTGTAGTTACCATATGTTCAATCTATCACTTAGGTTATAGGCTTGTAAAAAGTATTATTATACTACCTTTTTTTCTTTTTAAGTTTTGGGTTCATATCTTATAGTATATTTCTTTCAGAAACTTTGTTATGTTGAAAGTTCGATAACTATAATGGAACAAGTTAGCTAAAAACTGTATTACATTTGTTTGAATGACATACTTTGTGTAGAAATCTTACGTTAAAATTATATATATTATAAGCTTGTAGGAAGTACGGTAACTACTAAATCCCAATTTTAGTAAGACTCACAATCTGTAAGGCTTTATTTCGTACCAGAATAGTATCATATGTATAATATTTTGGTAGGATAAAATACCATTTAGAACGGAAGTATAAATTTCCTTCTGGAAGGTCTTTTATCCTACCTAAACACTACTGGAGGGTAAGATTCATGTACGAGATAAAGCCTTCCAAGTTAGCTTTCTTCAAAAATCATATATATTAGGCTACATAAACTTATTTAAAAAAAACTCACCAGTTTAATACGTTGTTATGAACTTCAAAGCTTTTCCTAACATATTTGTTTCATTTAACTAATCACACATTAATGTATCTCATATTCAATCAAATTAATGAATGATGTCAAAACGCCACATTGCCTTGTATGGCTGTAAGAGAGAAAAAGATAGCAGAAAGTTTCCTTCTCTCTTAGCTAATGGTATGCAGACAACAGCTCGAAAATTTCAGCCACAGATGTCCATCCTTTTATATTATAGAGATCAATGGTAATAGTTATTTACAGGAGGTAAAACTGATATCTACACCGGATATGCCAATGGTCCAACACCATTGTTTAAGTAATCTGTGAAATGGGTATTGTATTACACTAACAGGTTCTGAATTTGGATGACTTGAAAATTATAAAAAAATTACCCATAAAGTGACCTAAACATTCTAACAATTTGACTTCAAATATTCAATAAATGGTCTTAATAAATGGACAAAAACATATAATAAATGTTTCTAATTATGTTCACTTTATTTGGTAAGGAGTAATATTAATAATAATTGATAGTAAGGTTATATCTTCTTATTTACTCCCTTCTACTTATTTTATATAATTTTCTTTTATGACGATGGCATGTTTCAGTGGTTTATCACCATCTTCAAGTCTTATTTATATTAAAGATGATTGATTTTACTTCATACTATTAGAAAGGTTGTAAAATTTGACAGTAATATTCTATAAAATAAAAAACTGCAAATTTTAAATTAATATAGTTTAAAATTGGAAAATATATTCCATCCTAAATAATTTAATTCAATTCAATAAATGGTTAGATAAATGTGGATGTGAATTATTAATTTGTCCTATGGTTGTACAACAAAGCTATTTTCGGGGGAAATTGGTATTTAATTAATTTACTTGATAATTTCAGTAGAACCAGGGCTCACTTTAAGGTAAGATATTTAAAGATAATATATTTATTAAATTTCTATTATTTATATATAATTTGCAATTAAATAATTTTACCCTATAGTTATTTAAGTTATTTTTGGTCGCTCTCTATTTTTTTGGCTTTAAACTATCTTTTGCTTAGTTTCACTCTTATGGTTTGTTTTGGAACTACATTTCCCCCTTTAGTTTCTTTTTCTTTTCTCGTGTTGGCCTAAAACAGTTTTAGTTTATTGTTCCATTCTAATGGCTGCAATTCTTTCACTCTTTGGCTGCTGTATGTGCACTCTTCCAGTCTCACATATCTCGGTGCTACCTCGCTGTCCGCGTCTAGTCATCCGATGAATGTTTTGCTCATCTGTGGGCAAACTGATCCATCATTTGGTAAAGATATCTCGTCGTCTTCAATTTGATCGGGTGGAGCCGAATCTCTTATGACGAGTGCTCGACGTATGTGTGTCGGGGGAGCGCGTAGACCTCTTCCGTCTCCTCTACTTCGATTCCAAGTGCGGCCACCAATTCTTCCAGTGTCTAAAATCGTGTAGATTCTGTTTCTGCGTCTTCTGCTTGGGCTTTCCATTCTTCTAGCTACGCTGGGCTGTGTAGAGAATTGCCCCAGGTGTCCCATGCTGACTCGTCTTCGTCGGGTGACCCCGCAGCTCTTACGTCAATGCCTGGGCCCTGTAACCATTCGTCCAGTGTGATGATGGTGGTTGTCGAAACTACTAGAAATTGCCAGTCCTCCACGGTAAGGTTGGCTATCTGCAACTCCTCCGGTCTATTCTGACCATAATCCGGAGGGGGGAGGCCTGCCTCTTGGTATGCCCACTCAATTGACGCTCTTGAAGGGGATTGTTTACGATGTCTTGCCATTCTGATAGTAATAAGTTGTTGCGTCCCGAGGCCTCCCACACTCTGCCTTATATAGCTTCGCCTGCGGGTGGATAGGCGCGAGTGAAGGTCCCCGGGGACAGCCGAGGATCGAGCAGAAGGAGTACGCTGCTCATGGCCTTTATTATTATTAGAATGGTACATACAATAAATCAAATGGGTTAACATTTACATGTGAAATATCAAAGATCGCTGCATCGTCCATCTCGTCTTCCACCAGGATTCGCAGCGCCTCCCTCAATCCACAGTCCAAAGTATTAGATATTAGCTGTTGGCGTAGTGATATATTAAGGACTACTTCTAGTAACATTTTGAGCTGTCATCCAAGTAAATTAAGGTTGAGAATGAAACAACTTGTGTGTTCAGAACTAGGGTGTCTAAACAAAACACAGCCAAAATATCTTATGCTTATTTTTGTATATATTATTTGTTGTGGCTCTTTACATAAAAAAAGAACACATTTTATATGCTCAGAACAAATTGGTAATTGAATGAATATAATATGTATTTTATGTAACACAATGTCAAAAAAGTATGAATATGACCTATATGAGTGTACACAACTGGTTAGTTCGGAAATAGTGTGTCCAAACAAAATATCTCATTTTTGTATACTATAATCATGTATTATTTGTTGTATTTACATCCTTTTTTTTAATTGTGTGCATCATTTACATAGTCTAAAAACTTATTTTTTGACAAAATTGGAGTTCGATTTCACACAAGATTTTGATACGAGAACATATTTTCTTAGATCGGAGTAATAATGTCAATCAATGTAACTGATTTTAATACTGCATCAAATATTTATGCTAATCGTACATATATGTTTTACAACAAAAAATGAGCTTTATATAATTGCATTATATTATAATCTAGGGTTGGTCAAAGTCACTATTTAAATGTGAAGTCAAAGAGAAGCTTGAAATATGCGAAGAAAAGTCGAAGTCAAATATAAAGTTTATGTGTTTGCTCATAATAAAACTTTTAATTTTTTAATGGTGACCTGGTGGTCGAGTGGTGAGGCATTGGACTTCAGCACTGAGTATCCGGGGTTCAATCATCTTTCTTTGGCACAGATTTATTTAATTGCCAAACTCTTCCTTCACCTCTAACAAGACGTGTATTAATTAAAGTTTGTGAATGTGTGGGATGCCAGGCTTCTACCGTGGTTTGGATCCCACGTTAAACTGTAGGTCCTCCATTTCATCTCACAATCACCCTACCATTACACATAAGGGTAAGTACGTAAAACTCGAACGGGTAGTAAGACGGGGTGCAATTAATAATAATAATAATTATTATTAATTTTAATTTTATATTTGGTACATCTAGGCATACTAAAAGATTTTAGCTAATATCTCAGAATGAAGGAAGAGGACCGATGGAAGGCTAGAGGAAGATGGAGGCATTTTACAAAACTGACCCGGCCACAGGCAGAAAGCAGTTAATGATGATGATTAGGATCAGTATATAGCTATGCTAATGTTATAAATGTCATTAATCACTCATCTGTGTAAAAAACTGTTTATTAGCTTTTAAAAATATACATGTTAAAATATGTCATATTTGGTAAGAGATTTCAAATCTGGGCATAATATACTGAAAATTTTGTTAATCCTTCGAAATGTTTCGAAGCTGTGAAGGTTATGAGTGTCAAAGCAAATAAGATTTAACCTTTAACTTCAACTTTGACATTTCAAAGCTTTGAACATTCTATTATAATTTACTTTCTTACTCTATGTCTATGAAATTACGACATTAGATTTATCTGAATACACAACCCTTCCTTCACCTCTGGCAAAGTGAGTGCTTTTCACACTTTTTGAAAGTAAAAAATATCGAGCCCCCACCTGTAATTATGGCAAGCTTATTCTTGCACATTCGCTTTAAATTGATCACCCCCATGCATGACGAATAATAAACTTCACTGGCAGTTTGGGAAGCGGTTTATTTTATTGCATGTCAAAAGAAATATTGAGAATGACATCAGTTTTTTAGGACCATCAGTCGAGCTTTTTATAGAACTTTTCATATCTTCACAGAAAGAACAAATGTCCCTTCGTGGATCACCAAAAGACAAGTTGAATCAAAGCTGGAAGAATTTGCCCAGAATCATTAATTGAAATTAGCTTTTTAAGATTTATTACAGGTAGCCTCTTAAGCTTTTACCGCACTCATAGTGGCAAATAAAATTGAAAATAGAGACTAAGATTTTAATCCCATTTTCAGTTTTTTGGGAATGACTTCTGCGTTCGGCTTTAAAATATTTATACATTAAGTATTAAGACTAGTGTGCCTAACGGGAGTAATAGATGATAAGGATTTTGTTCAAACATGAACAATAGGACCATTAGCCTTGCGAACAAAGTATAATATGGCATTACATGATCTTGTATTCTCATTTATAGGTCCTCTTGTTCAATTTATTTTTTCAAAGAAGTTATCGATGTCAGAACTATCCAAATCCACTTCATTACACCCATTACTGTGTTTGTGTGGACAGTCTATTTTTGGCTTACCCTTTGCTGACAAAATGTCTCTGGCATTTCTGCAGACCTTTTTTCTCCCCAAGTCTTCGTTTTCTGTTCTTTCATGTCCTCTGTTTATTTCATGTAGAGGCTGACTAAACTCTCCAGAAAGTACAGTCATTAATAGCATCACTTATTTAAGCAATCATTAATACTTGAATTAATAAGAACAATATGTTCTCGTCAAGTCAGAAACAAATAAATACTTCACTGCATATTATCAACACAACTAAAAAAAAGTCACCATAGAACAAAGAGGGAGCAATAGAACGTACTGTTACTTTCTGAGCTACCAAAGGGAATCACTAATTCCAGCATCTAGCGCCTGGTACTAGAACTCTGAATGATAGCTGGACTTTAGTTTGAAATGTTTGAATACTAGCAGGATATTGAATAGTCTCAATATTGACTTCAGCAATGCATTCCAAACGACACTTAGTCATAGACTACTGTGGCTACTACGCATGTGCTGTGACTTAGGTTGGTTTGGGAGACATAAATGTAAAACTATGTTCAGTTTAGAATACATGCCTTATTTAATACATCTGTTTGTTATACTCTTAGTGTAGTCTGGAACACACCGCTTTATTTCATTCCTAGAGAAAGAAACGATAGTATTCAAATTGTATATAGATGAAAAGGCAAAAAATTGACTTAGTGTGTTTTGGAATCCACCTCTTCAAATATAGTATGACTCATCTAAAGATTAAATAGAGTCATAATACTAACAATTATGTGATTGTGTTTTATGTTTATCATTAAACATGGGTCACCATTTGTAAAAGTTCAAATATTTTTGTTTGTATTTTTTTATAGACTTTGATTTAGCTTACTAATGTATGGGCATAATTTCTCTGCTATGGCACTGACGAATTAAACTTTTACCTATTATAATGTGTGTTGAAATACAAAACAATAAAATATTTTAAAGTATTACCAACGTTTTCTTTTCACTGATAGTGTTATTTAAAAGTCACCCTTATAATCCTCTGTCCTTATTATAGTTTGGGTGATAAGTAAGAAATGATTAATGATGAGACATGTAAAACTAAACAGTTTGTTCAAATGGATAGATAGTTAGTTTAAATACTTTGAAAAGCTGGTTTTAAAATATCTAGGAACACAGAAACTGAAGTGTGTTACTATATTTGATTAGCAAACATAAAACAACTAATGTCTGTAGAAATGTGCAAGCAGACCAGGAGTCAGATGATAGTATATTTTCTTATAATAGTCTTTTCCTTTTCGTATTTTTTAATTAGAAAAAAAACGGGCAAGGTTATTAAATAATTATTTAATTATCACACTTTTCCCCTGAAGGTGTAGTTCGGCGGCCAGCCACCCAAGCATTGCAAATCGTGTTCTAGGTGCTCTACAGAGAGTGTTCATTCTCTACATATTCTTTATCTATGATGGTGACTGTGTTTCTCTTCCGGCTGCTAGATGTCACATTTGTTAGATTTGAAAATGTTTTGTTAATATATTAAAAATGGAAGGTGTATTGTGGAAATGGACTAATTATTGGAGTGGTAAGTTTCACGGCAAATTTTCACTTGTGAAATTTCAACCCTTCAGGGCGTTCAAGTTAATCGTCTTAACTAAAACATAATTTTTTAACTTAACTTGTCAAAGCTTGTGTATTGTGTTTTTTGACCTAAAGTCCCATCTACAGACTCCGTATCCTTAAGTTCGTGGTCTGTAAGAAATCGGTGCCTCAATATCAGGTAAGTCTCTATGGAGTACTGATAAGTCTGTATACTAGGGCGTAACTACTATATATAAGTTGGTGAATTTTAACTTTCTAAGGACTAGTTTTATACAGACTACCAAGCTTAGCCAAGTAAATAGGTGTGCACAAATCAAAATAAAACCACCCATTACAGCGAAAGGATCCATAACCAAAATTAGTTTGATAGTTCAGATCATGATTAAAATATATTTATTGTGATTGTACTTAAACTACATTTCAATTATATAAACATTTTCTCAAAAAGGGGATTAATTTCTTGTATTGATCAGCTGACAGCTTGGGGCATATTCCTTGCTCTAGATAAAAAAAATCGAATAATTTTATTGTATGATGTATGTGACTATCTCATTGGTTGACCCAATGTGAACCTTTTGATTTTACAAGAATCCTGGATAGTAAAATTATATATAATTTTTTTTAAATCACCATAATCTCTTTAAAAAAACTCAAAATAAATGGGAGTAAGAATAGTGGGAGTTCTTTTACTAATTTTTAATTATGTTTACAAATGGGGGTATTTCAACAAAAACACTATCAAACAAATTAATAATCACAATCATATTTTAGTATTATAAGTTACATCAGTGTTTGAATTCTGTTGCTTTCAAAATTTGGTAATATTATTTGTGACTAGTTGTTTAGGCTTTATACATTTTTGACTTTTTTTTATAGTTATAGCCCAAATTTTTATGCACAATAGGTACCTACTGGTAGTATTAACCTAGAAAATGTGTAGAACAATCGGTTAAAGTATAGTAAAATATGTAATACTGTGAAAATGTGTAATATTGGATAAATCTTTCTCTATGTTATGCTATGGGGCCTACATAATTATATTATGGCCTTCTGAAATAAAATTAAATTTTATGACTCCAAATTTCTGAGAGAATTATTGGGAAAACACTTAGGTAACCTACCGTAAACGGGAATCACTTGAATACATTTTTGAGCTTCACTTGTAAATTTTTCCTTAACCATGTGATTTTATTAAATTCTGCCTGCATTGCTTAGTCTTGGTTTGGACTACACAATTACAAAATCAAATATTTATTTCAAGTTTTTATGTTTAATTTTTTTTAAAGTTTTTGGACCAAATCAAGCCATGTTTTGCCATACTATTCTTATGGCAGAGTCTGTTAGTGATTGACAATAAGGTTGACTTGAACACACGTAAAAAGGTCTTTTCTAGAGTATTTCTAATTTCTTATGGTTGGTTTTTGACAGAGTTATGAACAAAAAAATCGTCAGGAAAAGGAAATTTTCTCAAAAACCTTTCAAAATTTTGCAAAAAATTAAATAGAGACATAAGATAAAACATTGTTATTTACCTCAAAATAAAGTGGAAGAATGGTTCTTTAAGAAAACGTAACTTTCAAATGTTTGCAATGTGTGGCTATAAACATTTTCTTTTATTAAGAATGTATGAAGAACACTTAAAAAACTGTACTGTAAGCTTTTATGACTTAGACTTTTTTAATGTTATAACTTTTTTTTAGCATAGCATAGTTTTTAATTTATTTACACTATATGAACCATCTTTCTGAGGAGAATTTTTGATCCGATTCGATACTTATCAATGTTAGGGACCTGACAGACTTCTATAGAATTAATCAGCTTTGGAATATACTCCATTCACGGTAGGAATTACTCTCTTAAACGTCTTTTTTCCTACCAATCTTCTACTATATAATAGATTTCTGGTAGGGAAAAAGGCCTTTCAGAAAACAATTCCTACGGTGAATGGACTTTAGGAATTATTTCCTTCACATCACAATATTTGTCAACGAAAATTAAATATAACATTGTGTAATACAGTTGAAACATTGTGTAATCCCATGAAATGTAAGCAACATCTGAAATAACATGATTGTGTTCAAGTGACCCCACAAAGTGGCAAAATAGGCAGTGGTGACTTGAACGCACCTGTATCTCTATTATCAGTAGTGATAACACACTGAAATTTGTAGTAATGTATTAAGGAAGCTCCAAATAAGTGGTATGATACATTAGAAACACTATATAAACAAATGCAGGCTCAGGCCAGATCATATTTTCGGACACAAAAAACTATATAAATATACACACATACAATTACTGTATTGCATTATTAGTTTTTAGTTTACACCACTTATATTTACCATTAATTACATACTTCAAGTAAATTGCACTATATAACTAATCTTAGAAATCTTACAAACTACTACAAACTCTCACTGAAACTTCCACTGTTGCACGATCTTTTAAAACCAGTAAATGTCAAACCACTTCAGATTTGTTAAAGTCAGTTACATAGAATTATTTTTTATGTTCAAAGTTAAAAATATGCTGTATTTTTGTGAGACTTCATATTACATCTTCTAGATTGATTTTGGGTTCTGTTTTCTACACATTAACCACCGATTCATTATTTACTCTATCCATGAGAGTTTTTTCATGTACACTTATTAGATATCACATTTCAACTAGGGTTGTTACAATTTTACCCAGCCCAAAAAATACCACCAGGGTTTTATTAAAATAAACTTTAAAAAAACCAAAAAACCCACCTATTATATTTTGAATGCAAATCAATATTCTAACTTTTGAAAATGTTAAGTTGAAAACCTTTTGGTTAAAAAAAAATAATACATTGATTTGTATTTGGTGTTAAACACAATATTTTTGAAATTACAGATTTTATAAAATAGACTAAGCTTGTGAAATGTGCGTCGGGTGGCGAACTCAGACAACTGTAGCGCTAGCGTCGGTATTTGGTCAGTGCGAGCTTGTCTGACGTGAACAGAGTAGATTAACTTGTAAGACTCGGATGTGTCAAGACCTCCTGGTATGGGTAGTCTAGCGAGTGAGTTGCCGTCCACCACGCCCGCTCACGTCACGAGATATCATAGTGTGCTGTATCTCCAACAATAAACTATATACTTGACTCATTGGCAACAATGTTATTATTGCTCATGAAACACATCCTCGGCAAAGGGGGGGCCATAGTGCAAGCTATAAAATAAATTTTAATTGGTTGAACAAAATAAAATGTTCAACTAACAACTCATTTGGAATAATATCATTTTAAGGTTCCTAAACTGTATTAATGCTAGGCCATTAGAGATAATACTTTGTCAAAAAAGCAAATGAGATAATGAAAGTTTTTTGCTTTTATATTTAACTAAAGAAAGCATCAAATAAATTCTGCAGTTGGCTTTCTAGCGGTGGCGGCTCGTCACTTAAGAAGCTGGAGGGGCAGCCTGTTTAATTCATAGATTATTTCTAAATAATATATTTAAAAGAAGACACAAATTTCGGAATATGTTTTGCTAAATATTCATTTAGTTAAACTCAAAAATTAATATCACAAACGGGTGACCTGGTGGTCTAGGGGTAAGGTGTTGGACTTCTGTGCTGCCGGCCGGGGTTCAATCCTCGGTCCCGGCACAGATTTATCTGATTACCAAACCCTTCCTTCACCTCTGACAAGACGTGTATTAATCACAACTTGTGAATGTGAGGAATGCCAGGCCTCCACCGTGGTTCGGATTCCACGTTAAACTGTAGGTCCTTCATTTCATCTCGCAATCACCCTATCATTACACATTAGCGTAAGTGCGTATAACCCGAACGGGTAGTAAGACGCGGTGCTAATAATAATAATAATAATAATATCACAAACAACATGCAAAGATGTAAAAAATAAACTCACCCCAAAGAACGTGGATGTGTTGTAGAAACATTGCAGCTTTGTGTATAAATATATAGGTATGTATGTTCAATGTCCTCACAAGCTCACAACATTAATATTGTGTTTCTTATCATTTTCTCTGTATAATGAGTCTAGACTAGCCAATATGTTTACTTTGCCTAGAAAAGAAAGATTAACAACACTATTCATGTGATTCACTGATACTTCGTGTTTCTTAATCTTTTTTGTTAAATGTTTTATATCATTGACGCCCTTTACTATCCACAAGCATTCACCACTCTTTCTGGGAGAAAACAAAATACACGGGAAACAGTACACAGATTTGTCCACATCACAGCCGCAAATCCATCCATTTTTTTGGTATGCATCTTTGGACTTGAGCTGTCTTTTAAATACTCGATTTTCATTTTTCTTTTTTCACTTTGTTCCATACAAAATTCAAGACATGGCCTACCTAATGATTTCAATTCTCTTTTTTGATCAAGAGTTAATCTTGCAATATTCTTTGTCTTAAGCGCCTGAATTGAACTATTCATATTAAGCCTAGTTACAAAAAATATTAAAACATATAACTCAAATAAACATTATCCTAAAATAACCCTACATAATATTATTATAAATACACACGCCACACACATCCTCAAGATGCAGGAGCACGCAGGATGACTGACAACAATTATTGCTGGTTCACTGTATACACATTTCACAAGCTTTCAACCTTCAAAAGAAGAATAAGCAATGCTAGCTACAGTAGCTCCATGGCTTCTTTGGTGCTGACTGACAGCTGCTAAACGCATGTTTTTGTAGATCATATGGTTCGGTGTAGGGATACATAATTTGGTCTGGTAGCTTTTCAAAAGCCGTCGGCTGTGACCTGTCAGTCAGCACCAAATAAGTCATGGGTCTACTGTAGCTAGATATACCAGGATAGGGACAATGAGTTAAGGGGAGGGAAGGTTTGGTTTCACAATGCATGGCGCTAACAGTCTCGTGCCCGTCCGCATGCCATTTTAAAAACATTGCCTGCTATTACTTAAACCAAAAACATATTTTTCTTGAAACTATTATGGCAAGATAAAATTGTCGTGAGAGTGTGAATAATAACTTTAAAAGGAACTGGGGATTCGTGGGGATGGGAGGCGCGCGCCTTAGGGACGGAGCCGAGCCGCCCCTGCTTGCCAGTAATTAGATACATGGTCTCCCCTCCCTCCTCTGTCTATTCCTTCTACACAAACATTCTTTTTTTGTCAACCTGCTTTTATACAATATTGTTGCCAAGAATTACATTGTTGCACTATTGTTTTCTTTATTATGTATCTTATTAATCCTTTCCTTAATATATTAAAATAGGTTTCTCTGAATCCTGAATAAATAATATATTTGAATTATTGGTTTGATCAGATAACATAGTCTACATAATATCTTTAATTAAAACACAAAAAACCCAATATAACCTAACTGTGTAATGTTTCTGATTTGACCCTAAAAAATATTTGAAAGCATTGACAATATTCTCCTCTTAATTATATATATATTATTTTTATTTGAATTTTATATTTTATTACTTGGCGCTTAAAACAAGTCTTCTTCACGGATGGACGTGTGCTTGGCGCTCGTGCAACACGGTCATTTTTCTATCAAAGTATCAATAATTATCATTGAATAAACCAATATCAAACTCTATCTGACGTTAGTCATTTCTATCATAAAAAGTGAGGCCCAATGTTGGGGAGTGATAATAACTATTTTAAATGTAACAAATGATGAAACAACCGCGGGACAATCAAACAAGTAAAAATCTCATAATGTTATAAATGACTTCCAAAGGGGGGCATTTATAATCAAAGATATTACTTAAGGTGGCAATTGGCGGCCCAACGTGGACCAGCTATAAGAACATAACAATTGGCGTCCAAACCTGGGGCCAGCTAATAGTGGTGTAAACAAATAACTTCCAAACGAGGGGCTCGTTATGAGATCGTAATAAATGGCAGCACAACGAGGGGCTCAAATATTGGCGTCCAATATGGGTCATAACAAATGGCAACCAACGAGGGGCGTAACAAATGTCGTCCAACATGGGTCATAACAAATGGCAACCAACGAGGGGCGTAACAAATGGCGTAACAAATGGCGTCCAACATGGGTCATAACAAATGGCAACCAATGAGGGGCGTAACAAATGGCTCCCAACTATGGGGTGTAATAACAGTTTTTTTTAAATAACACAGTTTTTTTCCAACCCTGATTCCAAACGCATTCACCTTGCTTTTGTGTTTCTCCTGACAAACACATGCTTCACATTCATAAAACAATGTTGGCCTCAACACACATTTATATGCTGCCATCTTTGCCTCTTTCGATACTACTTCATTCTGTTGCATTAGTGCATATAAATTCTACTAATCTCTGAAATGCATTCACCTGTCTGTTGATTTCACCATGTTTCCTTCCCTCTTTTTTTTTTACAGAAAATCATTCACTTGTTCTAACAGTTTTCCATTTATACTATGCTGAAAATCATTTCTTAGTCCAGTCTTGTAAAAAACTATAATACTAGTTTTGCAGACATTTATACGAAGATCCATTCTGCCTGGCTCTATATTCAAACAATTTAATGCATTCTCTAAGACACTATCTTCCATTAATACACCATCATCTGCATAATTATAACAACATTCTCACTTTCACCAATTACACACCAGTCGCGTTCTCACAAGCATCCCTCATACAGTTAAATCCATGAAAACATTAAACAGCCATAGAGACAAAACACAACCTTGTCTAACACCCATTCAATGTCAAAACCATTCGCTCAAATCGCCATCCATCCTAACTCATGCTTTACTTCCATCAAACACCGCCTTAATTGCATTTACTAACCATGCACCCACACCATACTCTCTCGGAACATTCTATAACATATTCCTATTCACCCAATCATACGTATTGTCCAGATCAACGAATGCACAATACAATTTATTTCTTACTGCCATACATTTCTCAAGGCGTGAAACCACATTGCATTATCCAAATCTTGTGTGCAGTTTTTTTGCGCACCCTCAATGATTATGGCTTTCCCAAAAACTTTGCCTGGAATAATCAATATTGAATTAATTGGCCTATGTGTAATCTTATTCACAGCTACTGCCATTGCCTTTTTATTTATTAACCCATAGTTAAATAATTTTATCTAGTGGCGGTACTGGTATACATTTTGAAGTTAAGAGAATGACCAAATTACTCAAAGATTTTAAAACATAATCTAATAAAGTTGTATATTTGTTGTAATAGAGAGGCCAGGTGATGGTTGTTAAATAACTATGAGTTCATTTTGAGTAATGCCAGTATTTTTACAAATTGTTTATTTAATGTTTAGGTTCACAATTAAATCAAGTAAAACCGGAAAAATAAATTACATTAGATATGGTATGTAATTGTTAACTACGAGGGTAGTTCAGAAAATAACTTCTGGTGGAATGTATAAAATACAAAGAGGTTGCGGGCTGGAAAAAGGAGGGAGAAGGGGGAGGATATTACATACAAAAATATCTACACATTTTCTAAATCACTTTTCTACTTTGTCACCATCTGAATTGCGGCATTCGTCATATTGGGAACAAGCTTTTCAATTACTTCCTTAAAGAAATCGGGTGTTTGGGAGCACAGCCTTGTCTGTATGTCTGTTCTCAAAACTCCTCGCTGTCCTTGAAGCGCTTTGTACCCAAACACTGTTTCATGTGTCTTGATCAAAGCAAGGTCAAGACTGTCTGGTTGGTGATAAAATACTTCAGGGGGTAAGAGCAAAAACATGATAACCCTCATTTTATGAAAAAATGTGTTAGTACCGATTGCTGGTATAGCTTACCTCTTGAAGTACAAGTGGTTTTTATAGCCAGTCAATAATTTGAAGACCATGACTAATATCAACAGATACCGGTATTTGATTTATTTTTCATGGCTAGATTTACAGATTTTTTTACAGACATTTAAATAGTGAAAATACCCCATCTAAGTTTATCATATTTTTACTGTGACCCACTTTATTGCCAATTGAATTGTTCAAGCATTGCTTAAGTGCAAGTCACAGAATTTCCTTAAATTTATTATTATTATTATTAGCACCGCGTCTTACTACCTGTTCGGGTTATACGCACTCACGCTAATGTGTAATGGTAGGGTGATTGGGAGATGAAATGAAGGACCTACAGTTTAACGTGGAATCCGAACCACGGTGGTGGCCTGGCATTCCACACATTCACAAGATGTCTTGTCAGAGGTGTAGGAAGGGTTTGGAAATCAGATAAATCTGTGCCGGGACCAAGGATTGAACCCCGGCCGCCAGCACAGAAATCTGGCACCTTACCCCTAGACCACCAGGTCACCGACGTTAAACATATCAATAAAAAATATTATTGTCGGTGCAAGTTGCAGCTAGCTAAACTTTCAGTAAGGTCATGTTATGTGTAGCACCAAACACAATTATAGCTGTGCTTTTTAATTGTTTAACCACCTTTATTTTAATGGCGATACTACAACACTACAATCACCTATAGGTTAGTCTTAAAATCTTTCTTTTTTTTAATATAGTTTCAAGATATAGTTTGTAATCTCTAATAGTAATTACAAACGAGATACATTGGAATGGTGTTATTTTAATATCGGCAATAAGGAAAGGATAATGGCACAAAGCTTGTAATTCCAGGATGGCAAACTCGGTGGTTTATACTTGGAAATGGCGTATTAGCATATTACAAGTCTCAAGAGGAAGTGAATCAAGGCTGTAAAGGTTCAATGAAGGTTTCGGCTTGTGAGATAATTGGTATGTAGCCTATTTATGATCATATCTAATCTTTATAGCCTTATACTGTTTCATTGTTTACTACAGTTGGCTCTACCTTGTTCTCTGCTAATTTGTAGCTTTTAAAAAATTTACTTAAAAATTTAATTGGATTTGTTATAATTATCAACACCATAATATTATTTGGGGCTACTTTGATTAATTTTTATTGCAGCTATAAAATAAGGATGGGTTTAAACATTGTTAGGCAAGCAAATTATTATTATTATATATATATTTATTTATTTTGCGAGTAGGCCTATTATGCAATTCAATTCTGAATAGATGGAACAATCACTCCAGGAAGCAATTTTTTAAATATAAAAACAGTATTATTTTATAATTAATTTGGTACTAAACCAAAGTGCCATCATCTCTTTTATCATTTGTAAAAAATATTTTTACTCTATGTTATTTTATTCAAAATAGTAATTAGACATCACTGAATTTTCACATTTAATTTGTGAAAAGAATATGTGTTCTATTAAAATGTGAAATTTTTTAATTTTCAATTAAATTTGTTTTCTCAAAGTTGTTTTTACTACTTTGGCACATTTTATTGTATTTTTTTTCCTCGAGCTGTAATTATATCATCACTAGGATCATTTTACATTATAAAAATAGAATAGTAGTTAAAAAACATTAGAATATTCCATTAACATTTTTTTTATTAAATAAAGCAGAAATAGTCCTTAAAAGGAATGTTGTGTATGAGAGCTATATTTTGCCTACCGTGGCCACGAAATAAACATTTCCCTACTAATCACACAATGCTTACAGGATTTTAAATTTAAAAAAAATGAAAACTTAGACACGGGAATCAAACCCCTGACCCTTGACTTATTGCGATGTTTACTCGTAACCTGTAGATTATTTTGCTCTCTCTCAAGCTTCACTATTTATTAACAATTAGTTGTACAAACATTAGCTTTCTCCAATTATCATGTGTGGATCTCTATTTTTCTAGTTTTTCAATTTCCATAATTATTTTTACAGGCCATAACAAATTAAATAAAGACTATGGACATAGCTTTTTTTTTAAATTTGTCTTGAAATTCTATACTATGAAATATTAATGTTGTCAATACTTGTTGAATGATTAGTATTTTTATTGGTCATCTCACCTTATCTTTTAGTTAATCCGGTTGACACAACAAGGATGGATCTAGTTATTCCTGGAGAACAGCATATATATCTGAGGGCCGCAACTTCTCAGGAACGTCAACAATGGCTTGTAGCATTGGGAAGCGCTAAGGCCTGTGTTACCACAAGAAGCAGAAAAGATTCTGGTATGAATATTTGTAGGCTATGTTTCTGGTAAAACAATAATTTAATATAAACTAGAGTTTTCCTTAACTTATAATAATTATGGAAATATGTATTATGCGAATATTAACTAGAGCATACATTAATGTTTGAAAAAAATTAGCCGACTTAATATAATTAATTATACATCAATTCAAATTATTCATAAAACTAGATTGAACTTGTTGAAATTCAATGCCCCACTCATTGTATTTTAATAAATCTTAATATGACATTGCATTGATTAGACATAATTGTGATATTATTTAGCAGTGGATCTGAATGTGATATTATGTTGCATAAATCTGCGTCTTCACTGGAGAAACCTAGAGCAACTTATGGCAACAGCATCAAGGTTACAAATAAAAAGTGGGCATTGATGTATGTTTCTTTGTGTTATGTTGATGTATCAATAAACACAAGTTGATGTTTGTTGCAAGTATCTGTTCGAAGCTGTAAAGATGCAAAGAAAATATGAAACATAGACCAACATTCAGTCACATAAACAAAATATTTTACTCTCGCAGTCTGCTGATGGCAGGGATATCGAGGTTCGAATCTTGGTCGAGTCTACTGAGTTTTTTTTTCAAGATTGTTTCTCGCTCTCTCTCTCTCTCTACACACACAAATGCGAGCACACTTCCTATAAATATAACCTTCCTTATCCCTAAAACCATTTGCGTACTTACAGAGTTCCTATGGTCTGGAAAGTGTTGCCAAAAGGGA
The DNA here is from genome assembly GCA_039000515.1 of Timema cristinae. Classification (NCBI taxonomy): domain Eukaryota; kingdom Metazoa; phylum Arthropoda; class Insecta; order Phasmatodea; family Timematidae; genus Timema; species Timema cristinae. The sequence goes on along the minus strand of JBCFYV010011164.1, from coordinate 14,764,312 downwards.
AAGTAGATTAGTGCCTCGAAGAAACCTTAACACCTTTGTTATAAAAGATGATATAACTAAGGCAGAAGTCATTTGGGTTTTGCAAGTTTGACATTAAAAATATTTCAATTCATGCAATAAATTAAGTCCAATTTTTCATTTGATGTTTCCTGACTGTTCCATTGCCAGTGCCTTTACCCTTGGTGAAGACAAGGCTGCATACTTCATTGTGTGTGGCCTGGCTCTATTCTTTCATAACAATTTACTGGACAGCCTAAAATCATGTAACAACTTTGTAATTTGTTTTGATGAAGCATTGAATAAAGTTACTCAAAGAGGACAACTGAACATTGGTATCAAATTCTGGGGCAAGGAAAATCATAAAGTTGTCAATCATTACTGTACTTAAACAGTGTGTTTTTCGATAGGAGCACCACTGAAGAGTTATTAAATCATTTCTTGGATGGTATTTCTCTTCTTCCACTATCTATGTTGATACAAGTGTCACTGGATGGCCCAAATGTCAATTTAAAGTTTACAACACTTATTCAGAAACACATCAAATCTTTACAGACAATGGACTATATAGTTCGCTGCTAAATCTGGGAACATTTGGGCTCTGTGTTGTTCATGGCTCCTTGAGAACAGGAGTGGAATCTGTCGATTGGGATATAAGTAACTTATTATGTCACACCTACAACCTGATCACTGACTCTCCGGCTTGTCGAGCATTGGTTACCCAGTTGACAGGTTGTACAACTTTTTCTTTGAGGATCTGTGGTATGTGGTAGTCCTGATGGTGTGTGGTGGTTAGAGAATGCAAAGTGGTTTCAAAGAACATCACAAGTTTAGGGCCATGTTATTAAGTTTCTCAAGGAAGCAAAGCTTCTTAAAACAAAACCTGTAGAGACACTCAAAAGAGCAGCCTGTTTGTCATTCCTGAAGTGTAAACTAGCTTTCTGCAAGGCAATTGTAGATGAATGTCAGCCTTTTCTTTTTAATAGGTTTAGATATATTTTATTATTTTTCCATAATTTTCCCTGAACTGATTGGCAAGACGTCTGCTTTCTTATTCTTCCATGAGAGGTGAGGCGAAGTTGGCTGTTATGGGGGAAGGAGGTCAAAATAAATGTAATTGAATTAATATTTTCACATGTATAATACCATAAAGCTATAATGGAAATTTTGTGAGAATTTGGTCACGGAACTTGGTAAAATAGTTGGGGAAAAGTTAGAGATAATTATTTTACAAATACTTTAGGAACCCTGAATTAGTTCATAACCCAAACAGGTAGTAAGACACGGTGCAAAATAAAGAAAAATATGTTTCTTTTATTTGGATGGTTTGGTTCATTTGAGACTGGTACCAGTTGTTAAAATTGTTGCACTAGTAATTAATTCATTGTTATAGCATTTAAATGGAGCTCAATTAATAATTGGTTAATTACAACATCCTTGTCTTTGGAGTACCAAATACATAAAATATAAGTGCAGGGCTGCCACTAAAACATGTTAACTGTCCCATCTTGATACAAACTATAAATGGTTTCTTCATTGTAGACACAATACTGCATCTAACTTTGATTATAGAAAATAAACACCAACATGATGCAACAATGTACTTCTAGTATGGACAATTTTCTGAATGAAGTTGATTAAGTAAATTTTGAATGCGAAACATCTTTTTAACAGTGTACAAAACAAAAGTTGCACCATGTCTTTACAATAAAGACATCTTAAAGTCACAAAAGGTCTCAATGCACAGTATTATGTAGCATTAGGTCTCAATAAGGTATTGTGTTGCTTTAAGTCTCAATATGGTAATATGTTGTAGCAGGTCTCATTGGGTTTTGTGTTGCATTAGGTCTCAATGCTGTGTTATGTTGCGATAGGTTTCATTGTTGTTTTATGTTGCAATAGGTTTCATTGTTGTTTTATGTTGCATTAGGTTTCGATGTTGTGTTATGTTGCAATAGGTCTCTATGCTGTGTTATGTTGCAATAGGTCTCAACGTGATATTATGTTGTAATAGGTCTCTATGCTGTGTTATGTTGCAATAGGTCTCAACGTGATATTATGTTGTAATAGGTCTCTATGCTGTGTTATGTTGCAATAGGTCTCAACGTGATATTATGTTGTAATAGGTCTCGATGTTGTGTTATGTTGCAATAGATCTCAATAAGGTATTGTATTGAATTAGGTCTCAATGTTGTATTATGTTGCACAAGGTTTCAAAGTAGTTTTGTGTTGCAATAGGTCTTAATGTATAGATAAACTTTAGTGTTGGACAATGTTATATTAAAAACTACTTAATCAAATTCAGTCAACAAATTGTCCACACAGGAAGAGTGTTGCATAATGTTGGTGTTTGTTTTATATAGTCAAAACTATGGTGCAACATTTTGTCTATATTGAAGAAATGGTTTATAGTTCAGGTCAACATGTGGGATGAAGGTTATGTTTCAGGGGTGGCCCTGCACTTATAGTTCATGTCTTTTGGGGTTCCAAAGACCCAGATGTTGTTTGTAATTATTAGGGAACGCATTCTTAGGCACCGAAAAAAGTTTAAAATCAGCAAGCAAGAAGGCATTAAAAATATAGAATTTAGGCACCAGAATAAGCACTTTAGGAAAAGAAAAGCACACACTAAGCAATTCAAAATGTATTTTATATCCTGCAGCCAGTTCACATTGCTGTATTTTTATTTAGCACCACGTCTCACTTCTCCTTAAGGCTATACTCATATCTTGTAATAATTATGCTAGTATGTTAGGGGCTAGGAAGGGGAAATTTAGATAAAAGTATCTACACATGCATGAAGGGAGAGTGAAAATCCATTTATTAAAAAACACTTTGAGTACACCTGATCAATATTCAAATCTGGATCTCCCTTCATTGGTAGTCCAGTTTCTGCAAGAGTGACATCTTAGTCCATTCGACCACTGAGGCACATCACATTCTGTTAATCACTAGCTAATTTTTTTATTTTCCATAGTTAAATGGGTTATATTTTAAGATATGTATCTTATAATTTGAAAAATTGAGTTGTACTTCAAACACTGTCAAGGACAAACTTTAGTGTTTACTGTTTCTGAAGAAGTTGAACTTTTATCCTGCTAGACATGCTGTTTCCTTCCAATATGTCTGCCATTGTTCCCATTGTTCTCCATCATGTTCACACTCATTGGGAGTTTTTTTAAAACCTAGTCCAAACAATTATGCCATCGCTTACAATTTATAAGAACTGGACTCTCTCTTTCAGTGGAAAAACAATACTGTATGAAAAAGTGAGACAAAAGGCTAGATAAGACATTTATTCATAAAATAGGCAAAAATCAATATAATAGGCAATCATAGGCGCTATAAATTAACATATTTTACTTGAAATAACTTGAAATTCATATATGTATATATATAAAAAATCTAAACTGCCTATGTTTTACGATCAAGGAAAAGAAAAGTCGGATAGGCAATATCCTGTCCCTAGTAATTATCAATTAATGCAATTCTCTGAACTCCACTAAAATGTCATGCTGATGGACTAATTACTAGTGCAACCCTTTTTAACTACAACGGTTACCAGTCTCAACTGAAACAAACCATCCAAATAGAAGAAGTATTTGTTAATGAGACTGATTGTTGGTCTTGTGTTTCATATTTTCTTTTGATCTTTACAACTTCAAACGGATATTTGCAACAAACACCAACTCATGTTTATTATGACATCAACACAGAGCAATTTACATTTTTTTTAAATGCCAATCTTTTCATTTGAAACCATCTTGCTGTTGCTATAAGTTGCTCTATGTTGCTCCCTCAATATGGTATTGTGTTTCAATGTGTTGTAATAGTCTCATTGTGGTATTGTGCTGCACTAGAATTCAAGAAGAATATCAAGAATCGTGCTAGAATTCAGTTCTTTAACTTGCCATCTGTCAGGAATCCTAAAATATTAAACGCATTTATTCCAAGATAAAGATAAACCTTTATGCATGTGTGATCAAATGACATGGATTTTCCTAAACACAGTTTTTTTTCTAAATATCTCCTAACTACATGACGTTTCTTAAATCCCAACTACAACTACTACAGACGGGCAGTTATTGAGTTGCCATTGTAAGTTGCAACAGGTTTGGTAATGGGGTACTTGCTTACATGTTTTAACATGTTTACTCTCTACTCTTGGCTCTGAATTTTTCAAAGAGGATTAGTGCTTTTTTGATCCAGAGCAAAAGAGAAAAAAAAGCGGTAAGGAATTAAAGTGATTCACATTTTGCTGATTGTATTATCTGTCACCATTGATTATTTCTCTAACGATAACAAATTGTAAAGCCCTTTCCAGACACATAAGTGACTTTTGACTAAAGGAAAGTACATAGGCTATGAACAAATCCAAGCATTTTTATACTTTTATCCCTTCAGTGGCTGTAGAGCGTAGAAGCATCAGAAACCTTTCAACTTTCATCTTTTCCTCTCACAATCAACAGTCACTGCCAGTAACACTTTAATTCTGGCAAGTTGTTTTGGTATTTCTTAGATGTGTCTTAAGTCTTGAGCCTACAAGAATTGCAGAAGCTAATTCCATGAAGGTGTAAAAAAAAAAAAAAATTTTTCATGAAATTAAATCTTGGTTTTATTTGTTATTCAAAATGATTGCCATTTCATGCCTTTGTTCTGCAATGTGAGAACCAACCACAAAGCTTAAAATTAAATTTCCCAAGTATCATCATTTGGTGCTATGTGAAACAACCTCATTACAAAGCATGTTCTAAAGAGGCCCACAGACTATTAAGCATGCTTGACAGTCTTATTATCTCCCTTTAGTCTCACAAACCGTAGAAAGACTCTTTGAAATAAATGGTTCATACAAATATCCATTTCAAATAAAATCATTAAAGGTATATTTGAAATAAATTTCAAATTTTCAAAAATCACTTATCAGTAAAATACTCTTATTTGAGAGCGAGAATGAAAAAAATATCTTGAGGTATAACCACCTTATAACATCTAAATATCAATTTTGAGCCAAATCCAGCCAACTGTTTCGACTATTCTCAAGGACAGAACTAATTGTTATACACTTTTCTGGGTTTGGGAGTACATAAAATGTAAAGATTCGTATAATCTAGAAATAAAAAATATTCACAATTACAAAATTACACCCTGTTCCGGCACAGATTTATCTGATTACCAAACTCTTCCTTCACCTATGACAAGAAGTGTATTAATCACAACTTGTGAATGTGGGGAATGCCAGGCCTCCACCGTGGTTCGGATTCCACGTTAAACTGTAGGTCCTCCATTTCATCTCACAATCACCCTACCATTACACATTAGCATAAGTGCGTATAACAGTGTGCGTATATACAGGTAGTAAGACGTGGTGCTAATAATAATACAAAATTATAAGAGGTTCTTTCTTTTTATATGATAAAGTGAAAGATTAAGAAACGAACATATTTTGCCCCAGAAAGTTAAAAAAACTCTTTTTTTTAATCAATACTTAACTTAAGTTGTTGATATCACAAACCAATAAAGTAAAATATACCAAATATGTGTTTTGTTCTGCTTTTTTTTAGCACTTTTTCTTCAACAAACTATTAATGGGCACAAATCTGGGTTAGTTAACAAATTATATCTATATATATATATTCTGTTTGGTTACCATTTGTCTAATAGACTCATTAAAACTACCATGTTCCAATATTCAAAACAAAACACAACTAAGAAATAAACATACAGTAATTACAATTTCTCACTGTGGCTGCATGATCTAAGATGTCACTTTCAAAATAGATTAGACTGCTGAATATGGGAGATCGGGTTTTTAATCTTGTTCAGATGTACTGAGGGTGGGGTGTCAACAATAAGGAAAAGCTGGAATTTGGTAAATTACAACAACCTAATCTGGGAAAATGTTGTTTTACTCAAAAGATGAAATATAATAATCACTAAATCATTAAATTATAATGTGATTCAAACTGTTTTTCTTGTTTGTAGCTGTGAAATATATTTTATAATTTTACAATTCCTAATAGACTATGTTAATACAAATATTATTATTATTTTTATATTATTATTATTATTATTATTAGCGTCTTACTACCCGTTCGGGTTGTACGCACTTACGCTAATGTGTAATGGTAGGGTGATTGTGAGATGAAATGAAGGACCTACAGTTTAACGTGGAATCCGAACCACGGTGGAGACCTGGCATTCCTCACATTCACAAGATGTCTTGTCAGAGGTGAAGGTTAATACAAATAAAAAACATGTTTATTTCAATAGTAAAACTTATTATTCATAAAAAACAAATTAATAAAAAATGTGGTGGGGGTGTGAAGGGGGGCATACTTTTGAGTCAGGAATTATAGAAAATGAAGTTGGGAATTTTATTGGTCGAGTTGAATAAACACCATGTGAGGCTGATTTATCTTTAAATGGTTTTACACCCCACCTCCATGCAAATGCTGGTAAACTTTCCTTATATTACACCTCCCTAATCCCTAAAACATTGGCATTTATTAGTACATATGCGAACAACGGGGAGTAAGACACGTTGTTAAAAATAAAGGTTTTACTCTAAATGTGGTCTGTTACTTAATAGTCACTATGATTTACAAACTAAATTATTTATTCTCTAATATTATGTTCTAGGTGAGTCGAATCCTGACAACCTTAAATTTAAAAAGTCTGAACTGAGACTTTACTGTGATCTACTCATGCAACAAGTGCACATGGTCAAAACAGCAGCAACTCAGGATGGAGGACCTCAATTAAAGGTTACTACTAAATTAGCGTTTAACATATGATTAAAAAATCAATCTAAAATGATTTTGAGCTCTGAAAATAAGTTTATTAACTGTAATTTGTTACTACAAAAAAAAAAAGATCAAGTACTAAGAAATTTTTTGTTTGTTACAGAAAATATAATTCTATTTTCATTAAATGAAATAATAATATCATTCTTTTGAATTATGTGAATTGATGTTTACAACATCTTCTATACATTGACCTGGAAAACAGGCAAATTTCTAGAATTTTCACATATTCACTCATTAAATATGCAACTTTTATTTAAAATATTCAAATTAACATATTTCTTTGGGGTTAAACTCACCGGTAATCTCTTCTACCACAGTTATCCTGGTTGAACTTACTAATCTTAATTCTCAAAGATAACGTGATTTTATTATTGTATTTTCACCCCAAAGTTTAGTTATGAATGTGCATGTGCATGAATTTGATTACATTATAGGAGTAAGAAACTAAAAAAGAATGTATGTCATAATAATTTAAAACTGGAATGGTGTAAGGTGATTATTAACAACTCAATATGACCTCACTGAAATCTGACTTTGATCACACTAACCAATGGTCATCACTTTAGGCTAAAATCCTTAGTTCCTTCATAGACTGACACAATTTCAGAATGTGCATGTGTCTAAAAATATTACATCAAGTTGCGATCTTAATAAAATAAGTTTAAAAATAAAAATAAAGTAAGTAACTGGAAAAGTTGAAAATTGTCTCAGGAAAACCTGGAAAAGTCAGAGAATTTTAAAATAGCTTGGTTGGACACCCTGTAAAATATCCACAAAGAAAAATATCATGATTTAATGAAATTATTAAAAGCTATAAACAATTTTATAATAAAGGAAATTGATAAAACTAAAGAAAAAGGAAAAATTAAACTACTAAGATAAATAAATTTAATGAAGAAAGCCCACCTAGGGAAGAGGAAAAGGTGGGAGGAATCCAATGCACAAAGGTGACATCTTCTTCCTTTCTTCTGTCTTCTATAGTAGAAGTAGTCACACACACATTTTAAACACAAATAAATAATATTTCGCATTGTTTCCTTTATCAAACACAAAGAAGAGAGTATAAATAACACAAACAATAGATTACTCCATTTTGAATTTTAAAAGAAACTGCTAGAATCACATTGTGCCAATTGTTTTTGGAAGTAAAGATAAATTCCTTGGCAATATCAAAGAATTAATTAAAATATCACACGTAATTAATGCATGTATTAAAGCACCTAAATACAACGTAATTTATGCAAACACGAAATAATTACAACACTGGATACAATATTAAACACACAATATAATAACACTTTACAAGCAAAAGAATACAACACACACCACAGTAAAGCCACATTTCACAATTCCACTCTATCGGAATAAGGAGGAGCTAAATACTGGCAGCGGCCTCTGATGGTTTTTCCCTGGTTCGAATGTGACTGTGATGGTTCTTCTCCTGTACCCTTTATTTATATTTACTTCTTTAACTTGATTAAGGTTACTAAATCCCTCTGGCATTTTTGTTTAACCACTAGACAAATTTTATTTTGAACTCTTGTCTGTTGACAAGCCAAAATAAATATTTAGATGCCCAACTGGATCAAATGAATAACTTCTTCAAAGCTGGAAGACTTGGTTACATTTGAGCATAGAAAAGATTGTTCTCATTATATTTTATATTACTAGAAATAAATGTGTTAAGGTGGTACCATCTACCACCGTGCCCTGAAATGAGAGAATTTCTCCAAAACTTGGAAAGTAATTATAAGGTCGCATAGTATCATGGTTGACTCAATGATGGCTCTCATATATATATTAATAAGGTTAATAACTTTTTAAAGCTCTGTTCTAATATTGTTTAAGAAACTTGATGAAGCCACGAGTTTGTTGGGTGCAACCTGTGATACATTTATAAGAACTCTAGAAGACTGTATGAAAATCTGCAATTCCAACCTCGCTTATGAACATCCCCTCCAACACACGACCGAGTTAGCTCTTCCGAACATTGCTGCCAACCAAACAAAAGCCAAGGTAACACAGCAAGGTTATATTTATCTCTCTATTTTGGTTTAAACTTGAGCCAATAATAGGGAAAAATTGGCATTTTTTTAAAAACATAGGAAATATTTTATGAAGCTTAGTTAAGTTTACTTTACACATTTAATATCTCTACATACTATTAATGGCCTGTCGACCTTGGTGGTTTTGGAATTAAATGATTGCCACAGGATATGTTTGTGGATTCAAACCCAGCCGGGATTGACATATTTTTCTCTTGAGCAATAAATATTCGTTGCACAACTTTCTTTGGAGGGGAAGCAAGGCCATCGGTCCCATGTCGATTTTGGCGTGTATAAGAACCCTGGAAGGTATTTAAAAATACCTTGCTAGGCAAAATTAATAGGCTCTTTCGCTCTCACTTTTAGAAATTCATGTGTGCTGACATAATCAATCATTTCAGAAAGTGCACATTGAAAACCTCAAATAAATAAAACAATATTAATGGCTTATCCTAACTTAGTTATTACTATCACACTCAAAATTTCAAAATAGACTACAATTCAGTAAAATTTAAAATGCACCTTTTTAAAACATTAAATGTAAAATAATATTGAATTGAATAATAAATTGTTTTAGCTGCCATCTGAGTCAAACTGCATGTTGAGTTAATATGTGTTGGCTGAAGATGTCTTTTTTTTTTACTTGCAACATCATGTATCATAATCCATAAATGTATTCTCTAAATAACCCAAAATAAACTTTTCGTATATACATTACCTATGTTAAGAAGGAATGCTACAGCCCCCAAATCCTCTGTTTCCCCCACCTAGATTTATGTAACACCACTCTGAAACGTGAAGCTATGACTCGATAGGTATCAGAAAATAAGCATTTTAATGTCCTGATCCAAATTTCAATTCTACCGCTACATGTGTTATCTAAAGCATCATCTAAATATTAACAAAATAAACACAAAGCTTGTTATTATTGAGGGTTCACTCAGCAATCTCATAAAAAATGAGCTGATTTATGCTATTAATAACTAGCAATCGGGTGACCTGGTGGTCTATGGGTATGGTGTCGAACTTCTGTGATGGAGGTCCGGGGTTCAATCCTCAGTCCCGGCACAGATTTATCTGATTGCCAAAACCCTTCCTTCACCTTTTACAAGACGTGTGTTAGTCACAACTTGTGAATGTGTGGAATGCCAGGCCTCCAAACTGGTTCGGATTCCACGTTAAACTGCAGGTCCTCCATTTCATCTCACAATCACCCTAGCATTACACATTAGTGTATGTGTAACCCAAACGGGTAGGATGATGATGATGATGATGATAGTAACAAAAACAATAATAATAATAATAATAATAATAATATAATAATAATAAACTCGCAATCATTATTCACTCTGACTACATTTCTAGGAAATATTAACATTCTTATTGTGTATGATTATTATTTATATTTTCAGAGTACTAAACCAAGTATACCCATTACAAGATCACATTCTGTAGACAAGTAAGTAGCCATCTTCAATGTTTTCATGAATTGATTGATTGTATAAGGTTTACCAGTGCTAATAACGTAGTTGTTGTCTAAAGCTACTTACTAGCTATGTTTGAGTTATTATAAACTTTAAACTGTGTATTGTGTGCAAAGAGGTTTTAATTACCCATACATCCATAAATACCTAATTACGCTACCATTTCCTTGTGTTACAGGCAATAAACTGTGCATATTACTCAAAAAACATCAAGTAATTACCTAAACCACCCTCACTATTATTCTCCGCAATGCCCTATCCCTGCATACACCCTTCACTTCAACAACATCCATACACCGAGTCATACATCCCTTTTTATTCTTAAAACTCTTAATGTTTCTCCTTTTCACACATTCTTCTACATATATTTAGCCACATCTTACATGGCCAACCCCTTTTGATCCACACTTAGCCTCTCAACATGCCCAAACCAACTTAACACACTTCTTTAACATTGACCTACCGGATTCCTTTTCAAACCACATTCCTTTAGCACCCATTTATTACTGACTCTGTCCATATGAGTTTTTACAAATACATTTCTGTTTATACTAAGCTGAAAATTATTTCCTAACTTGTCTTCATCAAAAACTATCACATTTGTTTTGGAGACATTTATACAGATACATTCTGGCGGTTGCCACATTCGAACGATTTAATGCATTCTGGAAGTAATTTTCATTTTCAGCCATTATTATGGTATCAGCTGCATATAACAGCAATCTCACATTCACATTGTCCTTTTGTACACCTATCATGTCCTAACAAGCATCGCTCATACACTTATCCATTAACACAACCATGGAGACATTACACAACCTTGTCAAGCACCCTGTTCAATGTCAAACCATTTGTTTAAAGCGCCATCCATCCATCCTAACGCACCCTTTACTTCCATCAAACACCGCCATAATGTAATTTACTAACCATGTATCCACACCATACTCTCTAAGAACATTCCATAATGTACTCCTATTCACTCGATTGTATGCTTTATAAAGATCAACGAATACACAATAAACTTTCTTCCTTACTGCCATACATTTCCCAATCACTTGCTGCAGTGCAAATATTTAGTCCAAATGATAAACAAGCATATCTTTATTGTAATAGTAAAACACTAAATATACCATTTTTTCCTAAAAACTTTTAAATTTAGTCTAGTCAATTAATTTATTATCTTTATAATTTATTGGCATTTGTTTTGTATCTTAGGAAATCTTGAAAATTGGAAATGGCAAGATTGTGAAGTAAACGTGTCTAACATCGGTTTAAAATCACAGCAACTGAAAAACATAGTTAATGGATGTGTGTTTCAAAAGATCAACAGACGTTGTCTTCAAATCGCTGTAATGCTCCAATTAAAAATCAGCCGAAGTTGATTATAATATTTATAAATTTGTTATGTATAGATATTTTCCAAACCATAAAATTTGTTTTGAATGCTTTATTGTTTTTGTCACTGAATAGAAAAATGTATTTACAAATTTTTATTGAAATTTCATTGCATGTAAAATATGCATTTTGTAAAATAATTATTTTAAAACCAAGAAAGGAGTCTAGGTTCAGATATTTATATTAAATGTATAGAAAGCATTTACTGTGTTTGTACGGGTATGTAAAACATAGCACAAAGAGATGTATTTATATTAAATGACAGATTAAACATGATCTAAAATTACTTGGCAATCAGCTAGCCCTAAATATTTAACACCGAACTGGAATATGTTAACCAAACAAAATAGGAGTTGCAGTTTTAAACTATTGCATTATAGTTAACTGTACTTATAATTTAATTTTCTCACTTATGATAGTCAGCCCCTAGATTTACAAGTTTATAAATATTCTTATATACTAAATTCTATTTTAAATTAGGTATAATATTAATTACAAAAAGAGTGGGGATTTGCCAACTCTAGCAAATCTTCTGTAGAACATACAAATAATTTTATAATTGTTTTTAAACTTTTTTACAAAACTTTGTCAATATCATAGTTTGCCTGTGCTGCTCACTACTATGCAAGGTCTGGGAATGACATGCATGTGCTGCTCACTACTATGCAAGGTCTGGGAATGATGTGCCTGTGCTGCTCACTACTATGCAAGGTCTGGGAATGAATATGCCTGTTCTGCTCACTACTATGCAAGGTCTGGGAATGATCGTGCCTGTGCTGCTCACTACTATGCAAGGTCTGGGAAATGATCGTGCCTGTGCTGCTCACTACTATGCAAGTCTGGGAATGAATATGCCTGTTCTGCTCACTACTATGCAAGGTTGGAATGAACATGATTGTACTGCTCAGTACTATGTAAGGTATGAAATGAACGTGCCTGTGCTGCTCAGTACTATGTAAGCTATGAAATGAACATGACCCGTGCTGCTAAGTACTATGTAAGCTATGAAATGAACATACCCGTTGCTGCTCAGTACTATGTAAGGTATGAAATGAACATACCCGTGCTGCTCAGTACTATGTAAGGTTATGAAATGAACATACCCGTGCTGCTCAGTACTATGTAAGGTATGAAATGAACATACCCGTGCTGCTCAGTACTATGTAAGCTGAAATGAACATACCCGTGCTGCTCAGTACTATGTAAGGTATGAAATGAACATAACCGTGCTGCTCAGTACTATGTAAGGTATGAAATGAACATACCTGTGCTTCTCAGTACTATGTAAGGTATGAAATGAACATACCCGTGCTGCTCAGTACAATGTAAGCTATGAAATGAACATACCCGTGCTGCTCAGTACTATGTAAGCTATGAAATGAACATACCTGTGCTTCTCAGTACTATGTAAGGTATGAAATGAACATACCCGTGCTGCTCAGTACTATGTAAGGTATGAAATGAACATACCCGTGCTGCTCAGTACTATGTAAGGTATGAAATGAACATAGCCTGTGCTTCTCAGTACTATGTAAGGTATGATAATGAACATACCTGTGCTTCTCAGTACTATGTAAGGTATGATAATGAACATACCTGTGCTACCTGAGAAGAATAAATCTTTGTTTATTATAATTGGCTTCTTTTTTTAAAAAAAGAAAAAAATGTAAATTTTAAAAATAATCTCTTATTTATTATTGTTAGAACCTATTATCATATTGAACATTTATATGAAAGCTATTTTGCATAAATTTTTTAATTTGGTTAATAATTTAGTAAATAATATTACTAATTTGGTTCTTCAACAGATGGCAGCTGTAGAAGTGAAATACAAATCTATTTAATCAATTGAAACGTTGATTTTTTTATAAATATTGTTTACATTGTTGTTTTGGGGAAAATAAATCTGTAAAATAAACTAGTATTAATAACCTCAACCTTCTTATTTTTTGTAACAAGAACATCTAAGTTTACTTGTTTGTTTTTTCCAGAAGTTTCAATAATGTAAGTGGAACTGTGTATTAATTATCCAGACACACATAGTTGCATATCTTTGTACTCTCCTGTTAGGGTTGCCTTCATTTAAGGGAAACTTTGTGCTACATTAATCTAAAATGCAATTGGAAAGGTAATATCAATAATAAATTAAAGGTGGGTAGTAATTATAACAGTACTAATTGGTGTGGACTGGCAGGTTCCAAGCAGCCTGTGACGGAACTTACATTCATAAATAACGCCGAAACTATGTTTCAATGTAAGTGGTGAGGTGAAGTATTTGTATTATTAGTAAATATAATTCCAAGCGTGTAGAACTATGACAGGCCTAGCAAGCCGGTAGTGGAAAATATAGGGCCTTAATAAAAACTGACCCAAGCCACAGGCTGGAGACAATGCGCGGTAATGGATGTAAAGTAAATATAATTCCGATACATTTTATACTAACATGAATGAAAATGCTTCAAATTGTTATACAATATCTGAGAGTCTATGATATATATAAACTTGTAAAATATCCTCCGCTTGCAACTTGTGCAGATTACAAGTCTAGTAAGAGTCAATGCTCGCTAAACAAATGCTTAAATATTTTCCTTGGTAAATTGTTCATACAAAACGCGAAGAAATCACAAATGGAATGTTTTATATTTAATGTCATCGTATATATTCACTGATGATGTATTCTGGGCAACCTTATACTTACTGGGACTTATAATTAAAAAATAAATCAACCTAGTAATTTCCAATAATTGAATGGGTAGCTTTACTTTAGTTTGAAAAAGCTGCAGCCAAAACTAAACCAACCACTGGTCAACCCCTGACCTTTAATCATATTCATGATTTTAATTACCAGCAAACAACCAATAAATTAGTAAGGAAAAAAATCCTTTGAAATAATAATAGCAAGGTGAAAGTGGTTAAAGTGATTAAATTATATCAAATAATTATAGTTTATGAGCTATAATTATATACTTGCTAAAATCATGCATACAATTTTTATTGTTGAATGACCTTAACTTGACAGGGAAAAAAAACTTAATTGATTAACCTGTTAAGTGCTCAGTTGACAAAATAGAATCAATCGAGTTTACCTGACCTGTAAAATAGTCAACATTCAACATCAACGAAACCTGACATTGCACATATTTGATTTGGCCCTCAGAATATCGACAAAAGGGACTTCCTCTTTAACACTTGATAGAATAAATATTATTACCAATGCTCTTTACCTAGAATACAAAATACTCAGCATTTAAGAATATAACATTAATTTAAAATCAAAGTCCTTATTATGGCACTTAAAATATTTACAATAATCTTATAACATGAGTACATACCTGCAAGATAAAAGTTAGTCATGGTTAACATGACCACCATAGTGGGTAATCAAAAGGGAGGGGGGGAGAGAATTGCCCCTCCCAACCCTTGTTATAGAAAATATTTATACATATCATTAATTAAATCTATATTTGAAGCAGCCCTATAAAAACAAATTGCCCCCCTTGACAACAGGCTCAGGATCTGCGTTTGGAACATGAAAGAATAATAGACATTAAACAACCTCATCAAAATTTAAATAATTGTTTGGGTTTACTGTTATATTAAGATTTAATTTTAATATAACAGTATCCCAAAACGAATATTATTTCCAAACATATTTATGTACAATGATGTAACAGATGTGATAGTGAAGGAAGCCAACCTGAAAGGATGGATAAGTAAAGGTTAGGCCTAGATAAGAACAAAAACACATCTCTCTACATTTCTTCTAGCACTTCCACAGCTACACACAGATAAAAGATACTTGTGAAATGTATGATCTGCTAGTTGGTGAACACGTGCATAGCACGTTTACCTTAAACATGGACCATTTTCAGTCAAAAGTTTACACAAAATTCCTAGCATGGAACAAACTCTCTTGGAAGGGCATTGATGATAGTAGTTTGCCTCATGCTCCAAACAGGAACTATAATAAATTTTCAGAAGACATCCCCCAGAACGAAATTGTTACCATCAGTGGTGACCGGCCCAATATATTGATCCAAAGCCATTTCCCCGCGGTTGTCGGGCAACATCGACCAAATGTAGCTCAATTCATGTGTTCTGAACAAGTTTAGCATTATGTCACTTCCTCACACAATCTCTTATATTGCCATATTGTTTGGCCAGAAGAGGGGCTATGGAGGGCTAGGTTTGTGACTGGGCAAATGCCCAGGGTGCCAGACTTCAGGGCTGCACGAGAGTACCATATTTTAAAGAGATATCCATACTAGAATTTAAGAAGTGATTAAATTACACCATTACTCTTGTTTAATTTATTCTGCTTGTAAAATGTGGAATGTGTAAACCTTAGTCGATCTAGATCTCTCTGACCTTGGTGTTTCATCCTCAATATTGATGTTTTATTCACACGCTCGCTGTCAAGTGTTTCATACACAACCAATTTTTTGTAATTCTATGTGTTTATAAGTGACTTGTTTCCAAGTTTTAGCCTTTAAATGTGAGTAGGAAATTAAATGGTGAAGAATTCAAAAAACACAACGATGAAATTGACTAGTAAGAAAAGTGCCGAAAATAGTTGTTTTTACATCAATTCCAAACTCATCGACTACTTCTGATGAAAATCTGGACCTCTCTTGCCCGGGACAGTCGTCATCTGTGATACCTGGACAAGATACTGAATATTTCGACGAAGCACCTCATTTGAATGCAGAAAGTGTTTCCCAGTCGAGTGATAACTCTGACATTGAAGAAGTTGATTCAAAACCATGCAAACATGAGCTTTCTAACTTACAAACCAAAATAGTAGGTCCATTCTACATTTTCATTACAAAATCATGCAATTTGGGAAATCAAGTTATTGAGGATTTTTCTGATCGGACCAATAACTAACTGCACGGCTGAAAGGGGATTTTCAGTTGTAAGCAGGGTGAAGAACATTATGAGATCAACTCTTGTGAACAACAAACTTAATGCTCTTTTGTTGTGAAAAGGATACAATACAGATTTTTTTTTTTGAAGTACCTAATTGTTATGGTCTTGACACTCACTCAAATTACATTATACAAGATATACGCACTATATTAAATTTTAATATATCCTTATTTGACACTGTGTAAACAAATACTGTTCAACTTAACTGTCCTGACTCAATGGGAATTATCTCCACACCCACTGTCACCTTCACAACTCATGTAGTATGACCCAGCGTAGCCTATCACTTTGCAACACATTTCCTTAACATTCATAACAACACCCCCCTTGACCAATGGAAGAAAACTGACATTACTTGAACTGAACTCCTTGAGAGAGAAAAAACATGTTCTTAAAATTGCTTCTCTTCAGAGTTTGAACCTTACAGGTTGCATAATTACGCCGCCACTCCTAGTAGAGGTCAATCGAGCTGACGTACCTCTTGAGGCTGACTCTTCGTTGATAGGCTGCCTCATCTGGAGTAGGTCCAAAGGCTTGCTTACTCCTGGGTGAGATTCTTTCATGAGGGGGCTGGTTCTCTTCTCTTGAGTGGGTGACTCAAACTGACTACTGGGCGAAGTGAATGGTGCTAATAGCAATGTGGATTCAGATGGCTCAACTACTATTGACCTTTATAGATGGTATCAGATTTGAGCTTAGAGTCTGGCTACTATTTGTGTTCATATTTTGTCTATTAAGTTCCTCCCTCACTGGCTCCATCTGATCCACATGGCGGAAATAGGTGGTATCCCTTGTTTTATCAAATGAATCAGTCAATTGAAAAAGGGGTTAGTCACATTTTTAATGAAAATGAGTTAGCAGTGGTTTTATATTCTAAAAGACAAGGCCCACTATTCTGTGAAGAAACAAGTTAAGTTTTGTACACGGAAGAGTATTTTATAGCTGTGAATAATTTTGGGTCATTTGAAAAGGTTACTAGTCCTGAACTTGTTATCTTTCTCAAATGCCTTTATGTAATCTTTGTACTTTTGAAAATACACAAGGCTGTATCCGAATATTCTACTTCACGCGTCGTCTACCCTTGACGTGCACTCGATAGTTGCATTAGCAATCACGTGATCACTGTTACCAAGTTAACTTTGCTATGCCCTTCTACCTAACATAATATATCTCGAAAAATAGAAGGTTTAAATAACTTATTCCTCTCTTTCACAGATGTCGTAATAACTGCTTCGGGGACCTTGATGATATTGTACAGGCTGATGTAATCAGTAAACTAAATTCTATTGTAGCCAAAATTATCAAGACTTATACCTCTTAGGTTTGATTGAATGTTTGCCGGTACAAAGACATCAGCCACGTAAGGAAGGAAGCAAATCAAGATCTTCATCTTTTCATTATGATGTGGTGGTGAACTGACGTCGAAGGCAAGTCTGCAAAGCAGCATTTTTAAACTTGCATTAAACAACAACAAAACATGTTGAGCGGTTATGTAAACTTCTTACACTTGGCAAGTCACCATCAGACCAAAGGGGGGAAAATCCAAATCCTAGAGCTGTTACAGGCAAGGAATCGTTAAAAACAATATTTTTTCATTTCCTTCAAAATAACACATTATGGAGGACGTGATATCACTTACCTTGATGCTCGCCTTATAGTGAAAGTGATGCACTCTCTGTTTAAAGAAACACATGTATATTCAAATTTTTCTTACAAATTCTATGACAAGTATTTTCATGACAATTTTACGTATCGTTTTATAAGAACCCAGATCGACACATGCTGTATATGTTAGAAATTGTCATTCAAGATAGAATCCAAACTTGAATGATGCAGCTAAACGAGCAGCTGTTGCAGAACTTTTGTTCAATAAAAACGCAACGAAAAGTTTGGCCAAAAGAGGAATGAAATTGAGAAGCAATGCATATATTATGATGAATGTGTTTCTGCTGTGTGCTTTGATTCCATGCAAAATCTTTCCCTCCCGAATATTCCAGTACAAGAGTGTTTTATAATAGACAGCTGTGGATTAATGCATTTAACATTCATGATCTCAAAACAAGGGATTCGTGGTTTTATGTTTATCATGAGGGTATAGCAAATAAAGAACCTATGACGTTTGCTACTTTTAGATTATATCGAGAAAGAAATGCCTAGTGTTGTGAATGAGTTACACCTATTTTCTGATGGTTGTGGTGGACAAAACCGTAATCACACAGTTCCTTAATCACACAGTTGTAAGACTGTGTATGGAATTGACTGACTTGGGGAGATTTCAGAAAATCTTTCACTATTTTCCAGTTCTATGGCACTCATATCTTCCCTTTGATTGAGATTTTTTTGTGGTAAAATGGCTAATAAGAAAAGTAGATCGGGTGTACACACCTAAAGAATACATTGAAATGATAGTTAAAGCAAGTGATAAAAGAGTTTACGGTTGTATGGTTGAGACGTTGATGTACCGGCTTTCAAAACATGGTGGCTCTCCTTCTACAAGAAAACCATTCTTCCCATAGAAACTATAGACAGAGCAATATCTAGAAATCAAAAAATAAATGTTGGTATAGCTTCTTTTTCTTAGTTTGAATACAGTTCAACCATGACTGGCGCTGAAATAATACGCAATTTTGTAGATGGTCTTCTTAAGCATAAGGCTGTTGTTACATAGCCAGATGGGTGTGAGTTTTGTTATTCTTTGCTCTCTTTTTTCATTTCCGTTTCTGGAATTCTCAACCAGGCAATAGCGGAATTAGGCTGAAACATGTTCTAATGGCATATTATATCTATTACCATCATGTGTAATTCTTTATCTTACGAATAACTTACTCAGTCCCCAAAACTATAGTAAGGTTACAACAAATGGCGACGGGTGATTTTTTTTTATTATTATTTCAAGAACCCTGAGTTTATTTTGTGTGTAGTATCGTGTGTAACTCTCGTGTGTGCAATTTTCGTACGCCAAAAGTTTCAACATGCCTAATTTTACCATTTTTGACTTTCGTCTTGAGGATATTTTGCCAAGTTTGAACATTTCTGCAACACTGAAACAATTGCAGCTGACGTAAGAGTTGCTTTGGTCCTGAGATGCATTGGCTCAGTCACCTATCAGGTGTTAACAGATCTCTGCTCACCGGTCGCGACAGGAACCAAGACTTTCGCCCAACTAAATACTCTCCTCGAATCTCACTACAATCCCACAGATCAGTGTACGAAGAGCGTTCTGCCTTTAGTTCTCACAAACAGCGTGCGGGAGAATCCTACGCGGCCTTCTGCCTATCTTTACGTCATTTTCCCGCCACTTATAGCTTCGGAACACTCCTGGATGACGCCCTCAAGTCGCAGTTTTATCACAACATCTCGTCGGACATGGTTCGCGACAAGATCAGGAATGGAGAGAGTAACTTCAGTTCCATGGTTGCTCTCGCTACTCGCTACGAGATCCCTGGACCAGACAATGCATCAGCCAATGCCAGCGACAACCCTAATCTCATCAACGCGGTTCGCCCAGATCAACAGAAGAACAAGAAATTCAAGGAAAAGTTCAAATCCAGTCAAAGACCAAAACCTCAGCTCTCGTCAGGACCCAATCATCAGCAGTCTCAAAGCACGTTATGTGCAGGTTGTGGTAGGCCTCGTTGTCCCTTCAAAAATGCACACTGTCTTAACTGTCATTTTAGAGGACATATTGCTAAGGTTTGTCTCAGGGTCAAAAATTCCTCTCAGCATCAAGGAGGTGTGCGTCATATTCAGGACATACCTTCAGTGTCTGTCCAAGCTACAACAGCTTGTGACTTGTACGTGGTCAACAGTAGTCAGGCACCAGCTCGCAGAAGTGTCCTGTTGGAAGTCAATGGTGTACCTCTCACCATGGAAGTTGATACAGTGGCCAGCGCTAGTCTTATTGGTAGCCAGTGTACCTTGCACATTTCAAACACCTTCCTATGGTGAGTACCACTCCATTTCGTGGTTGCACTGGGCACGAAATAGATCTTTTGAGGGAAACCCCTATTAGAATTTCTTATCAGGGGCAGTCTGCTACGCTACCCCTAATAGTAGTTCGGGGCTCCTTCCCCTCCCTATTGGTTATATCTTGTATCAGCCATATTCATCTGGATTGGAATGCTATCTTTACCATTAACTGTTTTCGGCAGGTACAAGGTAATGTTGTAGGCCTGCTCAGGAATAAATATCCCACAGTCTTTAAGAGGTAGCGGGTGACATTAGAGGTGTGGATTTTAATGTAGTTCTAAAAGAGGGATCCATTCCGATATTTTATGGTCCTCGTGTCATTCCTATTCCTTGGAGGAATGCTGCAAAGAAGGCACTTGAAGAAATTGAATCAAGTGGTTTTATCCAGAAAATAAATAGTCCCACCTGGGGAACACCTCTGGTAATTGTTCCCCGTGCCAACAAATCTGCACGGATGTGTGGAGATTTCAGCGTGACAGTAAACCCTCACTTAAATCTTGAGCACTATCCTTTACCGGTTATTGATGACTTGTCTACTTTTCAAGGTTCTGTTTTCAATGTACTCGATCTCACCCAAGCTTACTAACAGCTAAAGTTGGGACCAGCTTCTCATGAGATTTTGACTTAGAGCACTCCGTATGGCCCATACAAGTACCTTCGCCTTCCATATGGTTTGTCTTCGGCTCCAGCCATCTTTCAAAGCGTCATTAGTCAGATATTGGTAGGTATTGATTTATTTATTTGTATGACATATTAGTGTCAGGTAACACAGCTGAGGAGTGCCTAAGTAAAGTTGAAGTAATTCTACAAAGGTTTATGGAATATAATGTCTGGCACTGTCAAACTGGAAAAGCGTAATTTCCTAAATACAGGGGTTAGATTTTTGGGTCACATTTTGGATGCCCAAGGCTACATCAAGATCAGGACCACATTCAGGCTATCCTTCGAGCCAAAGAGCCTTCATCAAAATCTGAACTTCACTCGTTCATTGGGTTTGTAACATTTTACGCAAAGTCCATCCCCCAACATGTCCACTATGCTTCGTCCGTTGTATGTCTTGCTCAAGCAGGATGTGAATTGGGTGTGGGGATCCGAGCAACAAAGGGCTTATTATCAGTGTCTTCTGGAATTGAGTGGCGATCAGGTGCTTATTCCATACTTTACTGGCTTGCCACTTAGAATGACCAGTGATGCCTCTCAGTATGGTGTGGGTGCTGTCATCTCCCACATCTTCCCAATGGGGTAGAACGCCCTATCTCTTTCGCATCTAAGACCTTCTCCAATGCTGAAAAAACTACCCCCAGCATTAACGTGAGGCTGCAGCTATAATTTTTGGACTTAAATTTAGTAAATACCCGTTTCTCTGACCTTTTGAGCTATGCACTGACAATGCAGCGTTGGTGTCTATTTTTGGGTCTAAAGATAAAATGCGACCTCTCACTGCTCTTCGCCTACAATGTTTGGAATCCTGTTGTCAGCCTTCCAGTATAAGATCACATTTTAAAAATCTGAACTGATTCCTCATGCTGATTTTCTTAGCTGAAACCCTCTGCCCGATCAGACTGAGGTGGAGTTTGACATCTACAAGATCTACCTGGTGTCCCTGGGACCTCTCACTGCGGTCCTGGTGGCCACCGAGACCAGGAAGGATCTGTAATTGGGTCGAGTGCTCACATATGTCCTCAATGGTTGGTCTGATGTGGTTTTCGATTAAGGTCTTCGCCCTTTTCATCGGTGAGCCCTGGAATTGTCGGCAGAATCTGATTGTTTATTGTGGTTGTCTAGGGTCATCGTCCCGTCATCGCTTCGTCTTGAAGTCCTGGAGCTCCTTCATGAGCTTCATCCGTGGTGTGAGGAAGTAAGGTGAAACCGTGTGCATGTTCTCCCACTCCTTTCTTCTAGCCGTGACGTCAGTTTCGGGGGAATCGGGTAGCTCTAGACGGAACAACTGGAAGGAAACAATTCAAATATACCACCTATTTAGTGTGTTTAAATGTTTAAAATTAGAAATCATGCCAAGTTTGGCTGCAATATTAAATATCT
The DNA here is from genome assembly GCA_039000515.1 of Timema cristinae. Classification (NCBI taxonomy): domain Eukaryota; kingdom Metazoa; phylum Arthropoda; class Insecta; order Phasmatodea; family Timematidae; genus Timema; species Timema cristinae. The sequence continues at coordinate 14,741,644 of JBCFYV010011164.1, read as the reverse complement.
TAGTTTTCCGAAGGACGAACTTAATAAAAGAAAGTGGATAGTAGTATGTAAGAGGGAAGATAATTTTAATTTAAAAACTTGTTAGCAATTTTCTCTGACTATATTAACAAATATAATATGGCTATGTTTGATGATTTATAAATAATTTGTACAAACATTCATTAATATATTATCATCTATAATTAATAGTAATAATACGCTGCACTACGGGTTCTTCAAGACTTACATTCGCCGTTAATCCAGTCAAAATCTAAAATCATGTAGAAGCTATTTTTAAGTAAATGTGTTTGTGTCACCATGTATTTTTACTCTTTTGAACTATATACATATTTAACTACGAAAATATGCTAGGGGAAAGATGGTTGAAGTTAGATGAAATGTAGCCGTATTTGCGTGGAGGGAGAGTGGAAAAGCGTTTAAGAAAGGGCCCCACTTCCGGGATTTGACAACTGAAGCGGGTACATATATTAATTAATTTTATTAATATTTTTGCGTAAGGTCCTACTATTTTATTAGCATTAGTAGACCTGTACTTATAAAAAATATAATGTGAACTCCGTCTTTTTACCTATTCATGCAGTCCTCATATGTATACTAATAAGGTAGGAACTTGCGCGGAGAGAGGATGGAAAACCCTTTAAGAACAACCACGTAAGTAAGCCCAGTTGGTATTCGAACCCCAATCTCCCCGTCACCGACAAACCAAACTAGATAAGACTTGACTCTGTACACGTTCCCGACGATGTGAGTGGATAGATATTCTTTTGATACTTATTTTATAAAAGTGGAAAAACATATCAGATTGAACTGCAAATTGAGTATTTAAGCTTAGCAATACTGTAGCTTGTATTTTATTAATAGAAATTCTCTCTACTATGTCATTTTAATTCGAGTGTATTATATTGTCATTGTTTCTCTGCCGTTGTTACAATTTGCCACCAGTTGTCAATATTTTAAAATTTTAGACATGCAATATAAAAATTCGTATTCCCTACTGGTGACCCACGAAGTTTCTTGCGAAAATAATCAACCGCAGTAAAGTTTGGTGTTTATATTCGAGAAACGGAATGTTTTGACTAGCGTGGGAATAAATACATGAAAGCTCTAAATAATTTCTTCCTTACATTTGCTATATTATATTGAATTAGCAAAGAGTATATTTTTGTTGGAAAATTCGTTTAATATGTAACTAAACATGTTTAAATTATCACTTATTAGTTCATTCACATTAATACCTTTTACATTTTGCATAGATTGTAACGTGAACATTTAAATGTCTTTTTATAGTCGAGCCCCGCGTTTAATGCCAATTGTAAAGATTACAATAAATGTAGCTGTCTTCTTGCCTCACGTTGTATGTCAATTGTAACGATTACAATTAAATCTTCTTGTCGTGCCATTTCTTATAAAACCACGTTGAGCGCCATTTGTAACAATTATATATTATACTTTCAGAGGTTATATAATTGGGTGATATTGTTGAATATTAAGACTTCCTCGTACTTTATATATGTTAAGTTTTATTTGCACATTATTTTATCAACTGTAGAATATTTGTATTCGTTATGATACACTAGTTAGGCAATGCCTATGTGTTATTACATCTCTGCACAGATCTATCAGCTACTTAAGACTAGTAGTCAGTCTCAACCACCTAAGACGAGGATTCTATCTCAACTGCCTAAGAAGAGGAGTTCATTTCAACTGGCGTCAGCAAGCCAAGCGTCTTGCCGCCTTGTTGATTGTGAACCCCGTAGAAAAAGATACTCTCGAATTTCTTTCCATCGACCAATAGGGAAATTCTCTATGAGCGCGAAACTAAATCTGGCTTGGCGTCACTATCCACCTGCTATTATTTTACTGCGCAGTACTACCCGGAATTCAGACCATGCCCTTGACACGTGCAGCTAAATGAAATAAAAAAAAAGAAACATGGCCGTTTCTTAGAAAAGATAAGTTTAAATCAAGTCATCTGAAAAAAGGAAATATGATCTCAAATGTTAATAAAGCCAGGAAAATCGATTTCATTACAAGATTGACAGAAATTATCTGATTATATTGCGGTCCGCCACTAGATTCCGAGGGTTGGCCTTCTGGCATGTTTAAGCTTGAAACTCCTGTCGTAGATGTACACCAAGTGATTTGATTGTTTAGTTTGGTAGGCATAGGTGATCACATGGTCTTAGCCTTGGTCAAGCCAATCTATTCTTGTTTGCTATTGAGAGTGAAGGATGAGATTCGATTCTCAGCTGAGTGGGATAAGGGTGGGTTTTCATAAATTATTTCCTCCTCTCATCGTTTTAATATGAGGGTATATATCATCTAAATTTTACATTTCTCATATCCATATTATTTTGTGTAAATAAATGCGTATAACCCAGATGGACGTGGGGGAAAAAATAAGAAGAAAAACATTTCTAACTTTATGTATTTTTTAAGAGACTTGTTAAATATTTAAAGTAATTTAATATTGTTTCCTTCATATTTATTTTTAATTTTTATATTTACAAAATAATTTCTTCATTAAAATATACTATTTCTTCTAAGCTAATTATAACATTTACATCCAGCCACAATCTGTTTTGATCATTTTGCACAAGAAGATTTCCAGAAGTCTTTGAAATGTTGTATTTTACTTTATTATCCACAAAAATGTAGAAAGATAAAGCTATTTGGAATAACTTAACCATTACTCATTAGTAAACTCCTCATAAATGATTTTTTTACCAGAGAAACAAGTACACAGTGTTTATAATAAGATAAACACTCATCAGATATCCATTTTAAACTAAATCTTTAAAGGACCTGTAAAAAAATTTGAAATTTAAACAAATAACCTTTCAATAAATTACTCTTAATTTAAAAGCTAACGTCTGAATAAAAATCCTGAGCTATAGCTATATTAAATATCAATTTCATTAAATATTTTAGGATCAAGACCCAGTGACATATATAATTGTTAACTTCATTTTTTGGGGTTTGGGGCATATTAAACGCAAATATTCATCAAAATTTCAAGGTTGAAAAATTTCACGATTGCATTATTTTATATTAATCTTTAAAAAGGAAAAATAGTGATTTCCAATCATAGATTTAAAAAAAATCAAAAGAGTTAATAAATTTGACCTTTATATTGCAGTTATAAAATAGCTGTTTATAATGAAAGAGGAATATAAGTTTACTTAATAATGGTTTAAAATATTCTGAATGTTCTTTACTGTTCTTGGTTACATATTATATTTTGTTTTGTTTTCTGTTGTGACCAATTTTCGTTTTTATTGTGCTTTATTCGTTCTAGTCAAAGATTTTGTTTGACATTCATAATTTAATCTAATATTGGAGGAGTTATTGAAACAAGAAATGTTCTTTTACGTGTGAATCATAATATTTTGAGTAGTAAAATATGAATCTATTGTTTTTATTATCCTTGTTTGAAGGATTTAACAAGTTCTCTCACTTTGCATAATGATGTTAAAATATATGTAATTTTATTATTTCAGCCCCTATTATTCCTGTTATACACATTCTAATAGAGCGCTGCATACTTTTACATTATTCTGTAGTGATTTAGACAAGGTGTATTGTTGAAATCCAAGATAACTCGATAACATGCCACAGCGCGCAATGCTTGCAGTAAGCTTAGGGGAGCTGACGTCATGCGCAGAACCGGACGAGTTTTAAGGGCCGGACGGTTTCACCTTACTTCCTCCCACCACGTGCTTCATCCTGGCTCTAGTCGCATGAAGAACCTAACACGTGGTTTTGTATGGTAACGTATCAGCCTTCTGTGCTGGGGTGCGGTGTTCAATCCTCGGTCCCGGCACAGATATATTGGATTGCCAAACCCTTCCTTCACCTCTGACAAGACTTGTATTAATCACAAGTATATTTTAATAACGTTAGTAAATAAGAGATGATGAACACATAATGTGGAGGAAATGTAACTGCATTTGGGAAACGGGAATATGGGAGACCATAAATAGGAAAAATCCACCCTCTGTACATCCAGATGGAATTCGAGCCCCGTCTTCCCCGACACCAGTTAACTAGATCAGTGGTTCCCAACCTTTTGTGGCCCATCTCCCCTTTCTGGAGGTTGACTAACACCTATCGCCCCCTTTTCATTTTCATTGTATGCCTAATTTTAATTTGAAGTAAGGTGTAAATAATAAAGCAGTTTTATTATTATAAACAATTTTACTACCGTATATAAAAACAACCAAAGCAGTTTTATCCGGTCACTCTTGAATAAAATAGAAAAAAATGTACATTTTTTACAGATTTTTTTAAATAACAAAGAAGTGAAATAATTGACTAAGATCATTGATGTACATTTAAAAAACAGGAGTACATGTTTTCATTTTTAAATTGGAATCTGGAAAAATTAAGAAAGTGGACAGTTAAAATTTGAAAAAATAAATGAAAGTTTGAAAATTATGTATTGTTTTATTTTACCTTTTCAATGGCTGCCTTGTGCTTGGTGGATTTCAGTTAAAGCTTGAATATCCGGCTTTATGTTCGTCAAGTTCAGGCGCAAGTCTCCTTTCAGGCAAATGTCCAACTTATTTCTTTGTTTTGTGAGGAGCTGGACAACAGAACTAAATCCCTTTTCAACTAAATGTGTTGACGGGAACGAGATGAGAGGTTGTTCAGTTTTTCCCCACAGTTGTGGATAATTGTCCATAATGTTCACCCAACCTAACTCGTAACCGCTCTACTTGAAAATGATTTTCGCCTCACAGTCATACTTCAGATCTAGAAACTCTGTCTGCAAAGAGTTATCAAGCTTATCCACAGCTTCAAACGAGAATGGATCTAGAATCCAATCAGGAATTTGTAACTTGGTCAAATCTTCAAATCTTAATTCCATGTCAGTTTTTAACTGGTCAAGGTGATCAGTAAAAATTAGGATTTTGTCTTCTGGGAGTTCAGGAGTCCTGTTAGCTGACACGGAACACTTTTTAAGGGTCGGAAACTGAATCAGCTCTTTACGGCCAATATTTACCTTGTGAATATCAAACTTGGCGATGAATGATGAAATAATTCCTTTGGCCTTGATAAGGTTCATCTTGTTTCCTTGAAGCCTTATATTGACTTCGTTCATTTTTTCAAAAATATCTGTAAGGTACGCAAGTTCCAACTTGCGTTGCTTCAAATTCTCACTTAAAACAGGATCAGACGTGTCGAGAAACTCAGTAACTGTGTCAAATAATTCGAAGAAACGGCGCAAACAGTTTCCTTTAGAAAGCCACCTCACGGCCGTATGTAGAAGAAGGCGTTCGAATTCCTCATCATTTTCATCGCAAAGTTGTCGGAACAGATGGTCATTGAGGGAATTAGCTTTGATCTTGTTGACACCAGTAATGACCAGTTTAAGGGTTTCATGCAGGACACCACTCAATTTTTTCGCAGTTAAGTGTTGACGATGAATGACCCAATGAATAGTGATGACCTCTGGCACTTCTTTCTTAAGGTGGGCTAGAAACCCAGCATGACGACCTGACATGGCAGGAGCACCGTCTGTTGCGCAAGCGCTCACGTTTGTTAGGGGAATCTCTTTTTCCTCAAAATAATCTTGTAACACTTTAAAAACCAACGATCCCTTCGTATCAGTGATCAAAGTTCTAGCAAACAGCATTTCCTCGGTAATTTCCTTTTGTTCATTGATAAACCTCACATAAGCTAATAAAATTGCTTTGTTATCAATCACAGTTGATTCATCAATCTGCAATGCAAATTTACTTTTTTTCAACAAATTGGTGAGTTTGGATTCAACGTCTGTGGCCATTTCGTCAATTCGCCTGGAAACAGTATTGTTGCTCAAAGGAACCAATTGACTTATCTTATTACTAGGGCCCTCGTCTGGCATGATTTCAACTATTTTTTTGGTAGCCGGTAAAACCAGAGTTTCGCCAATTGTGTGAGGTTTACCACATTAAGCGATCAATAAAGACACCTCGTAAGAAGCAAGAAGACCTTTGTCAAGATCGGTTGCTCGTTTTTTAAATAATTCACTCACATTAGGCCGTTTAACACGTTAGCTTTGAGGTGTTGAAAATAACTAAGTTCTTTACTCACTTTATCACTGTGTACTCTTGATAAATGATCTTTCATTCGCGAAGGTTTCATGGCTTCACTACTAGTAAATGTTTTATCACACAAAAGACAATGTGGAAACTGCACATTTTGCGGTGACGTGATAAAACCGAATTTTAAATACTCAGCTGAGTATTGACGACACTTCTTTTTTGAATCCATTGTGCGTGAACTTCTACACTTCAAAACAAACTCACAAAAACAGAAAAGACACGCACAAAAACTGATGGTGAGGCACACAAAGGCTAGTGAAGACTGAAGACGAATGTAGGCCAATGGCAAGTGTGTTGTGTTGGCAGGAGGGGGAGGGGGTTGAGTCACCAGTCGGCCGCGCTGAACAACAACAGGTGGGGGACTGTGAAGAGGGGTGAGTGCAGTGAACTCGCCGGCTGAGAATAACCAGTGACTCGTGCTACCCGGCAACTTCTACTGTACAGTACTATTTTAATTTTTCCCCCTTTAAATACTCATTGCCCCCAAATCGCCCCCACTTATTTATTGCCCCCCTGATAACTCAAATCGCCCACTTGGGGGCGATTGCCCCAGGTTGGGAACCACTGAACTAGATCATAATAATCTGACGTTTAATCCGTGTGCCCACCGATGTAACTCTTTAATAGATATTTGATGCTATTTAATTAAAATATTACATAACTTATATTTTTAAGATGTTAATGTGAGTTAGAGAATCACTCAAAGCAGTATTTATTAAAATATGTCTAAACAAAAAGTCACCACAATCCCCATTAAAAGTTGATAAAAAATAGCACAATTTGAAATAGTTTAAGTGTTTTGCATCACTATTATATTCACACTAAAATGAAACTATTATTGTGTGTGTGTGAGAGAGAGAGTATTGGTGTAATAGCGGGCTAAATACTTATTTAAGAGTTTTCCAGACAAGCGGGCAAGTTAGATATGATCCGCGTGCCGTGAATTTGAGAACCCCTGCCTACGTATACCACACGTGGCCAATATTGTGAACTCAAAAAGCACCTAGCTTAAGATAGAAAAGTTTTGTATTAATTTAATTGTGATAATTATATTAATAAATAGATCTTTGTATTTGAACTAAATGAAAGTAAAAATGGTCATTTATATAACTATTAAAATTTATTTTCTTTAACGCCTAACAAACTAAGAAAATAAGAATTGTTTGGTTTGAATGCAATGTTATTGAATAACAGGTAAACGAACCTAAAACCGATTACGGTTATTTTAGACCTTGAGAAAACCTATCTTGTCAGTTTTCTTACAACTTTCAATATGTGTGTCACCCTGGCCACCCGGTTTTTGAAAACGCCCATCGTTTGTGCTACGTTAGTGCTGGTTAGTGCTCAATTTTCATCGTTAGTGCTGTAAATTTCAGGCACTTATTCACGATCTATTATGGGTGGCTAGGGAGATATCTCCCTGGCCACTCGGTATAAGAAATAATAGAGATAACCCTTTTTTGAAAACGCCCATTGTTTGTGCTACGTTAGTGCTGGTTAGTGCTCGATTTTCATCAGCTACATACAGTTACAGTACATAATAACTTTATAAATTAACTTATTATTTTATTTATTTAACATTATTATTTCTTTCGTATCATTATGTTTAAGAGAAGTATTTCTAAATCCTATGTAACCACTCTTGTCTACTTTTATAATGAATTCGTATACTATAGGCTATTATTCTTTAGTCTTTTTCATTTAATCACTTTTCAGATTAATCATTGTCTAATTTATTACCAACTATCTTTAAATGACAACTTGGTTTTTTCCTCGTATGTATAATACTGTTAACTGTAGTGCAATTTTTTCAAAGATTTATGTGAAAATCAACTATAGCTTAAACTCCAAAGTTGTTTTAGCAGATCTGGTTTTTTCAGCCATGTATTTAATGAGAAATTAAATTAACATTGTTAATATATATATTTATGTCTATTCATTTTATAGAATAAATTGGTAAGGAAGAAAATGTTTTATTTTTGTGCTCGCTATTGCACTAGTTAATAATGATTGTAAATGCCAAATTTATTAAATATTAGATTAAAATAAATATATTAAATAACAGTTCTACATTAAAACTATTCTTTAATCATTGAAGATAGAATTTTTATTGTATTGTAAATGATTAAAGAAAAAATTCTCTTTCGCGTGTGCTTGACACTTTTTGACTAACATTTTTAACCATCTGTCACTTTTCCGACAAAAATCAGTGTATGCAGTAATTATCTTCAGGTATGCTGTCCTCTCTCCAATTCAACCCTTCTCATCTAATCCCGCCCTCTTTTTTTTTTCTTTGCAAACTAATTTTTATCGTGTACTAGGTATTACCATTCTAATAGTTTCAAGCTGAAAGGTTTGTTTAAAGTTAGATCACTTGATATAAAAAAAATTAAACGTATAAAAAACATGAAAAATACCTAGCCTAACCTAATTTTAGGTTTGTGTAAGATTAAAACACACATTTTTAAGGCCGCACCCAGTTTTGGTGGGGCCCAGTTGGCCGCGCACAATGGTCCGGATCCGCCAGCTGGTAAATAATAAATACTATCAGTAGCCTTGAAGCTCATAAGAGGCAGAATAGTGAGCTTTAAAAACATAGCCGCATTAAAAATATTGGAAAACATATTTTTACTTTCTTTCGACACCTCGGAGAGAAAGTACCTATTGTAATCGCAACTCGAGATTTTGATAAAGGTCGACGTTTACCCCCTTAAACAAAAAAAAAATATTAGATTTCACAATGCCTTCTGTCTGTCTGTCTGTCTGTATGTCTGTACCTCGTGTTAGAGTCGAAATTGTTTTACCGATTGGGCTAAAACTTGGTATCTGGAGTTTATAAGGTCCCCCGATGGATTTTTGGAATTAGATATCTAAACCTAAATTTAAGGGTAGTTCACTAAGGGGAAAAAGAGACAAAATAGACTTTCTCGAAACTCGCTCTAACAATTTTGATTACATTTTATATCTAGACATTTTCTATTATAAACAATATGGGAACTCTCATTTTATCATTAAAATGACTTTGAGGGTGCTTACATGGGGAAAATTTCGCAATTTTCATCATTTTTCTGCAACTATTTGATATGAAATAATTTTTTATTGTAAAGTTGTAGTAACATTAAAAATAAATGTCTTTATTTGAAATATATTCTTATAAATCCAATAGTTTCTAAGCTATAAGCAAATATATTTACTTTTTAATTCGGGTCTCTGAAAATAAATTTGATTCTTATGCTCGTTGGTGGACAAAGATGTTTCTCTTTTCTTAGTTGTTCTGTAACAATGTAACTAGCTCCTAATGCCATGGAGTAAGTAACAGTATATATTATGTATTTTGATAAATCTTACTAGTTTTCAGTAAATGTCTATTTTAAGATTAAAGCGAGAGAAAGTCTGTTCGGTGCACTGCAACATTTATTTTTAAAGTGTTCCTATTTTAAATTACATTCTTTACACTACTTAAATGTTTTGTTATTTTAATAATTATTATGTCATTTTATTTTAACTCTATTTAATTATTATGTGCGTGCTCTACATAGTCTATTCCTAACCTTGACACTATATAATTCTGTTATTTTAAAACTCATTTTGACCGGGTGTTGCCAGAGTAAGCAGAGCTATTCTAAACTGTTCCTGTCAATTGTTCTCATAACTTAGTATAACACTCATTGTTTGGGTATCGCCGAACATACATTCCCATGTGAGATTGCTTGAATTGGGATTGAGAGGGTGAGGACATATCACATTCTACAGTTTTAACAAGTTCTGATAACCATGTCAACATTCCACGGCACGCCACTGTTAATTCCACACAGTCAGTGTCAGTAAATAACAAAGTAACTTAAAAAAAACTATGACGCGAACCCGTGAGTTAGACCGACCGAGCGGCCACCGCCATTAGTAGTGATAGTGCTAACATTCGCGGACAGTGGTTGTCAGGAGGTCAGTACAGCTAAGCCATTAATCTCAGTTTTCCGGACAAGAGATGCTACTTGTTTATTAAAGTAGCTCCACATCGGTTCTCAAGAGGATGAGTTTAACCATTCAAGACACACTGCTTCACAGAAAAAATATGGAACTACCTAAGATCGAACTCAGGACTGTTGGATCTGTAGCCAGTATATCTGAGTAGACCACGGGGGTGATCTAACAATGTCAATAAAATAAATAATAATTATACAAGGAAACCAAATACAATGTAAGGAAAGGCATTGTTCTGTTTCCTGGCAACATATGTCTGCCATTATGATATTCTTTGTGCGATAGAAGATATCAAGTTGAGAGATTTACGCGAGAATAATTACCGAGAAGACTTAAATAATAACTGATATTCTGCAAGGTACTCACAATTTTTATATTAAAGATGTAGCACACGTTATTCTCTGAAATAATACATTGTTAATGTGATAAGGATAGTCACAATCAGTTTTTTTAGTCTAAATTATACACGTGTGTCATTTACATTAACACTACTAATTTATTATTTTTAAAGTAAAAACTCTATTCCTCTCAACACCATTTGTTGATAATCACGTGATTTTCTTGAGGGAATTATATTATTTGATATAGTTCTTCTAAGATTTGTAATAAATGAATGAATTAAATTGGGAATTGACTATAAGAGAAAATTAACTTACAATTTCGAAGGAAAATGTAAGTCTCCGGTGTTAAAACACAAAACTATAAATAATTTACCTAAGAAACACTTTATAGGTAGCCATACTTATAGTGAAGCAATTATTTAAATATTTCTTAGGGTATTTTAGTAATATGGGTCGAGTATGAATAGAAACATTAAAAGGTGTCCTGGACATGGACTATATTACAGAAAACCTGTTCCTGCTTTAACTGATCAGTTTAAATAATAACGACAGGTTTTCCGAACATACCTAAAGGAACACATGGAGAATCATTGTAGAGTTAAAACAAAGGGATATGGTCATATCCATGTATATTAAATTAGTACTAAACAAATGTAATGTTTCTAAAATGTAATGTTTCTTGTACAGGGCAGGAAGTGTCCATGTCGGACTGCAATCAAAGAGGGGCGATGGCGGCACAAGCCTTATCAGGCACAAATAAAACATCCTTTTATCTCAAAACTTTAGAAACAAGACAAAATAAATCTGATTTTGACAAAATTAATGCATATGAACAATATTTCGAAAATGGGGTGGGCAAAATTTCAGTTGCTATGGTACCATTTATTTTTGGAATTAGGCCTAAATTAAACAAAAGTACAAACTCCCTCCCTAAACATCCCAGGAAAAAGAGATTTAGAACAAGAAAAATTATTAAGTATGAATACGAAGTACCAATCCCTAAAGAAGAGTATATTGACTGGTGGTTTGAGAGGAACGAAAGAGAGAATGCTCCTGTAGTAAGATTTCCAAATTACAAGTTACCCCCCCAGAGTTCTCTACGTATATGGACCACCCTCTTTATAGAAACGATTTAGATAAAATTTATGAGATAAATAAACGTTGGTGTTTCGATATCATGGAAAGGCAGAGAGAGAGGGAGTTTGTGGTTGATCCAGAGAAATGTTTGTTCAATAGATTTGAAGCTATTGATAATCAAAATTTTGATAAGTGTATTTCAAAGGACGAATTCATGAACTGGTGGTTGGACACAGGTTGTTTTGAAGTGGGGCCATTTTTTGATTGGTTGGAAGAAAGGCCAGAACCTCCTTGGCATCATAAATTATATGTTCGTATCGTCTGGTGGTTCAATCGTTTTTTAAAATTTGTGTTTGAATACTAAATTTAATAAGTATAAAATAAAAAAAATTATAGCGTATTTTTCTTTAACCAAATTTAAAGTTAAAGCCAGATTTAACTTAACTTAATATATTTATTTTAAATTTTTATATTAAATTATTCACAATTTTAAAAATATAGTCAAAATGATTTATGTTGAAATAACTATTTAGGCTTACTTATGAAATTTTCCTGTGAAATTATTACACATTTTTTAATGCCAAAATTTTTATTTATGAATTTTGTCATTTTACTATTCTGTGAACTAAACTTTTATGATTTGTTGACTTTATTTATTTTCTCATTTATAATTGTAATTTTTTTAAATTTTGTGTGAACTTTATCTCCTTACACACTTGTGATGATATCATCTTTACCAATCTGTGACTGTATCAATTTTACATAATTTGTGAACTTTATCTCCTTACACACTTGTGATCTTATCTTCTTTACTAATCTGTGACTGTATTAATTTTACTAATTTGTGAAATTATCTCATTATACACAATGTGATCTTAATTTATATGTGATCCTAATAATTATACTAAATTGTTAACTGAATTACTTTGTTCATGTGTGATTTTATGTACTTTTCTCATGCATTTGTGAGCATAATCATTTTACTTGCTTGTGAGTTCAATCATTTTATTTATTTGTGAGCTTATACATTTTATTAATCTATATATTTGTGATAGTAAAATATTCGATATACACAGAAAATGTTATATTAATTATTTGTAAATAAAGTGTTTTTTATTTTAATCTTAAGCGAAGGTATTTTTTAGCATTTATTTTATGCGTATTATTTCTTATTTCTGAAAAATATGAAATCTATTTTAAAATTTGGAAAGACATATCTCACTTATAAAGTTTGCTAAAATGTTTGATCAAATTTAAATATATTTTAAGATAGAGTATATTAAATTGAAAAAAATTAATATGAATCATTTAATCTGTTAATAATTTTAATGTGACAAATCATTAAATATATTTCGAAGTATAATATTTCTAGCACCAATGGAATACTTAACATGTCAAGTATTTGTAGAAAAGTGAAAGGATGGACCTCGTTCCTACACAGATGTATACAGCAGTTGATTAAATAAGTTTTATGTATTATTTTATATAAAATACACAGGAAGACTTCACTGCCTCAACTCTATAAGAGTTAATTCCTTAATTTAAATATCTGTAAACTCCAGTCCCGTATTTAGGAATATTTGAAATGAACTATGACGCAGTATTACATATTTACCCTATAACTTGCATGGAAATACTACTGTGTGACAGTAAAACTCAATCTTTATTGATTGTTATGTTTGTAATAACTATGTGGCATTGGGAGGTGGGACGTACATTTCTAGTTTTGTTGTTGCCGATGAACTTAAGACCCATCTCCCCGCACCAATTACGTGTAATTTAATTAGTTATCACAGCTTGAACCAGGCATCGCATCATTAGGCAGTAACCATGATGTATTCATTAAAAACAATAATTAAAATAGCACCATTTTAACAAAAGCTTAAATAATCGTTACGGTGAACCTTCTCTTTTATCTTACAATAGGAGGCATTTACTAAAAACTCGTAAGATTTGTGAAACTTATCTTTTTAAGCACTGCGTTTTACTACCTGTTTAGGTTAGAGGTATATGTACTAATGCACCAACATTTTAAGGGAGGGAGAGTAGAAAACCATTTGAAAAAAAAATTCTCCCTTAGTGCACCTAACTGGGTACGAACACCGATCCTCCGTATTCGGCAGTTTAGTCTAATAAGAGATTATTACGTTTGACTACGCGATCACCGAACTTAATCAATATACATTTTGGCCAATACTTTCTACCAAAGGAAGTAAATGAAATAGTATAAATTGTTACAGAAATAAAGAGCATAACATACATTCTTATATTCCAATTTGCTCCATAGATAAATGGTACGACATAATCTCACAAACTTTATCATATTGTATATTATTATATAGCTTCAAAATATTTCCCAAAAATATGTTTTAGTAAACTACCCTTAAACAAGTTGTACTCCTTTAAACAAACACGTAAATATATATATATATTAAACTAAATTGTTAAAATATATTACTCATAAAATAACATAAAATTATTTATTTAAAAAAATAAAGTGTTTTCTTACATATCATGAAAAACTTTTCACAGATTCAGATTTTTAATTTAATCTTCAAGGTCAATTTCAAAAACATTCAAATTTTGTATCATTTGTTGTAAGTAAATTTTCTTTAAATTTATTTATTTTACTTAATATAGATTATTATTTTAAGCAGAAGGCAGCTTTAAATCTAGTACCTTTAAGTCTTGCAGTGCCTGAGGATCAACCCTTTTTTTTATAATAAAAAAAGAAGCAAATAAGAATTTCAAAATTCTAGCTTCGAGGTGCACACATTCATACACAGGGGTTACTAATTTTTACAATGTCAGACCTCTGAATGCGGTAAATATCACACAATGTTGATGATACAAACTCTGCATTGTACTAATATAGGTGAGTTTTTTGCTGTGTATACTCCTAACATCTTGACTTCCAGATTTGCAAATAATTTAAAATAACATATTTTATGTCATTAATGGTTCATCCAGTAGCTGTCTATGAATAATCAAAAGGCAATTATAAAATCCATTTCACTTGACTTCTATTTAAAAATTTTAATAACTTTTTGTTGATAGTGCTAATAATATAATGGTGGAACAACAGACTTTTTACTAAACTGTCCCGACCACAGCTTTTTACGTCATAGCTTCTTACTACCCATTCATATTTTACTCAAATGGGAACATTAAGGGTGTGTGAAATCCACTTTTTCAATTTGAAGTTGAATCTAATAATATGATAGATTTAAAAAAAGTAAATGTAGTTATTTTTGTATTGTAAAGACCACTTTCAAAAAGTATAAATACAATTAACAGAAATCATACCCAAAAGGTTACTAGTAATTTGTGATCTGGGTATATTTAAAACATACCTAGCAACCAAGTATTTCTGATTCCATCATGGTATGGCCTTTCCAAAGCTTGCCTGAGACTCCCGTAGCGAAAGATGAATTGGTCATGCACCGCTCCAGGCATGGTTGGATCAATGTGCAAAATTTGTAGGTTGTAGTTACAAACCTGATAAAAATAATGATCATAAATATCACTAGTCCCTTGATGATTTACATTATATTCTGATCAGCCAATAAAAGCAATAAATAACTTGTACTAGGGGTTCATTTTTTCAACTTGAGGCTAACTCGAATCAAATAGTGAACTCACATGGGCCTCTTACGGGATTAAAAAAATCCAGTTGTTTGATCTTTTTAAGGCTGTTTGTTCACAGTTATTCTTTATGAACCTGTATACTATGCTTAGGTTTTATAAAATATATGGTCTGGTATTGGTGGTTTTTTGACCAATATTTTGGGATTGGTGTGCATAAATGTGCGTTTATATTAATGTCAGTGTTAGTTATTTGAAAGGCGTTTCACCATAAGAGTACATGTTATTTTGACGGGAAAATTTAACTGTTTACTTTAAAGACTATTTAACTCCTTATGAGAGGTGTTTGTTTATTGCACAAGTGTTTGTTAATATTTCATTAAATTCTGATAAATTATTATTACAACATGCAATTTATTTACTTCATATTTTTCCAGTTGATATTTCTTTCTAAGCTAGGTCGAAAGAATGAACACCGTTTACTTGTACTTTTAAATAGGCTAAAGATAATACTTACTATTTTCACATTAATGGAGTGAAACTGATTGTGGTTGAAATATGCAACCTCATTCATTACTGGTCGTGATATGGCAATGTGAGTGCAGTCAATACAGCCTATGACACCATGAAAACCCGTTGTATGAACATTGAAATTTAAGTTAATCAATGTATATATATATATATATAAAGATGTGATTAACTGCGGTAGAAAAATGCATAAGACAATGATTATAAATCACTTAGGCTCGTACTTAAGTGCATCTTTTGTGCTGTTGAAGACTAAACGGTTTGAACCGAACATATAATATATTAATATCAAAAGGCAATATGTCAAACTAACACTAGGCTGGCATGCTGATGAAGAGATTGGGGTTTGAATCCCGGATGGGTCTATTGAGGGTGATTTTTCCTAAAAAGCTTCCTCACTCTGCTTCCAAGCAAATGCAGGTGGATTATCTCTAAATGTTTACTTCCTCATCCCTACCCCAATAAAACAATAATCAGATATACGTATAGCCTGAACGATCTAAGACAAGGCAATTAAACAAATTTTTGTTTTAAAAACTCATTAAAAATTTATATAATAGGTGAACCATAGACTTATCCAAAATTCAACAAGTCCCCTGAGTGGCACACTGTTCGGAAAAGTTTCGCCATGCCTGGTCTAGGAATATAAAAACTAATTATGAGGGATATTTTCGGAAAGAGGGGGAAACCCACCATTTGGATGGTTCTGACTGTATATTAAATTGTCTTTTGTTTATTGGGTTGAGTCAACCCAACATTTGATAATGAACATGTAATTTGGCTTGCTTATAAAACAAACTACGTGACTCGGCTCTAGTGCATAAATTGTTCGACTGACATTTTTTTATGTATGGGATTTAAAAATATATATATTTGTTTATAAAGTAGCATATGTCAAGAAAGCTATATATTTTACAAGTAGGTACAGATACACTACATTTCTGAGTAAGTAGATGATATTTCCAAAACAGTATTTACTACTTTTACTATTAGGTTATTAATGTAGTATTTTACATTCAAAAGCACGCGACTTTGAATAAAAATAATATTTAATATTTTAGAATCTAGCATACACCCCTGTATCCTTCTCACTCCCGGTACAACCATTACACCACCAAATCCTACACCACAAACACTGCATTATGTTAGGGTCTATGTATTTATTTATTTGGCAAACACAAAATTTATCATGAGTGTTTTTTGTAAAAATACAAGAAATACATTTTTTACGAATTTTCGATATTTGTATTCTAAGGGTTGAAAACGAGGTTGGTAGCTTTCTTAAAGTATACGCCTATTTCCTAAATGGTT
Organism: Timema cristinae; assembly: GCA_039000515.1. Classification (NCBI taxonomy): domain Eukaryota; kingdom Metazoa; phylum Arthropoda; class Insecta; order Phasmatodea; family Timematidae; genus Timema; species Timema cristinae. The sequence goes on along the minus strand of JBCFYV010011164.1, from coordinate 14,724,732 downwards.
TGAGTTAGAAACACGAAATTTTACATGAATGTTCTTTGTCAAAATTGAAGGGATTATTGAGATTTTTGAGTAATCCACCCCTAAGGGGGTAAAGTTGGAAGTGGGTGGTTTCTTCCATATCTTCTAAGCTGCTTTAGCTGGAAGGATGAATTTTGGCAGGGAGGTTCTTTTATATAGAGAGAAAGAAATTTTTCATATTTAAAAAAAAAATTAATCATTAAGAGGATGAAGCAGGGGGGGGTTGTTTTTACGTATCTTCCAAACAACTTGAGCTGGATAGATGAAACTTGGCAGAGAGGTTCTTTTAAAGTAATCGGCCAGAGTATTTTGGGATTTTTCGAAATAAACCCCTAATAGGGTGAAGCGGGGAGAGATTGGTTTTCCTTTATCCTAAAAAGGGTACATACATTTTCGAAACTAATAAAGAAACACCAAATTTGACATGAGTGTTCTTTGTCAAAATCAAAGACATTTTGTTCTAGGAATTAAGGGATTTTTTCGAAATCCAAACCGGATGGGAGAAGCGCTTGGGTGAGTGGGATAATTTTCACGTATATTCCAAACTGCTTGAGCTGGAAAGATGAAACTTGGCAGATGAGTTATTTAAAGGTAACGGGCAAGAGGATTTTTGTAATCTTTCAAAATTCAACCCTAGGGGGGTGAATCGGGATGTATTGGTTTTTATGTATCATCCAAACCACTTGAACTGGAAAGGTGAAACTTGTAAGAGAGGTTCTGTTTTAGGTAAAGGGTGATAGTTAATTTTTTATTTTTCAAAATTCCACCCTTAATAGAGTGGAGCGTGGAGGGTGTGGTTTTTCCGTATCTTTCATTCCAATTGAGCTGGAAAGATGAAACGAATTATAAAACAATCCTGTGCGAAGAACGAGTTACTTAGCTAGTATTTAGTAAATCTATGCTTAACAATTTATTGTTTGTGTAAAAACTAAAGCTATAGTTACTATAGACATCAATTCTAAACTTATCAAATACACTATGAAAAAATAAATAAAAAATTAGAATGGAATATGTGTGTGTTTATATTTCACTTTTGTGGCTATCTATATTATTTACAAATGTAATATACACAATATATAATCACAATCACACGTATATAGCGTATTAATATTTATATACACATAATTTCACTTCAACGTGTAAATAAATGTTATTTTTATCTTTATAGTGAAAATATATAATTTTTTCCCCGTAATAATTAATCTTTATTTAAATTGTATATTCCAAATAAAACTATAATATCTAAAACGTTTCAAACAGAGCTATAAAATAATTTCTGTTGACCTAAGGCACACAACTCAAAATAAAAACTAACATAGTTTTAATTTAACCGAAGGGTCTTAAGCGTTACACTCTCTGCAGGATGCATTGCTGATGAAGGGGAGATCAAGGTTTAAAGCTTGGGAATTTGTCCTAAGGGTGGTATTTCCTAGATGGTTTTCCAGTTCCTCCACACACATGTGGGTGCACTTCTTATAAAATCAACATTCCTCTTCCTAAACACCTTAGCGTAATTACTACATAAGCGTATAACACAAACGAGTAGTAAGAAGAGTTTATTATTTTTACATATTAAAGATTGTATTCTTTGTACGATATTATCTCTAAAATTGAATTCTATAACCTATACCGCAAATGTGTATTCAGCCAAGTTGGGTATAATACTTCACTATTTTAAAACAATAATAGTATTTCTCACTGGAAACACGATTTTGCACGAGAACTTTGAATGAAACCGTTAAATCTGTCCCCTAGCTGAAAAGCTGACGACATTTTGTCCCTGCTGAGGAGTATGTTTATGTCCATCCAGTATAATATAGATTTTTATTATTGTATATTATTATTATTATTATTATTATAAGCACCGCGTTTTACTGCCCGTTAGGCTTATATGCATAGAATAGAATAGAATAGAAAACAAGGTAAATTTAGTAATTTGTTTACTTTAATATAATATTATCTAAGATAAGAATAACAAAGCGCTCCAAGCATCCTATAGCCTAACTAAGTAAATTCGCCAACATTCAATTGTTTTTTGATGCTGAGATGTGTTAATAACTTTGGAAAATCTTTTATAAACTTCCGGTAAATATGGGCGCAAATGCCGAAGTAATAATTCTTCGTACAACAAAACCTGTGAAAATTTTAAAATGGAAAGTGAAAGAAGGAACTGTTCTCTCTGTTGGTCGCGTAATATTACTATACGGTTCAAATACAAGTAAGGAACAAATGAAACTGAAGGCAGCACATGGTGGGACTGTGCGGAAACTGCTGGTTCGAGAGGATGACATTGTGCACCCAGGGTTAGTATACAAGCCCAGGGGAAATTTAGTGTTGGTTGTTTACGGGGGGAGGGGGTGGAGGTTAGGGAGGTGGACTGAACTGTTTGAGTATAAATATCTGAATGTAGATAACGAGACAGTGATAGGTTTTTCTCATGAATTATATCAGCTAATTTCCTATTGTTTTTTGTGTCAAAAAATAAATAGAAATGTTTCAACCAAATAAAAAATGTTTACCTTCACAATTTCTATTGAACGGCTTCCTTTTTTCTTGGTAACAGTTTTCTATTTTTATTGTTTGACAAACAAGGTTATTTTTATTTACATGCTCAGTTTCTCAAACCCTAAACATTTTTTTTAGTTCACGTAACCTCTTCATGTGATGTTTCTAACGTCCTGTATATTTGTGTCCAGCGAAGGTCTATTGAAGATGGAACTGTGCACTCATCCGACAGTCATGAAGGACATGTGTGCTGAATGTGGTGCAGACCTACGGCAAGAGGACCAACAACTGCTCAATGCCTCCGTCCCAATGGTGCACAGTATCCCAGAGTTGAAAGTCAGTCAAGAGGCGAGTTTTTTTTTTTTTTTTGCTATTAAAGACAATAATCTCTGTTGTGTTTTCTACCAAGCAATTTTATATGCTTGATATTTCTGTATAACGGTTTCTATAAACCTGGAAATGTTTTGAAAATAATATTTGATTAAACCCAAGGAATGTTGCTGAGGAAGCCATTTTTGGTTTATTTAAATTCAGTTTATTGTGTCTTATAGTAACTTTTTTTTTCTTTTTATTAACTTGCCAAATCTGTAATTTTGTTCCAGCAAGCTCAGATAATAGGAAAAGCAGATGAGGAACGTCTTTTAAAAGAGAGGAAACTTGTGTTGTTGGTAGACTTGGATCAAACTTTGATACACACCACAAACGATAATATCCCACCAAACTTAAAGGTGGGTACTTGTAATAATAATAATAATAATATTTAGTACTGCGTCTTACTACCCGTTCGGGTTATACGCTTTAAGTACTAATTATGCTAATGGATCAGGAATTGGGAAGGTTTAATTAGAGAAAGTGAACCCGCATTTGCATGAAGGGAGAGTGGAAAACCATTTAGGAAAAACCACTCCCAGTTCACCCGACCGAGATTCGAACATTGATCTCCCCGTCCTCAGCAGTCGAGCTAAACACGACAAGCGCGTTAGCCAACTACGCCACCGAGGCGGGTGGGGGGTTCTTGTAGAACATCAATTGAACTCCTTGGCTGTTTTAGGCCCAGAACATTAATTCTCATTGGTTGGTGGGTGATTAGTTAAATACCAGTTTGGAGGCAGTTTTAGTCTTTTACGAAAGACGGTACATTGGTGATTCACACTTAGTGAAGTCCCAGGCAGTAATAACACCCACCTTGGATAAACTACCCTTTAAAAACCATACTACCAACTCCACCATTTGACTAAACCAAACTCGCACGGATTAAAGTGACCCAATGTTTTCAGGATGTGTATCACTTCCAACTACACGGGACATCGTCTCCGTGGTACCACACCAGACTCCGGCCCGGGACCCACAAGTTCCTCAAGGAGATCAGCTACCTGTATGAGCTCCACATATGTACATTCGGATCTCGTAACTACGCACACATGATTGCTATGTTCCTTGATCATGATGGACAATACTTCTCGCATCGGATACTCTCTCGGGACGAGTGTTTCAGTCCGCACTCTAAGACTGCCAACCTAAAGTGAGAATACCGTTTAAACTTGAGTATACTAGGAACCCTGGAATATTAGTGTTCCATGAAGCAACAATTATAGGATTATAAGTCCAATTTGCTGTCAAAACATGTAATTATGTGCTGTAAAAGCTTGGAATGCTATTTATAATAGTCAAACTATTCCTCATTGGCTAAATTTCAATATTAAAATTCATAAAAATACTTCTCCCCACAAGAATTGATAAGTATCCTCGTAAAAACTAAAGACACATCAAAAGTTTGTCTGAACCACATCTATAAAACCTTGCCCCTTGTTAAGTCCTTTGTCTAACATTAAAAATTCCTGATTAAGTGACCTGTATCAGCGGTCGCGAGGTCTAGCACACACTTCACACTCTTGTTAAATTAGACTGCCGGTGATGTGGAGGATCGTGGTCAGGTGTACTGATGGTGATTCTTACTCTACCTCTTCACAAATGTGGGGACATTTCCTCTAGATTTCGCCTTCCTCAGTCTTGTAACATTAGCGTACAATAAAGATATGCATCAGGGCTGTGGAGTCTGTAAAAATGTACAGACTCCAGCTTCAAATTAAAACTTATAATAATATTATTGCAATACATGGTGATTATATAATTTCAACTTAATACTTTTATAATCTTTAGGACCATTATTTGTAAATTGTATTGAAAAATCGTCTTAAACTAAAATCCACAAAGGTTAAAGAAGCTTCCTGTAAAGTAAGATCTTGGAGCATTTTACTGCAGTAAATCTATTAATAATTAATATACATTACAGTACCAAATCCACAGTCCTGATATGTGTATAAAGATGCTGTGATAAAACAAAAAACTATTTTAGTAAAATATTGATTTCATTTCGAAGTAATCTGTTTCTTCTTTGTGTAAAATGATGTGCGAGTAACCAGTGCATTTTCCAGGTCTCTGTTCCCATGCGGCGACAACATGGTATGTATCATTGATGACCGCGAGGACGTGTGGAATAACGCCCCCAACTTGATCCACGTGAAGCCGTACCACTTCTTCCAGCATACGGGTGACATCAACGCCCCGCCGGGTCTCGCCAAGCAAGAGAATGACGATAAGGAGGGCTACGACTTCTCACGAATGGGTGAGTCTGGTCAGCCTGCTCGCCTATTGGATGTATCTTGTGCTTGTCGATAGAGGTATGATTGCTTCATTGCAGACTTGCTAGTCCCCAGGTTATCTTGATTGGTTGAACTGTTTAAAGTGATAGCCTTAGATAGGTGTACAGGTTTGGTTTTCCTATTTTCTCCTTATACTAATGTGAGCTAATACTGGTTCATTTACTTTAAAAAACCCTCCTCGCCCTTAAGAATTGTTCTGTTGATATTTACAGGATCCCCGGAGAATAAACTGCTGAGCGAACAAAACGGATCAGTAGTACAGGTCGATAAAACTACAGAGGAAATAAACGAAGCAGAAGAAAGAGATGACGAGGAAGAGATAGTACAAATAGAGGAATTAAATGAATTGGAAAAAGAAGAAGATAGAGTAGTTGACGAGAATAAACAAGCAGAGGAAAGAGAAGAGGATGACGGCAGTGAAATGAAAGAACAAGGGACAAATGATGTGAATGAAGTTGAAGGAAGCATGAAGGAACATTCTGAGAAGTCGCAAGAGAGTAGTGAATGCGAGAGTGGTGACAAGGAGGAGGAGAGTGAAGGGTGTAGTGTGGACATAGCGAGTGACCTGGCGCTCTCGAACGATAGGACCGACAGTGAAGTGTGTGAAAACGGTGATGCGGCGGTCAAGAGTGAGGGGGGGAAGGAATCAAACAGTGGTGAAGTGACAAAACCTGTCGATAGTGGGACAGACAAGTCTGAAAATGGGACTGATGTCGTTCGAGACAAGAAAACGAGAGATAAGAGTGATGTTAGTGATAGGACCAATATGGCGGACGCTAGTGACGAGGGGCAGAAGAGTAAAGGGGAAGATGACCTGGTCGAGGTGGAAGACGGAGATGATTACTTGTTGTACCTTGAGGAGATCCTCAGAACAATCCATCGAGCATTTTATCAGCTTTATGATCAACTCGACGGGGAAGTACCTGATTTGAAAACTGTTGTACCTTATGTTCGGAGAAAGGTGAGCTAATACAAGGTTTTAAATCACAGTACCTGAAAAATATTTTTTACCATTTTCTTTTATAATTTAGAAAATCGCCTTGTCCAGCTGTCGTCATGGTGTTTGACAGGATTCTTAGATTTGATTTATTGATTAAATTCCTGCTGATACATTATGTTATTTTGAAAAAATATTTGAATCAAATCAGTGATGCCTTTGTTTAAAATGTAATAAACCATTTTTATCAAGGTCAAACTCAATTGGTATGATTCTCACTTTTTTTTTTTACTAAAGCAAGCTTCAGGAAACTAAGTCTATTAGAAAAAATGAAGAAAAAATACAGCTAGGGATGTGTTAAGACCACTTTTTCAATTTGAACCAAATTTGAATCAAATATAAATATTCTCAAAGTCAAACTTAAGTTTGAATATTTTTTTTTTGTGCTTGAAAAATTTAAGTTTTGCTTAAATTCATATAACTTTATGCACTAAAATAAGTTTGAAAATTTTTATTGCTCAATTGTTTGTCATATTTCACTAAAATATGATAAATTATCCTATTAACATGTTCACACAAGTAAATACTCAAGAGCTTTCTAAATGGATATTAATTTGTGCTAAAACCCGCTTCGGTGGCATAGTTGGCTAACGCGCTTGTCGTGTTGAGCTCGACTGCTGAGGATGGGGAGATCGAGGTTTTAATCTCGGTCGGGTGAACTAGGGCTGGTTTTTCCTAAATGGTTTTCCACTCTCCCTCCACGCAAATGCAGGTTCACTTCCTCTAGTTCAACCTTCCCAATTCCTAATCCATTAGAGTAATTATTACTTAAAGTTTATAACGCGAACGGGTAATAAGACGAGGTGCTAAATATTATATAAAATTTGTGCTAAACACTCCATTTACCCTTTAATTTAGCTGTTTGAAATTGATGGGTGACCTCGTCTTGTAAGTTCTGCCATAGTGGGTATGTGCAAGGTAAGCGTGTTACCCCCTATGGGGTACATTGGATTTTTTTTTTTCATGTTTTGCCCTCCCAAATCCACCCTAACCTCGTGGTCGGTATGGTTGTCTAGGTACTTGCTGGTACAAGTCTTGTGTTGAGTGGCTTGGTCCCGACACATGTCCCCCTCCAGAAGAGCCGGCCCTACCTTGTGGCCAAATCACTGGGTGCGAATGTGACTGCCGAGATCACCCCACAGACACCCATCTCGTAGCTGTCCGTCCTGGCACCGCCAAGGTGAATTCTGCACGGCGTATCAAGGGTCTTCTCATGGTCACGTCTGACTGGTTGTGGAGCTGTGCTGAACGCTGGGAGAGAGTCGACGAGCGTCTGTTCCCGTTGGGGCGCAAGATGTCAGTTAAGAGGCATCCCCCCCCACATTGTGGCAGTCCAGAGCTACTCTCCTCACAACCGATGCCTGCCGTTAGGTACATTCATGCACGGGTCTTACTTAGTGAACTCTTTGATTCAGAGCAAAGCAGAATCGAATCATATTAAATATTTCTAAGGTAAATCAAAGCTCAAATAATATTACTAACCAAATGTTTAATGGTAAAAGGAATATTACACTTAGCATATTTATATGACTTTAGGTACGGTGGGATCCGCTATGATTAGGTATGATCATTTATAGAACATCCACTAAACAGCATTCTAACATCAATATGGATTAATTCAGATATAGTTGAAAAATCAAAAAGTGATGGTATACGACAGCAAAACCTCTACAGCTTTACTTTGACTTCTCATTTAAAAGGTGAACTTCACACACCACTAATTTTAGTTATTATTTTTATTAGTGAAGATTCGTAATTGACAAAACCACAATTCTTTTTATGAAGCTGATTGATAAATATATTGTTCTTATTGGATGAAATGTTAGTAATTTGATCACATTGTACATGAGCTATTTAATGTTTTATTTATTTTACGTGCAGTGACTTATTGATACATTTGTTTCTCTACAAATTGCTCAGGCAGCGGACACCCAGCGGTCGCTTCATGGACACAATAAACCCGCTCATGTCTTTCTCACCTGAGGACATTGCTAACATGGACAAAGAGGTGGAGGATATATTCAACGAATCAGAAAGTGAGAACGAGAGAGAGCGACCGACCAAACAGTTGACGTCGATCCCCGAGGAGGACTCCAGCAGCAGTAGCAGTAGCAGTTCAGCAGATTCACTTGCAGGTTTGTTCCGTCGAGTGCTTCCTGTCTAGTTCACTGCTAACCGTACATCCGGGCCAGTGTTACTGAGGGTCATATGGTTTAAATGGTGTTCTATCTCCCTTTGCCTAAGTGTGGGTACATTTCAGCTACCGTCCTCATTCTTACTCTATTAGTGTTATAAAATGACTCCAATAGTTAATCAAGGGGGTGCAAAAAATTAACAAATCTTTTATCTAGTTATTAAACCCTGCAAATACAAGAGTTTCAATTTTGCATCATCCGCTTCAATGGCATCACTCTCACAATAGACTAGAAAGTCTTAGACATATCGAGGTTCAATACCAGTCCGGTGTATTCCAAACAGGTAGTAAGATGTGGTGCTAAAAAAAACACCACAAAACCATAATGACTAGATTTTAAATATAACAAGATTCACAAGTTGAGATGGTCAAGTCAAATAATGATCTATGATGACTTATTTAAAACGTTTTACTTTTAGATTCAAATCTTGAATTAAATCACATTTTTGGATCTATTTGGATTTAAAATTTCGAACCTGATACAAATTTTTCAAATATTAATATTCAGGAAAATTATGTAGAAATACTCTACAGTGAGGTGAAGAAAGACAACCTGAAAGGATAGTTAGGTTAGTTCTAGAAAATAACACACTTCTCTCTTCATTCACTTTTCACAATTATTTTCACTTACATATCGTTTTTGAATTTTTGGAGATACTCCTATATTATATTAAAAATAACATATTACAAAAAGTTTATTTTCAAATTTCTCAAGTATGTAGCCCCACTTTACCATATATTTTTGTATGTGCTATAAATAAAAATTCCAAATCTCATCTTTGGAGTTTTCAAAATGTTCAAGTTGAGTTGAAACAAACTGACCTGAACTAAGAACCTGTATTTGTCTTGGACCCTCTTGTCGTGTTCTCACAGGGGAGCACCCTCACGGATGGGGCAAGCTCACCACAGCCGCCAGGAAGCGGGGCACGGGTACCGAGTCTGACGAGGAGGATATGCCAAGCGCCAAGTTCCGTCGGGGTGAGGCGCTACCGAGTGACCTTGACCTTGGTGAAGAGGAGGACAGTGTTGGGAGCAACGACCCACCAGATGAGGTGGACGACGGGGATTGGAACATGATGGGGGCAGAGCTGGAAAGAGAGTTCCTTTCTGGGAACCAAGAATGAGCCACATTCTCTTAAGCAAGGCGAGGGACTCGTCAGATTAGTGGAGACTCGAGCGTTATGCAGAACACAGTGGGAGGGAGGGACAGAATAGTTGATGGTATTAACAGGAATACTCTAAAGTTGAACAAATGTTTATAAAAAAACTTTGTTTACAAGTGTGTTCATAGTTATAAGGCCAGTTGGAACCCTATGAAGGGTTGAGCTACTCTGACTCTGAACCTGCCCAGTTCTTATAGTTGTGGTACAAGTCTGAGAGTTTTCAACCTTGTTACACAATCAAGGGTGAAGAAGAGAAAGCTAACAGTGAGCGATTGTAAACAGAATGACAGATAGGTTCATTGAACATTTCACTTCGGTTCTAGCACTTGGATGTGTGCACAACTTGCTTGCAATTACAATACTTTGAAACCAACCAAGTCTTTTATTCAAACTAGTATAAATTGAGCGCTGAAAGGCTGGTTTCTTAGACAACCAATGGAAAGGGAAGGGCAAGACCTACTCGTAAGATGAATGTAGGTATATAATAACTTACAGTTAAAACTGGTGATATCACGATTATATCGGTTCCTCAATCAAAATCCTTTTCCTCGCATCAAACCCTAGCTGTAAACTCATGTTTCCGCAATGTCCGGGGGGAATATATCACAATTGTATTATCATTTTTAGTCTGTTTCGTTGGTGATGTAAAGATAAACTATAAAATAGTCCATATTATTGGACACGTTTGATATTTTTTATGATAACTTTATAATTAGTAAATAAAATTAAACATATTTCTATATTACCAAATTTTAGTGACTTTCAATTAACGTTGGCGGTCGGAAGAGGGCTTCATATAAAAAATCAGGGCTTGTATTGTGTACTATAATGTGGTTGAAAAAAAATATCTAAAATGTGTAGGTAATTAAAAAAACTAAATAAAATGTCCATGTTTGATTTGCACAAGCTCATGTTGAGAACATCTACGATTTGCCTGTATGGAAGTGAAACGGCAAAAAGAATTGCCGCAATGAAAAACTACCCAATTCTGAAAAGTGCTGTTTCATTTAAATGCCAGAACTTTAAATTTCTGGTATTTGAGAACTGAGCATAGAGAGTTGCGATAGTAAGATCTATTCTCAATTCCTATGAGTCAGTTGGGCAATAAGGAATTGAGTTTGATGTATCCTGGTTTAAAACACAACACACAAATAGTGGTTTCAATTGACCTGTATCTTATTATTTCAATGTGAATATTTATCCCCACAAGTTTGTAGTCTTTTCCCTTCCCTTCACAGGTTATTTGTTCACATTTGTTAAGAGACCTGCCATTTTTTTACTCCTGATTGTTTAAAGCTGGAAAACAATAAATGAACTTTGAGCTAGATCTCAAGATTGCTACTCATTTGTTTATAAATAAATACAATAAAATTATTATTAATCTTCATTTCTAATTATTTGAAAGATGAAACTGTGTGTCAGACTTGGATAGTACCAGCCAGCATACCTCATTTGGTCAAGTATTAGCACACTAAGTCAGAGATCTGCTGTTCAGATCTCTGACTGGGCACATCTATCAAATATATCACATTAGTAATGAGGGCTGAATATTTTTCCAAGTGTAGGATCGATCACACGATATGATGGCTATGGAGTCTTGGGAGATAGATTAATGAAATAACATCTCTCACTTTGTGGTAGGCAGAAGGAAACTTTTAATCTCAAACTTTGCGGTTTACTTGTATAAATGCTAAATAATTAGAGATGGGCAACTCAAATCTTCAAATTCACTGAAACCTGACAAGTACCACGTAAACAAAGCGTAATATTATGAATTCAAAAATTACTTAGTTAGACATACTTGAAAAGCAAAACTTAATCCATAATCATTATTTTGTTAGACAAAAGAGATAAGCATAAATAAAATCACTATTTAAAAAAAATTTTATGTGTAGAAAATTTAACATAGCTAATAAATAGCCTACCCTCCCACCTGTATGGGAAACTTGACTCGACCATTACAGCACATGCTCACTTCTAAAACTCTCACCTCACGAAAAATCTTGTAAATATTCTAATGAACACATAAAACTCTTCAAAAACTGAAAACCAAAACTAGAATTACAAATAAACTCGAAATAAATAAAACAAATTACAGCCCTTTTTTTTTTAAACAGAAATAGAAACCATTACACACGTTACAAAGGCAGCCGCCATGACGTATACATTTACTCACCAGTGATGATTAAATAAACATGACTTAATTATTACTACCCAACTGGTTTCAATTATCTACAACTATGCAAAGAACCTCATTATTTCATATAATCCTTAAGTTAAATATTTTGTTGGGTTGCATGAAAAATAAATACTCTCAACAGTTAAACATCAATAAAACGGTTTATTTATGCATACCAGCCTACATAATGTATATCGATTGTTTAAAATCTAAGCACTATCAAGCTTTAAGAATCAAATAACGACTTGCTAATTCATAATTGGTTTTTAAATTGATTTTAACTAAGAGATGTTTTTTATATATGTTATTGAAGTAATTGTAAAAGTATTCAAACCTAGTCCTGCCTTGTAAAATGGGAATGAACATATTGCAAGAGTCGAAACATGTTTGTGTTCTAAGTAGAATACATTCTCAGGAATAGATATATTGCAAGAATCGAATATATATCTTGTTTTCTACATGAAGATAGAGAAAATAATAAAACATACCTAGGCATTCTTGAGTTCAAGCATTGGCATTGTTATCAAAATAAGCAGGAAATTGTTTTGGTAGTTTAAAAACTTTTATTTTATGTTTGTGATTCTGTCTGTTTTAAGAACAATATCAAGAAAATGATGTCAAGTCAAGTTTGGGACTATTTAAAATTTGTCTCTCTCTGATGAAGGTTTTGCAAAGTGTAATTTTTGCGGGGTAAATATTTCTCATGGAAGTCGTTCTCTTACAAGTGCTATGAAACATTTAAAGAGGCATCTAATATTAAAAATAAAGCTAGGCCCAAACTGTTTGTTTATATCCTGATAAATAAATTTTTAAAACGTAATAGTAAGCATAGTCTATTTAATTGAGATATCAGCATTTCCACTTGTAAATCATTCGGTTACTTAAATTGTTAAAAATTAATTTCAATTTTCACATTAACAACATAATAGATCTTTAAAACTACTGTTGACCAGTAAATTTATTCATTATTATCGTCCATTTAAAATTATACTTGATTGAAGTTGTTTACTCGTGTTACATGACAAAGCAATTAAAATTAAAATGGTTAAGAAGATTATTAAATAATTGAAGGATTCTTTTTACTATTTTTACTAGGTCTATTTATGTTCACTAAAATATGTAATATCAAGAATATAATATTATATTAAATGTTTTCAAACCTAAGATATTTAAAACTCATATTAATTAATACGTTTATCTACAAAACTAGCTCTAGTTTAATTTAGTTACTATTGCGTTATAGAATTATGTTGGGTAACCTGTTTAAAATATATGTTGATCTTATTTATTGCAATACATTATTTTACCAAACTTACATTTATATTAAAAAAGCACTTACTATTTCATATTGTTTATTAAAAATAATATTTTAGTAATATATTTAATTTTAAAGTATCAGCATTAAAAATTGAAATGAAGTAAATTTCTCAATAAAATAATGTGTAACCAATATGCATCTACAACTGCACATAGAGGAATGGAAATGGAACAGAAAACATGATCATGCGTGATTACACTAAGAAATAATAAACTAAATACGAAAACTTCAAATTTTTAATTGTTTATGATTCTTACGTTTTCTTATAGGGTAAATTAAGTTAGTGAAGCATATTTTGGGGAAATATTAGCTCATTAAAATAAAACGTCAAGTTTATTAACTTTTTATCAAGACAGTGTAGAAACACTTTACAATAAGATAAGTGATAGTGAAGGAAGCCAACATGAAAGGTTTAGATATAAAACAAACACTTCTCTATTTCTTCTTACACTTTGACACTTCCCACTCCTTTAAACTTCCACAATTTTAAATTGTTTTGAATTTTCAGAAATATTTATTTTTCATAAGAAAAGACAATGAAAACGTAATATTTCCGAAAATTCAAACTAATGTGCAACTGTGGAAGTTTTAAAGAAGTGGGAAGTGTAAAAGTTTAAGAAGACATGAAGAGAAGTGTGTTTGTTCCTGTCTAGACCTAACCTAACTATCCTTTCATGTTGGCGTCCTTCACTATCACTTACTTTACATCACAAGTTAGTGTAATTTTAATGTCCTTAAAGATATGTGTGAAACAATTTAATATTTTAAATTTTTATTTGGGTGTTATTTTTAAATAGTGTTTATAAGTGTTATTTCTAATTTAAAAATCATTATTTTCATTGTTTACGTCTTTTTTCAAACATATTTATTATTTAATCTTTATAAAAATTAGTGTCATTTATATTTTAAAAACATGTGTTTTAATATACGTCAACATTTTAAAATTATGAATATACTCAAACTCGGGAGCTTTTAGAAATATTCGACTCGAATGAAAAAACCCAAGCTCGCAGACCTCTAGTATGAACCATCCCAAATAGGTTAAAAAACAATTAAATTTAGTATATTCAATTTTTTCCCGGTTTAAGTTGTTGCTTGGTACAAAACATCACTCTCGCTATAGGTTGAATTGCTAGTAACAGGGAGAATGTAATTTGAATTTCATCAGGTGTACCGTACCGAGTGTGGTTATACCTAAATAGTTTACCATACTCCCTCCAAACAAATGCAGGTATATTTCCTCTAAAATTCTACCTTACCCATTGTAAATTTGTCATCTTTTTTTCTTGCTACTGTTACAATCATGATGTCCAAGTAAGATAATTACTACATTTCTAATTAGTTTTTAACTAGATTAAAATGCTTAATTTTAATTGAAAACCTAATTCGGAACCTAAGACATCAACTTTGAAAAAGATGTGTGGCCTGTCATCTAGCGCTGAAGGTGCTAATTCCATCCACTCTCTTTGTCGCAACAAGCCGAGGATTCCCCAGGCCTTGAGTGAACTTTGAAAAAAATCGACCATCTCCTGAGTAGTCGAGTAATATTTGAAGTTAACTTAAATTAAATAGCCAAGCTATTATAGTTTGCTAATTACAGTTATAGCCACATCTAAATATCATATTACTTAAATTGAAATATGGTGCCTGGACAAGGTAACCAAACCCAGGAGCAATAGTGAAATAAAGCCCCTCCGAGTCAAAGGTGTGTGTGTGTGTGTGTTACTTGGTAGCTCGCGGTCATTCTATATCTTAATTTTAAGAGACGATCTCCACACACCCATCAAAGACCCTGCCTTAAAATATGAGTGAAGAATGGCCCTGGGCAAGGGACAACTCCTGGATAGCTCAGTGACCAGAGCATTAGCGTTGCCAAAGATCCTAGGTTCTATTTCTTTGTCCAGATGTCATTTTTCAATATAAAGGATATGAAGTTAACTTGTTTGTGTCAAAGAGATGTTAACGGTGAAAATTCGCACCAAAAACACCAAAAAGAGGAACATATGGTATTCTCAAACAGTTGTAAAGTTAGGTACAGAATCAGAGATTGGTGTGTACATAACAAGTACAGAATGGACCAACTAAGGAATTATAATTCTGTCTAGTTGCGCTAGACTGCATATGGCTGATCATCGTCCGGGAACTCGTGATATTTGATATAACTTTCTCTGTGAGTGAAGTCTTTCTTGTCCTCCTGCCAGCCACGGTCCGGAGCATCGTCATATTTGAAGGCATTCTCGGACTCTCCATAGAGCTTGTTGGCTTCCGCTACTTCATCCCTGAAAAAATACAGGAAGTTGTAACTTTGGAGATCTCTTCAGAGAATATTTCAAAGCTAATACTGTACATTTGTCTAATAGGACATTGAAATATTTATAACACTAAGGTAAGGCCTCTATTAGATTAGCTCTGATAGAACCTAACCTAGGTCAAGGTATTTGTTCAATGCTCACCTGTATTTTCCTACCACAACCTTCTTCCCTGTCAGGGGATCTGTGATGTCTCCAATAGGATAGACCACGTGTTTAACCATGTGTGAAATCAGTCGAGTCATCTTCTTGGGCAGTTCCTGGATCAGCACAATATCTCCAGTTTTACATTTCTTCTCGGGGTCATGAGCGTAAATAAACTCTTCTTTATTGAAATACTGTAACCAAAAACATAAGAGGGCCGTATACTTGGAAGGGATGTGCGATAGAAGCAATTACTATGGATGTGAATAAAGCATCCGAGGAAATCCAGACCGGTTTTAGTGGGTCTACATCAAAGAACTTCGTTCAGGACAGTGTGGAACACTAAGGTATTCTTCAAGGTGAGCTTTGTGACCAATTTATTTAATTTTCCCTTCATATAAAAATTGTTTTATCAAAACTGAACTTAAACTTGTACTTGAAAGTACATCATCAAATACTTAAGTTAGTGTGTGTGTGTGTGTGTGTGTGTGTGTATATATATATATATATATATATATATATATATAATATATATATATATATATATATATATATATATATATATATATATATATATATATTATTATTATTATTATTAGCACCGCGTCTTACTACCTGTTCGGGTTATACGCACTTACACTAATGTGTAATGGTAGGGTGATTGTGAGATGAAATGGAGGACCTACAGTTTAACGTGGAATCCGAACCACCGTGGTGGCCTGGCATTCCCCACATTCACAAGATGTCTTGTCAGAAGTGAAGGAAGAGTTTGGTAATCAGATAAATCTGTGCCGGTACCAGGGACTGAACCCCGGCCACCAGCACAGAAGTCTGACACCTTACCCCTAGATCACCCTATATATAAATAAAAAAAATGTGTGTGTGTTGTAAAAAGATCTCAGTAATTTTGAATATTTCCAGGGCAATAGTAGGCTTTGTGTCCCGTTTTAGGCTCTTTTTCGTTAACACGGTATAATGTTTAGTTATTTTATTCACTTTATTATGCACTTAAGCATATGTAGAATTGGACGAGACAAACATTTATAAATATTTAATAAACACTACATCCAAACAAATCTCGACAACACATTGCCAAATCACTTAATCATTAATATTAATTGATGATGCTGTGCAACTTTTCGAACTACTGTGTGGTACACCCATGATACTGCGTGCTAAAACAGATAATATCCTATGGTACTTATGCCGGGATCACGATCAACTTAACATTACTTAGCATAAAGGAACTTCTCGTGTTTTTAAATGGAAAAAAAATCATGATGCAGTTAACTTAACGTAATAGATGTCCTGGAGGTCGTTCAGATTAAGTGAATGTTACATGAAGGGTATCACGCTATCTAGCCAGTCGATTTTTATGTAACATCTACAGGTCTATTTAGTAATTATTATTATTAGCACCGCGTCTTACTACCTGTTCGGGTTATACGCATGTACGTTAATGTGTAATGGTAGGCTGATTGTGAGATGAAATGGAGGACCTACAGTTCAACGTGGGATCCGAACCACGGTGGAGGCCTGGCATTCCACACATTCACAAGTTTGTGATTAATATACGTCTTGTCAGAGGTGAAGGAAGGGTTTGGCAATGAGATAAATCTGTGCCGGGACCAAGGATTGAACCCCGGGCCCCCAGGACATAAGTCTGACATCTTACCTCTAGACCGCCAAGTCACAGACTATTTAGTTATTCATTTGATGGTTTTATGTCCAAGGTTTACTCTTTAGCTTAAGTTCTAGTAATTAGACATTGAAAAATAATTAAACTAAAATAGGAAAGTTAAATTTATAAAAAAAAAGTTTAACAATAGATATTTACTAAATCGATTGAAAACTGTAAACATTCACAGATCATCCCTGTACAAATAGTACAAATCACAGATCATACTCTAGAATGAAGATGTTTGGCTTGAGTTGTTACGTGACTCGTGATCACACATGCTATACTAAGTTAATTTAACTTTCAGTGAACGTTACATTAAGTTAAAGTTAACTTAACGTAAAGGACCTTCTCGTGTATTTAAATGGAAGCGATCACAATGCAGTTAACTTAATGTAAGAGATGTTCTTGTAGGTCTTTTACTTTAAGTGAACGTTACTTGAAAGTTATCACATGATCTAGCCAGCCAATCATTATGCTAGTGACTTCAACAGGGCTACTTAGTAATTAATTTGTTGTCTTATGACCAATGTTGACTCTTTAGCATAATTTTTAGTGACCAGACTTTGAAACAAAATAATTAAACTAAAATAGGAAAGCTATATTTATCAAAAAAGTTTATTAATAGATGTTTATTTTATCGATCGAAAACTGTAAACATTCAGAGATATACAATGTACAACGAGTACATATCACAGATCATAATCGAGAATGAAGATGTTTAGCTCGAGTTGTTCCGTTAAGTTACATGAATCGTGATCACACATCTTTTTTCTTAAGTTAACTCAACTATAAGTGAACGTTGCGTTAAGTTGATCGTAATCCCTGCATTACCCTCTAACTTAGGTGAGTGGAACATTTTCATAGACCTGTATTAAAAAGAGTGGTTTACTAATAGATGCAACGTATTTTTACGTTTGTAACAATGTACGGCTGATAACAATATTTTTGTTATTTTAAGGGAAAAAAATTGGACTGTTATAGTGTACAATGCCAGGCCGCCACCGTGGTTAGGATTCCACGTTAAACTGTAGGTCCTTCATTTCATCTCACAATCACCCTACCATTACACATTAGCGTAAGTGCGTATAACCCGAACGGGTAGTAAGACGCGGTGCTGCTAATAATAATAATATAGTGTACAATCCCCGTTTAATGTCCTATGAACCAACTTACCATTAATAAATTCGTGTCCAATTCCATTCGTTTTACTTTGAACTTGGAGGCATTTTGCTTAACGCACGGCACACACTGACCTAATAACATAAATGAACGGCTTGCTGCTTTTAATGACATTGTTACATTACTTTGATACAACTTTATAGAAAATTAGCAATGAAAATCATTCTGTAATAATTTTATATTTAAAGTTATTCCAATGGAGCCAATATTGCAAAATAAAACTATTTCCAAGTGTTTAAGCTTATTTCATGATCCACAAAAACTAACCTAATTGTTAGATAATTAGTAATAAATTCAGATCAAAGAGAGAGCTGTATTTTTCTACTGACATTATTATATTGTTCATTATAATCTTTAATCTTTCTTCTCTTTGGAATATACAGAATGACCATCAATTCAACTGCTTAATCCCTTCACTACAAAGAAAATTCCCTAATGAACACGTCAGTCTTTACATTTACGTATTTCACTTGTTCTTCATATGTCAAAAATATAGAGGATGGCGAAGTTTAAAGGTTATGGATATTTCAAATGTTTACAATAATAGGAAATTAACAGTTTAAAGATTAAATTGTAATATTTATGGTCAATATGATCTCGGATTGGTGTTTAGGAGAAAAGCGCGCTAATAGAAGTTTTATTTTTAGCATTTTTCATCAGCGCTGTTCTCCCCAGGAAGGTATGCACAAATACCTATTTTTTGCAATATTTGCCTTTGGAGCAGTTTTCGCCTTTTCTGTTACATTTCTTTCAGAATATTTAAGGACACAGTGCTGTGGTGTCGAACTACATAACTCGGCAAAAATACAGCACAAAGTTTTTACGCCACTACCACATGAAAATCATCTAGATGTCTATGAAGATACATTAAGATTGATTTTAAGAAAGACTTCGGCATCTACAGATGTAACAACCTCTAAAACAGGTAATATTCAACATTTATTTTTCAAAGTACCTTATGATGTTAATATTAAAGCTTACTTTCACTTTTTCAGTGTTCACGTTAACCATTTATCTAATAAATTAATTTATATATAGGATTGTAATAATTTTAAAGTTATAAGTACTCTGCTCCAAACTATATTATGGGAACAAAGAAATTAATAAGTGCTGGTAAAAGTGGCATGGTTTATCTATAATTTTTTTTTAACAAATATACAACATTATGTAAAGTAAAAATATAACTGTGTGAGATAAATATGTCTGACTGGAATTATTCTAGAGAAGGGGAAACTGATGTGGGGCGTATGTTTACAATGCATGTGAGTGTACAGAGAGATGTGAGTAGTTAGATATCTGAAATTAGAGTATGGTATCTAAAACCTGCTCCAGTAGTCGAATAGTCAAATACATTACTCTCGCACTAGCATGAGCTACTGTTTAGGATATCAAGGTTAAAATCTTTGGTCGTGTGTACTGAGGGTGGTTTTTCCTAAATAGTTTTCCAATGGAAGCGGAGGAGTGGAAGGGCCTTAACAAACTAAACTAATGAGATAACATTAGAAGAAAGGCAGTCATCAATACGTGAAATATCACCTGTCAGATATAAACTAATCAAAAACCTCTGATGTTTTTATGATGTCACATCGTTGCAGGTTTGGATGCTGAGGCCGTGGTGTCCTTACAGGCTGCTCTCGAGATGAAACACGTGGGGAAAAATGAGAAAGCCTGGAAATTGTTCCAGCATGCGTGGCTCTGGCACCGAAACATTCAGATATTTTGACGTATTATGGTGAATTCTTGGAGCAGACGCAGAACGACGTGTTGACAGCTGATCAGCTGTATTTTCAAGCGCTGGCTTTTTCACCTGAGCACTCTCGAGCTCTCGGCAACAGAGAGCGTACGGCGAGGATTGTCGAGGAAATGGACCGTTCCACTCTGAAGAGGATCGATGACAAACGAGATCAAATATCTTCCATACCAGATTCAAATTCAGCTTTTCGGCGTGTGAAGAAGGAAGCATATTTTCAGGTAAAGTTAATACACAATTGTTTAAAGTCTGAACATGAGTCGAGTGTCCAACAAATGGGTATTATGGTAAAACATTTGTGGTTTTTAATAAAATGCTATCAGCTTCTTCTTCTTCTACTTATTATTATTATTAGCACCGCGTCTTACTACCCGTTCGGGTTATACGCACTTACGCTAATGTGTAATGGTAGGGTGATTGTGAGATGAAATGAAGGACCTACAGTTTAACGTGGAATCCGAACCACGGTGGAGGCCTGGCATTCCACACATTCACAGTGTGCTATCAGCTTCAATGACCAAATGGTTTATGATGTCACCTTTGTAACAGGCTGGATGGCTAATTAATAAAAAATCAAGGTTTGAATTCCATCCGGGTGTACTGTCAGTTGCTTTACCTAAATGTTTTCCATAAATGGGTTACCTTTCATATGAAGGTTCATTTAATTTAAATTCACCCTTTCTCATTCCCAACCTATTAGTGTAATTAATATGTATTTGTAATACCTTAACAGGTAGTAAGACGCGGTCATAAATAATAATAATCATAAAAATAATAACTGGTGTGGAGACCGCTGTCAAGGGATTGGTCTAGTAAATTAAAGTTCCCATGAGAAAATGACAACACTGTTCCAGCACATCTACCACACGGTGGGTATAGAAGGGAACACCATGACACTCGCTCAGACTCGATCCATTGTGGAAACTCGCATGGCCGTGGCGGGGAAGAGCGTGATGGAGCACAACGAGATACTTGGTCTGGACTCTGCCCTGAAGTACATCAACGCTACACTCGTCAACAGGTAGACACACACTCTAATAGTGACTTATGTTGCTATGAAGTACATCAAAGCTACACTCATCAATTATGTAAATAGTACATGTGTGCAAAGCTTCAATTTGAGTTTGAAAGAAAATTTCAGATTTGCAAATAAAAACTATCAAGAGCGTGAGTACTCATTTGTTACTTTTTTTCATTCTGAACTGCTTTATATATTACAAATTAATATCCATGTAAGAAAATCTGAAGTACCGTATATGAATTGAATGTCATGGCTGTATCAGATTAGAAAGAAATATTGCAAACAGTTGTGCAATAAAACATATAAGTGATTTAAGTGCATAGCGTTCTATGAACAAGCATAATATTATAGTAATTTTCCAAGCATAAAACTATATAAACTATTCAAGCCTAGATTTGGCTTCGATAATATTTAAAGTGTCCCATCCTGGTTTGCTTTTAATTAATAGCTTGACAACCCAAGTAAATAGCACACCCTTAATAAATAGAGCACCCTAATAAACAGCACACCCCTCGTAAATTGGGTTGTTTTATTTGCCATCAATTTGTTGCACAATTGAGTTTCCCTCGCATTGAAATTATTATTTGGTCTTATTTAATAGCATTCAATAAACCTAGTTAGTCATGAGCTACTTACATGTTTATATCAATGGGAAGGTAGAATTTGGAGGAAGTATACCTGCATTCAAGTAGAGAGAAAGTGGGAAACCCTCGGCACGTCCATCTGAGTTTCTAATATGACCTCCCAGTCTATTGTGTGAGTGATGCCTTTGACAGTGTGATCACCAATTATTGTGTTGTTCTGTAAGTTTAGCCAGTTTGGTCCAGCACTAACACTCATCAGGTCTTGGTTTGATTCCTGACTGAAGACATTTGATGGATAATTGAATAGCAATATTTTCATAGAAAGGATCTTTTAGATAATACAAACATTGTTTACATTTTACTATATTATTATCAAATTATAAGTATTGATAATATCTATCAGAAGTGACAGCTGTAGATAACATGACTTGACGTATGAATACACATATTTAACAAAATGATTCTTATTTATAAAATGAAATTCTAATTTATTAATGCAATAAAAACTCTTGAGCAAAGTAGTTTATGTGAGGAAATGTTTCTTGAATGTAAATTTCCCCAGATCATGTTCCTCTTCAATGTTGTGTTTGTTGTTGTAGATTGGGCACAATATCTGTGAAAGATATTCTGGAGATCCACCGTCGCGTGCTAGGGTTCGTGGACCCCATCGAGGCGGGCACTTTCCGGCGCACCCAGGTGTATGTGGGGGGCCACGTGCCGCCAGGACCCCTCCAGATAACCCTGCTTATGGAAGAGTTCTCACGGTGGCTTAACTCGGAGCAGGCCTTGCGTCTACACCCCATCCGCTACGCCGCCCTTGCCCACTACAAGCTGGTACACATCCATCCATTCAGTGATGGTAACGGGCGTACTGCGCGCCTCCTCATGAACACCATCCTTATGCAGGCGGGGTTCCCCCCTGTCATCATCTTGAAACAAGATAGGCACAAGTACTACGAACATCTGAACCATGCCAACCAGGGGGATGTGCGGCCCTTTGTCCGCTTCATCGCAGAGTGTACCGAGAAGACCCTGGACCTGTTCCTATGGGCGACGAGTGAGTACGCATATGACTTCCCCGCACTGGAGCAGCATTTTAACGGCAGGACGATAATTGTGGACGATGGGAGTGGTAACTGGGACGAGAAATAGTTATGATTGTCAAAACAACAAGCTGAGCATTTACTTATGGCCCCTATGGGGTCCTTGTCTTTCTGTGTTGTTGACCTCTGGGTCATTTATTTTGGGCACACCAGATCACACATGGTTTTGTGCGCAGCAACATATCACAAGCCTTCTATTTATTTTATTAAATATATAATTTTCCCTGTTCAATTTTTAACATTATTTTAAAGACTGTGAAATCTCTTAATAGTAGATAACTTTTGAGATAAAAAAGTCTTAATTGTAAAATATATTTTATATCATACCTTTGCAGTATTGTATCCAGGATGATTATTATGATTAATGTATATATATTGTACCTAGCTTATTGCACAGATTGAACAATATCTAAATAAAATGACATGTGAACAGTAAGTCTTGTGTACTCTATAATGACTGTGTGCACAAACACAGACAAGTGATGGAACAGGGGTGAGAGGAATGGCATTGAAGTACTGTGGTTTATTCTACATAGCCTGTTTTAGAAACTCTCTCTAGGGGGAAGGGGCGGTACTGGTCGTGTGAGACAATACATTTCCTGGCATTTCCACATTAAAATACTGAAAATGAACTTTTACAACCATTACTGTTTTCAGCCTGGGTCATTTTTTATTCAAGTCATATATTTTATACTACCGGCTGGCTAGGCTTGTTGTAGCTTCATATGCCTTATTATTTAACTTAAGACTAAAACAGGCACAACATCCAGTCCCCGACCATTAAGTCATCACTGTGAAAGGGTAAACCCACATTTCACCAATGATACATTTTTCTGCCATGCCAGGAATTGAACCCGGGACCCTTAACTCAGTAGACATACACACTACCTACTAAGAGCTAAGGTGAGTCGAATTGTGTATGAACTGGTGTTTTCAATTGTTGTCCACTGTGTAGATATACATATGTATAAATATTCATTTCTAGCATTGTAGGTTTCTGTTATTGAGAAAGTATATTATTGGAGGTTTGTTTATGGTAAGAGTCTTGTGTAGTTTCGCTAGGGAAATTTCACTGTATTGAATTACAATTAGTCTACGAATTTGCATACAGTGAAACCTTGTTTTGGTGTAAAAATAGTTTTAAAATAAATTATTATTATTATTATTATTATTATTAGCACCGCGTCTTACTACCCGTTCGGGTTATACGCACTTACGCTAATGTGTAATGGTAGGGTGATAGTGAGATGAAATGAAGGACCTACAGTTTAACGTGGAATCCGAACCATGGTGGAGGCCTGGCATTCCCCACATTCACAAGATGTCTTGTCAGAGGTGAAGGAAGGGTTTGGTAATCAGATAAATATATGCCGGGACCGAGGATTGAACCCCGGCTGCCAGCATAGAAGTCTGACACCTTACCCCTAAACCACCAGGTCACCTTTAAAATAAAGATTTATACAATTTACGAGTAGAATGCCACAAAATATTGGTCACAGTTTCTATCCTGAATTCGATCAAATAAAGATTTCACCATGTCCATGACTTAATGATAAGGGTTGTGTACAGTATTATATTCTTTAAACATGACTTGTTTTTAAAATTATTGAAAGCTGTATGAAAATTGTGTTTGCTTACTAAAAATACTACTAATTTTATAGTAAAGGAAATTGATAAAACTAAAGAAAAAGGAAAAATAAACTACTAAGAGTAAATTTGATGAAGAAAACCCACCTAGGAAAAGAGGAAAGATGTGGGAAGAATCCAATGCACAAAGGTGACATCTTCTTCCTTTCTTCTGTCTTCTATAGTAGAAGTAATCACACACACATTTTAACACAAATATAATATTTCGGCATTGTTGCCTTTATCCAACACAAAGAACAAATTTTGTTTGTGTTATTTGTACACTCTTCTAAGACAGACGAAAGGAAGAAGATGTCACCTTTGTGCATTGGGTTCTTCCCACATTTTTCCTCTTTTCCTAGGTGGACTTTCTTCATCAAATTTACTCTTAGTAGTTTATTTTTCATTTTTCTATAGTTTTAACAATTCCCTTTATTATAAAATTATTTAGTCGCAGGGCCATCTCATTATTAAACATAAAAATACTAATAATTACTTAGAACCGAAACTACCATTTCTTGATCTATCAACTGTGGTTTGCCGAGCAATGGCGGTTTTAAGAGTGGAAAATATAGTTTCCACACTACAAACTGCACACGAGGATACATAATCTGATCCCCCTGACATCGGCGGGCTAGTCTGTTGTGAGAGTGATACCTTAGACCATTTGACCACCAAAGTAGGTACGCCTTTGTTGCTTCACACAATCTCTAACAAACAAGATTGAAACCAATCACAAGACTTCAGCTTCATGGACGTTGTTTGTTTGGAGAGATTTTAAACATCAGTTTTTACCATTTCTTCGAAACATCAGTTTGGGAGATGCAATCAGATTTCAAAACCAACACACGCCCTGTGAATAGACCTAAATCAATCAATGTGAATATGTCGACAAAGCATGATACTGGCAGACAGCTGCATCTACTGTTTTATTTGAAATTAAATAGGTTGTTAAATGGAAAGTGTGTGTGTGTGTAATTGTTTGTTCAATTGTTTCATCATGTGTCAGATCAGTTTTCTTGTTTGTGTTGCAAAGCATCACGAGACGTTTATGTGCCACCCACACAGATTCTTCTATTTTTTGGTCCAAATGTAAAACCATTCTAGTCTGAGCTGCAGCTTACAGAAAGGTCAAGGTTCAAAACCCGGTCACTTGTTCCCGAGGTAGTCATTCCTTGGTCACTGTACTTCCATGTCCACTCGGTGTCTTATAGTTAATGAGGAATGGTTATAGTAAAAGTTCCAAATTTATGTTAGCATTTAATATCTTAAAATAGTCATGGATCATAGAAAGATCAACCTTTCACAAATTTTTTAATGTAATGGGATTGTTTATTAATTTTACTCTGCTAACAGATGTCTGAAATTAGGTTAAGTACTGAAGTAAACAATCAACTGGCAAGTAGATATTGTTAGTCCAGTTACCCCTGTAATGGACAGAACAATAATCTGCCAGTAAAATATTACAAAGGCCCCTTCAATCATGTACACTCCATATAATCTGTGTGGTTGCAGTCTTACCTTGACTGATTACACTATGGCCCTATTCTATAAGCTACACCATAGTGGAACCAAGCAAGGTAAGCTTGCTAAACCAACCTTTCAGGGGAAATCTAGCTCTCTACCGAGGGTGTTGCACGAAATATATTTGGGGAGGAAGGGGGTGAACCATTCTTTTTTCCCCAACTCGAAGCATTTTGAAATTAGAAAAATTCTTAAGTAGCAAAGGAGAGTACAAGAAGAGCAATGTTGGGGGGCGATTCCCAGATTTTTTTTTTAAATTTGGGGTGAAAATCAAGGCTTGATCCAAGCTTTTAGGCAACTATTTTTCAATTTATTTGTTCACACTAGATTTTTAAAGCTACCAGGCTATTTCAGTGCATAAGGAATTAACTTGAATTATTTATTTCAGTTTACCTGCATCCGAGCTAAATATCCAATTGGGCTTAAATATATTTATTTAGATTTGCAGATATTGTTCAAATAGTGTATTTTAGATTAAAAACTTTAATTGACTTTACTATAGCAGTTTATAACCTTTCTCTCTGCTGCCATTGCAACCCTTTGATAACTTAAAAGTGTTCAAATCCTAGTGTTTAAGTTTTTTCACTGCCCATACTATCTACAGTTAACTACACCAGTGAGATAGGTAAAATTTAGAGGAAATGTACCCTTATTTGTTTGGAGGGATATTAGCATAAACTACCCCTGGCCAGAATTAAAATTATTACTTCACCTTCACTAACAAACCAAAAGACAAACCCGCATGACCACTAAGGCTTGTTTTAATGATTGTAAATTGCTTATAATAATGATCTTATGTGACATATGTTGTAAAAGAGAATTAACAAGCCCAGGTTGGGGGATGATTTTATGTTATGCTAGCAGCATTTCAAGGCTGCCACAATAAACAAGTCAGCAAGAAGCTATCAGAATGGAATAGCCAAAAGGAACTTAAGCGTAACTAGGCCATTTTTGGCACTTTAACAACTTACGTTTTATCAGAATTTCATATTTTCTTATAATAATTAAAATCCTTGAAAAAGTAAATATAAAGTTAAACCTCTATACTGTGACCCCCAGGTTGGAAACCGCTGCTTTATTATAACACAGTTGGAAGCAATTATTTAACTAGTAAGCTCCCGGAGATGTATAATTCGCTCATAATTTTATTAAAAAATTAGAAATTTGGCCATGTTTATTTAAAAACATTTTCAACTGTAAAATAAACAGTAAAAATTGAATTTATTGATATTTCTACAGTAATACCTGTCTATCAATGTTCTGCTTCATAACCTCATGGAAGTTGCCCTAAAATGTTAATACTGGTACGTTAATCAACTATTCAAAACATATTGTTATTTAGCACGTGAGGGTGAAGGGCTTCCCTGACATTTAATTAAATAACTTATTGAAAATTCGAAATCAGCACTCTTAACAACATGGTTATACAAAATTCCATGCAAATCAAACACTAAATAACAAATTTAAAAATGTTAGAGCGTGAAAGAAAACTTAATTTTTTGTTTAATGTAATCTACTTAATCAAATGAAAAATTATAAGCATTGTAACAATGTAACATAGCCCTGTTACTCCTCTTCCTTTATTGTTGCTCTGTGCCTATTTAAATTGCTTTCATGAAAGCCTATTTTAATAAACTGATGAAATAAGATAATCAGATCTATTCAAAATTAGTATGGATACTTGCTAGAAAAATGAGTGTGTATTTCAGAATTCAAACACACCTAACACTAACCTCAATGTCCTCATTTCATCAGTCAAAGCTTTCGATTAGAAAACAATAAAATGTTGCGTAACATTCCTCCATTTATGTCTTCAAAATTTATAAAGCCCTAATTAAAGCATTGGCTGTACAACATATTATAATTTGAACCATAAAACTGCTACAGTCTAGCAGGCACGAAAGTCACAACTAAAAACACTAAACCACAAACAAAACATTGGCTAACGATGCTGCCACTTCAAGCATTGTGGCTGAGTGAATGTTGCTATCGGGCAGCTCATGTTCCCTTACTATTATTTCCATACCTCATAGGCATACACTCACTGGTCGTTGTCTCTGCCTACTGACAACGGCACTACTAGACCACTTGATTAACTAAGCTTTCTACAATCTACTACAGAAGGAATCTCCTTTAAAGGTTTGATGATTTTTGGAAGTTGGGATTTTTTATAGAGTAGGGGTCAACAGTTGGGAAATTTTAAATGTATTTGTGGTAAGGACTTACATAATAGAAAGTAATGGGTACAGAATAACCCTAAATTTCCCAACTCCAGATCTCAAATCTCACAAAATTCCCAATTTTCAAGCTTTAAACCAACATTCGGGGTGGGGGGCAAATTCCCCTTACCAACCCCCACCCTCGATGTGATGCCCCTGCTCTCTACTACCATTCCACTACCCTTGCTTCCTCACCATACCCATCAGTTCTTTCTCATTCTCTTAACATGTTGGTACCAACTTATTCTTGCTTCCTTTATTACATCATTCAGTCCTTGTACTGCTTTCTCTCAAAACAACCTTCATGGCCACCCCCTCGGGTAGATGGAGAGAACTAACTTGATTTATAACAATCTAACAGTGAGTTTCAAAAATACAAAAAATTTTATTTTCCTCTAAATGTTTTGTTGTGTAGGCACGTGAGAGGCACTTGATCATAATGCTAATTAAATATTTAAGACAATACCGTGGCTCTATAATAAATATTTCACTTTAGCACCTAACTATCACAAGAAAAGGAATAAGGCTAGAACTCGATGAGATTGGTTTCTTTGTTGGTTGTACTTTTATTGGTGGGCATTGCCGCAACATGACCTGGAAAGTCGTACTTTCATTGGTGGGCATTGCTGCAATATGACTCTGGAAGGTCATACTTTCATTGGTGGGTATTGCTGCAATGTGACTCTGGAAGGTCGAAATTTCATTGGTGGGCATTGCCGCAACGTGACTCTGGAAGGTGAAGCTTTCTTGCCAACAGGTTTCATCTTGCGGCCAGACACCGGTGACACCACTGGTTCAATGTCCCGAACCTGTCCCTGGTTGTGAGGACACATGAGCAGAGGATCCTAAAAGGAAAATATTTGGTTTATTTAATGCCTCTCTAATTCAGCCTGTAGTTTTTTGTCTGGTAGATAAAGCAGTTTGGATTCCCCATTTGAGTGAAGATTTTCCTCTTAATAAAGTAAGCCCTAAATTACTCTCCCTAGGTCCCCGATTAGTTTCAGTACAAATTAATCATAGAAACAGATCTGCCAAACATTAATTTTAGTGAACTCTACTTTCATTTAAATAGAGTGGAACTTATCATTAAAACACTACTTGCCTATATTTAATATATTAAGATGTATATGGAAGAATGATAGTGCGGATAGGAGGAAAGTCTGGCAAGAAATGGAGGAGATTGGCATAGAAAGAGGAGTGAAGTGGTTCCAACTAAAAATGAGAGTTAAGGAAGTAAGTGCTGTCACCATTAATATTTGTATGGGTGATGGAAATGATCATAAATAGAATGGCAAGAAAAGGAAGATGATGCACAGGAACAGTTGCAGGAATAAAATGAAGTGAAAAAGATTGGAATGGAATTTAGTATGGCGAAAAGTGAAGTGATGGTGATGACAATGCAGAAACAAGAGCAAGAAAGGTGATATAACTGGATGGAATAGATTTGAAAGAAGCAAAGAGGGTGAAGTATCTTGGTAGTGTGATTGAGGCAAAAGGGGGCAGCAGAGAAGATAATAGTGAGACGAGGGCAGCAGGGAGAGGTATTCTACAGGTGTGTAAGAGACCTACCATGGAAAAGAGAAGTGCCCCAGAAGTGCAGTATGAAGAATTCTTCATACCCTTAGTAACGTATGCAGTATAAACTTGAACTTTGGATAAAAGAGAAACAAGGAAAATGGAGGCCATGAGAATGAAGATGAGTGCTATGAGCGTGAGTTCAGGCCAGTATTTTTGCAGTTTTTATAGCACAAACATCTTTTGGCCAAAATAAATCAAATATTTCTTCTATAGAAACATAGTTTTTTGTTTTCTGCACATGCTAATCATAACAGTTGTTGAATATCTGTCATGAGCATGGCGGCATTTGGTGACAAACTTTTCTCTTTATTTAAAAAGTTTGTCACCAAATGCTGCCAGTCTCATGACAGATATTCAACAACTGTTGAGACTATCATGTGCATAAAACTTAACTCTATGATTCTATAGAAGAAATATTTGATTTATTTTGGCCAAAAAATGTTTGTGCTACAAAAATTGCAAAATTAATTAACTAAACTCGCGCTCACTATCACCCCGCCTTAAGTTTTTGAGAAGCATGTTAGCTATCACCAGAAGAGATAGGATTAGGAATTAAGATGTAAGGTCAAGAGTTGGGATGCATGAGATAGAGGACGTTAAAATGAGATGGTATGGACACGTAAGGAGGATGGAAGGGGAGAGGATTCCAAGAAGATTAATGGATATGAAGTACCTATACATAAGGAATAGACCACAAAGAAGACCAAGAGATGGGAGGAATAAAGAAACAAAGAGCTGTACATGAGGGGAGAGTGGTGGATTGGCATTGGAAGGTGGAGGAATTTTACTAAAACAGACCCGACCAAAGGTTGGAAACAATTCATGATGAACATGATGATAGAAGAAGGTCAGGAACACAATACGACTTTTACAATAAAAAGTAGAACAAAGTCTTACCTCCAAAACTGAACAGAGGTTTTCCATATAGCCTAGATATTAAGTAAAATGTATTGATTTTCTATGATTGAATAATAGTTACACTTTCATTAGTGTTAATTTGGGCTCTAACCTTGCCAGTTTTTGAACTTATCTTGCTTTGTAGGAGAATCAGTTGTGAACGCCAATGCTCATAGCTGAAACACAATCGAAACTGATTTTCAAACATTTTAGATATAAGATAATATAAACATTACTATAGTGTGTGCATACACAAAAATTAAGGAAGTACGCTACTTTTAGTCCAATAAAAAAATCATATGATTTTAAAAAAAAGTCAATCGGCTAAATCATTTTCACATTTAAGCTGTGTCAATTTTTTAGAAACATTCACAGTACACTGGTCTATGTTTTAAAGAAGCAAAATATTTTTACACCTGGAAAAAGGTAACACATATTTGGTTTGTTATTCTTATTTTATATTACTCTCTTCCAAACCATTTTAGTTTGACAAGTCGGAAAGTTAATTGGATAAAACCCAGTGTTGGCAATCCTGAACTAACCTGGATCGCCTTAGGGCATTCACCCACTCGTAAATGTATGTTTCCGAATGCCCAGAGAACAGGTGTTTACGTTCTGGCTCGTCGCCAAATGTGATGGAGAATGCAAAAGGGACACCAGTGCATACTTCATACTGTAAGTTGAAGTTCTCCAAAATTATAACTCCCGCAGGCTGTAACGTAAAGCTGTGTCAAAGCCCCTTCTTCAACATTCTTAGCAAATCTAACAGTTAAAGAAAGCATTAATTTTTAAATATGTTTGTTATGAATATGCAGTTTTAACAAATCTCTATTGATAATTTTAATATTTGAGTATGCTAACAGAAACCTTACGTTTGGTGGCCGATTAGTCTACTACTCTTGGAGTAGTCTAGACTGCAAATGACAAGGAGTTCACGCTTTGAATCTTGGTCGGTGTACTGAGGGTGGTTTTTAATGGTTTTCCATTCTCATTCCACACAAATGCGGTTACACTTGCTTTAAATATAACCATCCTCATCCCTAACACATTACAGCAATTAGTAGGCCTACATAAGAATATAACCCAAACAGGTAGTAAAACACTGTGCTAAAGAAAACCTATTGAATGTTCTTACTAAATGCTAACCTACTTGCATGTTTTGACTTACAAAAATGGCTGCTGAAGTGTTAAGCTCTAACATTAAAGTTATTTGAATGTGAAAGGGATAAATTAACTTACCTGTTTATCATCTATTTGACCAATTTCACTGATACGAAAATAAAACAGTAGATTGCACCTCAGTTTGAAAAGCCTTTCTTTGTATCCTGTAACAGATGAATGATGTATGTTCTGTAAATGATGGATAGCCAACCACACAGTTATTAATTCGAGCAAGTGATAGCAAACCAGTAAAATTCTTCAGACTTAAAATATGTGAATCTATATAAAAAAATATATTCAAGTTTGGGTAGAAAATTCACAGCCCTGGTTTGTAACTTTCATGGTGACTACTAAACTTGACCAATGAAATCCCCGACCTTTTCCCTAATTTCCCCTGATCATTTCCTAAAATTCCCCGACTAAAAATGTATGTCACATCCTTCTAACTCGCTGTCCCTCTCCCCCCTTGTTTTTTTATTAATCTTTTTTTTTTAATAATAATAAGTTTTAAAATTTGAATTAAAATTGTTTACTAGGAATTAAAAATATATTATACACCTACAAAAAAAAATATGACAATTTACTTATTAGTGTCTTTCATATTTTGAGTAAAATATCATTTTCCCGGATTTTTATTGTGATTTACCAAATTCCCAACTTATTCCCGATTTCCCTGATTTTTCCGGATGGTAGACACCCTTTCTAGTATTTTTTTTTTCCTATTGGCTGCACGTTTGTTGTCTGAATGTATTCTAAACAGTTGTGTTTATAATTGAGTAGGTGAGTTGCAAACTGTCCTTATCCATTATAGTATAATTTGGAGGAAATCAAAAAACCTGTAATATGTTTATTTATGTTTAGATTTTTATGAAACTTTACCTGGTATGAAAGTATATCAACCTGGGTCAATTTGGTAAATTTCACAAATATTGACAATACGGTTACTTACTGTTTACTTCTTAAAGGAAAAATATTCATTTGCAAATAAAGGGGTAAAGCTAATTTATATTAATAGATTGTCTATTTCTTCAACGTTTTCTTCGTCTTGGTTCACTTCAATATGCTGTACATCTTCAGATTGAGAATCAATAACAGTTTTAAAGTAGTTGAGGTTAGTCATGTCTTTCCACCCTTCACCAAAGTGCTTAGATAGAAGTTTATCCACATCTTTTAGTTTTGCTTCTTTTACAGGAACTATGTTTGGCAGATGATCAGGTACCATGTTGCCTACAGTCACTCCTCTCTTTAGGATTGGCAAGTCAGTTCCGATGTCGATTTTGTAGTGGGGTTAAAAGCAATAAAAAGCAGTAATAAGCTCATAGTCTATGCAGGCAAGGAGAAAGATTGTTTTGAAATGTAAGACAGCATCAATAGCCATATTGAATATTGGAAAAGGAGAGTTTTGTTAATAAACCATAGGTTTGGAAAAAGTTTTGCACATAACAGGGAGCTGGAAAAGGACAGTTTAGCAGAAAACGTCATATTTTAGAGCTGAATCTAATAGGGAACGAGACAGTTTTTGCCCTCTATCTTATTACAAGCAGAAGTACCAAATGAAACTCAATCAATAGCCACCTAATTTTTTTTTAATTCATGGAAAAGGACAGTTTTGCAACCCACCTACTCAATTGAACTCTAGAAAATGTTGAGGAGATACTTTTAAGACCCTTTTAAATACTCTTTATCTGTAGGTGTAGTCCTTAGAAATTGTAATTGCTTCTACACTGTATCCTTAGTATGTGACCAGGCCAACCAATAAGATAGTCAGAGAATTCGTCCAATAAAATGTTGGGAAGAAAATTGTCCACAATGAGGAGCAACCATTAAGCTCATCAGTAAAAGAAACTAAAACAACTTTTTTGAGAAAACCTCCATGATTATTTGAACTATCAAAGGTATATTTAGGAACGATACTTTCACCGTCAGTGGTGCTTTATTTCGATGAGCACGCACATATTTAACTGTGATTGGTAGTTCGTGTGAACTAGTTCTTTTAAAGTTAAAAATTTACCAACTTCTATGGAGCAATATGATACTGTGTGGCATATATTTCTTGAAGACCACAAACTTGCAGATAAGGAATCGGTAGATGGAACTTTACAGGACTCAAACATCAAGGGTTTTTTAATAGATCACATTTTGGGATTAATAAAAACATATAAGTTAATGAAGATAATATTTAAAAACATCAAACTTGAAAGCTGTATCTCCACCCCAATTTGTATTTTCATTTTTCTTGTGAAAATCTTACCGTATTGTGAGAAATTACCACTTGGCGGTCGTTTGTGATTAAGTACACCTTCCATATCAGACTGCCGTAAACTAATGTGAACGAGTTCTTTGTCATTAAACCGCATTGCTACGATTTAAAAGGAGCTCCCAGAAGTCCGCCACATTACAATAAACTAAACGTTTTTAACCAACAAAATAAAATAAATGGAACCAAGCAATAATTTAGTTCCAAAAATTCTAATAGATGGCAATAGAGTAGATAAATTAGTTTAAAAAAATAGCATAGAGACACTAGAGTCAAATATTAGTTTAAAAACAGTTCATAGAATGAACTAGGATCAAAAGAATATAATGAAAAGCTTGCCTTTAAACAAAATTAACCTAATGCAGAGATATAGGACGCTAGTTTAAGGTACCATTGTTTCTATATTTTAATCTGCGGAACTAGGATCCATGGTGGGAATAATAGTTCAACATGTATACAACGACCCTACATACGTGTGGATCCTGGTTCTGCCGTTATATTTCGATATATGCCTTCAAACCGATATTAGATTCGAAATTAGCACTGTGCGACAGCCCGTTTAGGGTGCCACAGTTTCTATATTTGAATCTGCGGAATGAGCACACATGGTGGGGATCATAGCTCTATATGTCTATAATGACCCTGCATAAGTGTGTGTCCTGGGTCTGCCGTTATTATCGAATTATATGTATTTAAATTTAGATATTACTCTATAGTACCGCCATGTTTAAGGCGCCACAGTTTCTATATTTGAATCTGCGGAATGATCATACTTGGGAATTATAGCTATAGGTGTAAAAAGAGACCCTGCATAGTCGTGGACAGGTGTTGCCAATACTACACGAAAAATTCGAAACTCTGTTCGCTTCTAACAAAAATTTAAACAATACACTACAAGATTGTCCATCACAGACTGGCAATAACTTCGTCAACCGTGGGACTGGGAGTATGGTCAGAATGAAAAAAAGGTCGGATTATCATAAAAAACTAAATATTTACAGTACTGTATTACATACATAAATAAGACAGTCTAAAATAATATAAAACTTATACAAAAACAAATTTTTAGTGAAAAAAATCGGTAATGTTCATTTGTTTGGCAGACGACAGTCTAGATTTAGCTGGAGGGTTTCCTTCTTATCCAGTCTCTGTAGCACTTTTAATTTTTAATTTAAAGGATCATTAACGTGTTTATGTTTTACTCCTGACATACTGTATGTAATGCAAAAACTACATACACAAAACACAATTAAACACGACGAGTAATTACCAAGCACTAGGTGCTAGATGCCGGCTCAATGAAGCAGCAAAACAACTAGTAAATATGGCGCGTTAACAATGGCTGACCAGGCATCAACAAGTCGGTGCATGCATGCTCTTGAGTTGCGGTCAGACCAACCGGAGCGTCGGACTATCCGAGGGTGGACTAGAGAGGTTCTACTATAAGACTAAAGTACTTTACTCTGTGAAGAGTTATTCCTTATTGAAAGGAAAAAAAGGCTAACTAAACCCGTGATTGATAAGCTTTAGGCAAAATTACAAAGGAAATCCATGTTGCAGTTTTCAAGCGTCACACTTGTATCCATCTGGGAGACTGTAAATTATTTTGTTTAAATAACACTTGGATTGGTTTTGCAAGTTTTTAAAATACCTTATCTATCAATCTTATAACTAATTACTGTATATTATCTAGAAAGTTAACTAAATTGTTTTCAATTAACATATTTTTATTTTATATTATTAAATAAACTTTGCTATTAGTCGCCAGGGAGACCATTTGTAAATTGCATATATGAACCAATGTTTAGTTTTAAGAGGGTACGTCTAATTATATTGTGCTTTGTATCTTATTATTGTATTATGTCACATGTCTCAATTTAACACGGGTACAGTTCACTAAAGCATTCGGTTCTCAGCAAGGCTGACTATTTATTCGTCCAATCTCCGGTTGTGTTCCTGCAACTATCTTTCTTTTTTAATCTTTAGGTCCTGTGACACCTGCTGGTTTTTAGAGATATTTGTGGACCCCCACCAACGAGCAGTCCAACAAGTTCCATGGGGTGTCCAGTTAATCTCGGAGTATTTCGGACCCTCCGCACACCCACTTTGCTACGCCTTGACCAGAGCTAGATTATGGCTATAAGTAAGAGGGATACTTGAACATTTAAAGCCGAGTAGAAATTGTTGGGACAATACACAAACACAAGTGTAACAAAGATAATTAACGATTGTGTTGAAGTCACTTCTCGTTTCCTCCAGGGGAAGATAGTGTATACTATCCAAATTTGCGAATATTTGTATTTATTCAAAATAATACTATTTGCACAACTTTAAAAATAATGCAACTATATTATCTTTATGCAGGGTCAAAACTTTACCAAAAACAACATATGGTACACAAAATAATTTCACAAAATTGGTGATGAGAAGATATAGATATGTTTTATAAAAATAAATTAAACTACCGGTGAAAAAGTTCATTCTATTAGGCCAGTGGCAACTCACATAAATATCTTATTTTTTAAATATGTATTATATGGATTAAAACTTGTTTTCATTAAGTAAGTATTAATACTAAGTCGCATAGATGGAAGGGTCTTTATAATGATGAGGTGTATGATAAAAAGTAACAGATACATTCTAGTAATAAAGTTGAACTGCAAGTTATTTGGATTATCTATTCTAATTCCTATGTATGTATTGAACATGGCACATATCTTATGTTACCTGGTACTGTATGAATGGTTACACTTGCACATTATTAGTTAGTAACACTTTTGCTTGGACCACCTTCTTCGTTACTTGGTAACATTTTGTCTGTATTTTGTGTTACATTTGTAATTGGATAAACTCTTTTGTTAACTGCAAGCACTTTATCTTTATCATCTGTTTCACTTGTAATTCTATACTCTCCTTTGTCACCTGCTGGCACTCTATCTCTATCATCCGTTACATTGTAATTCTAAAATCTCCAATATTGCCCGCTTGCACTTTATCTGTATCAGCTGTTACACTTGTAATTGAACGATTTATTTTGTTACTTGGTAGCAATTTATCTGGAATCGT
The DNA here is from genome assembly GCA_039000515.1 of Timema cristinae. Lineage (NCBI taxonomy): Eukaryota > Metazoa > Arthropoda > Insecta > Phasmatodea > Timematidae > Timema > Timema cristinae. Next base: position 14,687,596 of record JBCFYV010011164.1, on the reverse strand, counting down.
CTGTTACAGTTGAGTTTGGATTTTTTATGTCATCATCAGATAATAATTTGCCCGTAGTGTATGTTACGCTAATATTTTGCTTATTACCAATGCGTCTTGAATAAGTTTTCATCCCTCTTGCCATCAGGTGTAATCAAATGAGAAATAGTAATGCTACTAACAACTTCTTTGGAATCGTAGTTACTACTAGGCTCTTGAATGTCTTCAACCTCCATTTTGACCCGTACACGTGATGCTAATAAATTATGTGTATTGGACGAATGTGAACTAGTTTCAGAGACTCTAGGAATCCTAGCTTTACCTCCAGTCACTTTAGCCCTTGTACTATGGACATTAAGTGATAATGTAATAGAGTAATTCAGTGCCAACACGTCGTCTGACATTTTCATTGCTCCTCATCTACCTCTGCGACCTCTCGGACAACCCCTGCGGGTACTATAAGATCCTCTTTTTGTGGATTTAGAAGCTCCACGAAATCCACGAGTCTTTGATCCTCGAGAAGTACTTCTTAAGTATCTGACCCACCTACCGCGTCTACCACCAAAACTGGGCAGTTTTTCCTTAAATGATTTGACGGAGTCCATGAGTTCGTAGAAAGTTCTCAGTGTGTCCTGTATGCGTATGTTCAAGATGTTAAGCTATGCACAAGCAGAGGATGCTTCTCTTTCTTATTTCATACGGCTTATCTGTAAAGGAATAAAAGCAAATGGTACCCACACATTCAAAAGTTTGATTATGATTAGGTGCATTTATTTTGCCTAAGGCATTTGGGGAAAAAAATTACAGACTACAAATTAGGTTTAATCAATGACGCCATGGGAGTGATGAAAGCTTATCATAGCTATTCAGTTGGATTAAGGTGTAATTAGTTCAAATGCTAGGTTATCGTAAATAACACGGCACATTTTATATTTTAATTGTCTACCAAATTTGGAAGTATTTTTTCATGCACCCTATACACACCCCTATATGTCATGAACTCCCATTTTAAAATTTTAATGATTATCACTGTGAAAACGTAAACCCACATTATTATAAACTTTTCAGCCATGCTGGGAATCGAACTTAGGGACCCTTAACTCAGTAGCCAGACACACTACGAAATGTAAAATTTGTAAAAAAGTTTACATAGTCAAAAATATACGTATTTCTTAATGAAACATAAATAAATTGTCAACAACATTAGAATGTGGTCTCAGCTCGAAGTGTGTCTGGCTACTGAGCTAAGGGTCCCTAGTTCGATTCTCAGCATGGCTGAAAAGTTTATCATAATGTGGGTTTACGTTTTCACAGTGATAATCATTAAAATTTTAAATTTTAAAATGGGAGTTCAGGACATTGTTTCCAATAAGTTTGCATTGTTCAATTAAAGGTGGACATTCAGGTTCAATTACAATGGAATTACCACTTCTTTTGTTTTACATGACAGCTAGCAAAAACTAGCAGATGATATCAGTAATGCCAACATTGTCTGAAAGTAACTTTTGTCAACATATTTGGAAATAATTATTATTTACTAATTAATATATTATTATTATTACTATATTATTACAAAATATTATCAATCACTTTTAACAATACTTCCCCAAAGATTACAGTATAATTTTATTTTCCATAATCAAATTTAAGAAAAATGTCTAGTAATTCCATTCTAATTTTTCTTTTAACTCTTGTGGCAATTACAGGTTAAATAGAGCGTGATATTTTACATTTAATGGTATTATATTCAGTTATTAATATTTTTATAACTGCCCTCGCATATCTTTAACATAAATAAATGGTTTATGATAATAAAGAGGGAAAAACATACAAAATGTTTGTGAAATAATATAAAGTTTAAATTTTGTAAACACGAGTATTAATACAACTCGCGATGTCAAATACAATGTTCCTGGCTTATTGAAGACAATATCTTCAGTTGCCATTGAAGAAAGAAAAAAAAAATACAACTCGCCGTCTAACCTGCAAACAAGTTTTCACCGGTTTTTCGACCCCATAAGTCGTGTTGTGTCCCATCCTAGTGCTCATATAATCATACCACTCGTATCATCTCTCCTAGACAGAGACAATAACTCTTCCGACCTTCAAGAGAGTAATAGTTTATCATACCTCACCCGATCCATCTCCACGCATCGACAATCTTAGCTCAGCTACACCGTCACTATACAAAGATGATACCCCTCTCTAGCGTGTGACCCTAACCGTGATCCCATGTACGATTACCAGTAGCAACTTGTGCTCTTTATATAGCCTCCTTCATACCCACACCCCCACATATCCTACTCCATGCTACACACCTATCCTCACACATCACAAACTTGACATACCTCACAATCTCTCGCACTAAGTCTGCCGAGAGCCACATCCATCTAAATCTCCACACCCCCACCCCAACTCATATCGTTCTCATATGATACGTGAACACTCACCCCCATCAATCTACACCATCCATCCACTTCCTCCTCTGTGATCCACCACTCATCACATCGTCGTCTTGAAGAGAGATCCTGATCAATAGTACCAGTTGTGCATCTCCACCCTGCTATGTCTCCTCGCTATATGTACGTCTCTGTCTTCGCAACTCATCACTGTTCCTCACCAATCAGGTGTCATCTCTCAACTCATTCTACCAAATGTGCTATCAAGTGTCACCTACAATGCAAATCAGACAATAGATCGCTCTATAGTTAAGTAGATACTGATACATACCACCTCCGCCCCATGAAGACACTAACATTTACTCCAAGACATCACCAAATCCTCAAGTCCATAATCCAATGTCCCTTATACCTGACCAGACCTAACATATATAGCATCACTTGTACTAATCTGCATACTGTCCCTACTGTGTTGTTCGTCAAAACCCCTCACCTCCTAGCACCCCACACCAGTGTACATCTGAACTGTATGCCTATACTACAATCCCTCTCACTATCTCCACAACCTCTCTTGCCTCGAACCGCAGTTCACTCTCCTACCTCCTCCTGTCACCATAGAGACTGTAATCATACGTCTCCCACCCATCCCTCCTCTAGAGTTTGTGGTCTGCCTCATCTTAATCCCTCCCCACCTTTATCTAGACCCTACAAAAGAACCTAAACCGTCAAAATGCATCTCTATAGAAGAACTAAATGCCCACCCTACTCATGATCAAGAAAAAACAACATGATAAGAGAACACTATGTGTCATCCCAGCGCCAAACCCCCACATTACTGTCACTTTAATGAACTATGTATCGTGCATCCCACACTCAATCAACTACCCTATATCAATGGACCCTTGTCACATAAATGTAACAAAATTAATGCATGTCAGACCACGCGCCTCTCCCCTTCCCATCGCACTCCCACCGCACCCCATCTGTCACACGTGATACTAGATACTCGAAGCCAACACCGCACAAAATGTCCATTTCTACTAAATCACCTCACTCTCTCCCCCTACACACCCCCCACCTCCTATGATATATCCACCAAACAGTACTCACTATACCACCTCTCAACAAAACACTAATGATAATCTGTGTGACCCAACATCGTAGGAACACCCAGCCTGTATCATGATCTCCTGCGTGCATATCCCCCAAAACCAAAACACACCGTCTTGTAAGATTACTAGCATATCCTATTCATCACCACACTATCATTATCCCTAACGTATGAATACAATCAGACCATACACACTCTCCCACAAAGTGCAGTCCACATTCATTCCAAGAGCTGATCTTAATCATGTATAGTACTATTTAACCCATCACCAGCATGTGTTTTAAAAAACAAAACAACAAAACAATGAACATACTTATACCACCCCCACTGATGTATCCGATCACTGAGTGTGCTACTCACTGTGCACTAGAAGACACTATATCACTTACTCTCTCCCTCACGTACCACTGATCTCACCCACTATAACTCACAGATGATCCAACGTTGTAAGAGCTTGTGATGTAACGTCCCCAACCCCACCCCCACCCCACCCTATCACTATGTTCCACAGTCCTATGCCTCACACACATAATACCGTCACTTTACTCAAGTTATACTCTATCACACATCCATTTGATCAAGCTCCATCTTCAGATTGCCTCCTGTGAGTCTAGACCTCGCACACCATCTCGTGTCTGTGTATAGATATGAAGTCTCTCATCACCTACTAATATCTCCACCTAGAGATACAGCTCTCAACCATGTGCTTCCAGAAAACAACATTCTCCACTGATACAACCATCCCCCGTGCTCGTAGAGTCTAAACACGTGTGCCCACCCCTAAACAATATCAGACCGCATTCACATACACTCTGAGAAATGTGCCTCTCTCCACCATCTCAGATGTTCAATCTACTCGCAAGTCTCCTCCCTCCTACACTGTCTCATATGCTCGTGTGATAAGATGTGTGTCTCCTAGAGAGAAGAAGAGACAAACAAAACCATTTAATGGTGTCAACGTCCCTCTCACCACGATGAAGACGTAGACAGTGCCAGTATGTGTGCACACACATCCCACTACGTTCACAACAACCTCCATCAAGATGTCCAGAAGTCATGACCACCCTCTGTACTCCTCCCTCTCCCCAAATTTCAAAATGATCTCCGAATGTTAATACTCCACATCATCATATGCTTACTATCATATACCTCTGTTCATCCCTCCTCCACACAAAGACAACCCCAGACCACTATAATGAGAACTCGAAGAAGAAACTGATCATCTGCTGATGTCCTCTCCAACTGAGACTTCCGTTCACTCCACTTAAGAACTAGTTCTATGAATTTCAACACCAGTCACCACCCCTGAACTTCACCATATACTATCAGTCCTACATCTCCTACAACAGAATAATAGATGAACCTGATCTCCCCTATATCCTATATCAACATTCATGTGAAAGTAAGGACTATCAGCCTCCTACTGTCAGAGTGATATAAACCTATAAAAGAAGTAGAGTTAGAACAAATCCAACACATTCTAAGTCTCACCAACGGCACACACGTCTACGTGCCAACCCTGTCTAATATATCAGCTACGCCGCACGTCGTAGAACAGTAAGACAATTCATGTGTTGACCAGAATCTACATCCCCATGTCTCTAGACCTCTCACACACCTCACACAGCACTCTCTGTACAAACTCTCTTCTCCCACATCGTCAATATTCACTCACTCACATACCATAACTAGAGTGTGCTCACTATGATACCTCTCAAGATAGAGACTCACCACGTATCAACACACCTCTGACGTCAGTAGATAAGAAAGAATGTCTCTCCTACAAAACTGCTCATATAATTCTCTTCAGTGTCTATCATAATGCCTACAAGTAATAGACTACTGAACTCCGAATCCTAGACAACTTAAAATCAAATGTGATCCAGTGTATAAGAGATTACTGTACCATAATTAGACTCCCTTAATGTCACAGTCAATACTCCTGTCCCTGTTCGTAATCCACTACTCTTGCTAGTTCGACGTTGTTCTACAAGTTGACACTCACGTACACACTTGTTCTCTATCCTACTAACATGACTCTGTAACGTGTGAAACGTGTGCTCCTCTCTGTGTGTGTGACAATGCCAAGTCTAGTGTCTTATCCATCTATCACGCGCTTCTCAGTGTCCACCCACCAACCGCTCCCATTTCTCTAGTCTCCTGACACCTGATACTCCATCATCCAAAACCCCCCCCTCCCCCCCCCCTTACCACCCAACCACCCCTTACCCAACCCAATCCCCACATATCACCTCCCCCACAACCCCAACCCCCAATCCACCCACACCCAATCACCACTCCACCCATCACCCATTACACATCCCCCCCTCCCCAAACCCCACCCTTAACCAAAAACCCCTTCCATCCCTAAATCAATTTTAAAAACCCACCACCTAAAAACTAAACAACAATCTAATCCCCACATCCCCCCCTAACCCACACCATCCCTCCAAACCTCAACCTCCCCCCCAACAAACCCCACCCCATTCACTGCTGCCTCACACCCACCAAGTGTGTATCTCCAACTCCAACAACTCCAAGCTCAGCTCTAATATCTGCTACTCATGTGTGTCATCCACCGCCAAGTGTATCCCATTGTGTAGAGAAATTTAATCCCCTGATCACGTCTGCGCTCCCCCGTCACATAATAAAACTAAAACTCTCGGAGCACACATCACACACACTATCAATATCATCTGCCGTGATTAAGACGAACATGCAAGAGACGTATGTCTCAGAATATGTTCTCTATACGTGTCGACAAGATCCGATCTACTTCCTTGTAGCATGTGTCCTACATGTATGGTGTCTGTTGCCCACACAATGTGATATATAGATTTTTCTCCCGACCGCCTATTGAATGCAACTTCTCACATCTTTCCCTATCCAAGCACTGTGAAACAACCTCCGTTCTATAACACATTCTGTGTCTCACTATCTCTCTCCCCATCCTCCCCCCACCCAACCCTAACACCAACTCTCACACCCTCCTGAGAGTGATCCTGACTGGTGTTGCCCTGAATAATCACAAATACATCTCATAACGCCAGGACAGTGAGATAGAGATGCCACACACACATGCCTTGTCAGAAGTACATCTATTCAAAGATAATCCTCCAGTCTCCCACCCAATATCACCTTGTGCACAGACTCTCATTGTCCTCCAGAATAGGTCACTCACTCAATCATCATACTCGTTGCTCATACTCGTCAACACCTCCTATTCCCACGCAGAGATCAAGTGTCATCTCCTCAAATAGAGAATCCTGAGCTCACTTGTACAATCCACAAGCTCTCCTGCCCGACACCACCTAGAGCCTCTCCCGCGCCTGTTCATATCACATCCGCTCTCTCCTCTCGCCCTCCCCGTATCAATCCCTTCCATCAGATATCAGTTGCCCTTACCTAACACTCTTTAACATATGTTGTGCTCACTCGTGCCCGTGTCACCTCTCACATCTGAGTAAGAATAGACTACTGTTGTGTCCAGTGAACATGTTAGACACTCTCCTGTCTCGCACTACACATGCTCTAGAACAAAAGACACTCCCTGCCATCCCCACACAATAGTATACTATCGCCTCCACCTGTGTGTGCACACCTCAGACATTTTAACAAAATACTAGCCACGAGTTCTGTCACACCCGTCTCACCTATCTGTGTATGTTGCCCGAGTGTGTCTAGGTGCTCTATTTAATGATCGTCCTCGTATCCAGAGATCCAGAGAAACATATACTGTCTCTGTACCTATAAATCACTCTACACTCGTTAACTGTAGACCCCTACAATGTGAATCGACCTCCTGTAGATCTGTCTGTGTTGTGTACCTGTGTGTCATCCTGTCACATCTCTGCAAAAGAATCCCACTCCAACTAAGCGCACGTCCTCATTGCTAAACATTATTCTCATGTGTGCTCCCACTCCACACTACGACCCTCCATATCAAGCTGTCTACAACACTCGAGTGACTCACACCTCACCACTCCTCACTCCCCGTAAGACTCACGCTAGAGTGAATACTCACTAAATAGAAACATAATATGATGATAGTCATTGCCCCCAACCTCAGATGACCTATTGTCTACTGTAATAAGTGTTCCACACTCTCTCCGTGTCATCTCACATCCCTAAATCCGCTCACTTGTTCTATCAGACTCTACACACAACTGTGTCACATCTCTGTGACTATAAGTCTGATACTCGAGACCGTTTGCAACACCCGCTCCATAACTTAAGCCTGTATGTTATCATAGTGTGCCATTCCCTATAAGGTCACCACAACCAGTAAAGAAGACTCTCCTACACACGCTCTGTCTCTTTTGTTCTCCTCTCACATGGTCCCATCATGCATCATACCTCAGTCACAACACTCATCTGTGTGACTACCACTCACTTCCAATATGTTTGATACTGCCCCCCGTGACATACTACTGTCTCAGATCTCTAGTACTGGCTGCAGCCTCGCGTGTCTCTGCATACTTCACACTGGTACTGTGTGTCATACTCTCTACTCTCATGTTAACTACTCATCCACACTACGCTGTCACTCCACTCTCAAACACATGAATTAAATGTAGTCCGCCTCCTCCCCGACCCCATATAGTCCCCCCACCCATAGAATGACGTGTCCATGTGTACTCGCACTATCCACTCGCATACTCCCCCAATCTCTCCATATGTCTAAGATTGCACACGCATCTGACTACCGTCCCCTGTCCTCGTGACTCCATAACACCCCCCATGTGTGCCTCATGTGTCTTGTATGATATATCCCCACTCGTGTGATACTCTCCCTCATCTCACAATTGTGACCTTCTCTACTCACCTATCCAGTGTTTTGATATATCTAGTCATGTGCTCTCATGTGCTACTCTGTACTGTTCACACTTAGAATGTAGAATACGACTCCCCCAGTCCTCTATCTATAGTACTCTCAATCTAGACTAATCGTCCTAGATATAAAGAATAGGATGATGTTGATTGTCTCAAATTCTCTCAATGTAGACCTGTACACCTCTTCACTCCACCACCACACCGTCTCGCGATCTATGTTTAGATACTGTAATATGTGCGACTCACACGTACCCGCCTCTCAACGCTGCATCGCACCCTATCTCCATACTCCTATGTGTATGTGTGCGCGTCACTGTGTGTCTCCTTGTGTGCACACTCACTAGCTACTCGATATCTCCTCTCTCTACATCACTAAAGTGCCTCCCTACTGACCACTGAATGACGATGTGCCTAAGTCCCTCGTACAAATTGATCAGGATGCCTCCTCTATCTTCCTACACTCCTCCGTATCCACTGTTATACTACAATCCCATTGCCATCCAACTCATATGTAATGAATCTTAGATAGTTGAATTGTCAATGATCAGCACTCTCCTGTCTCATGGTCTAGAAAAAAGATGACGTGTAATGTGCTCTACCTAGACCCACTGTCTCCACCAAACCTATGCAATACTGCAAGATCCTCGCTAGATAGAACACAGACTTATGAGCCACAAAACATACTCTTATCTCGTGCATGCTCCTACCATTAATACAATCAGCCAAATATATGTGTGTGTGTCCTCCCCTCGCTCATAAGATATGTTCATGCTCCCGCACTCAACTCGCACATACGCCACACTATCTCTCTATATCTAGTGTGCCTTGCCGCGTAGATACTCACAAATCATAGAATACCACAGATACACCACATATAAATAAGACGTAAAAACACAGTTCGTGTGATGTTGCTCCATACACTCCACTATCCTCTCAACCTGATATCACCTGTGTGCCTACGTCAAAAACCAACAATATACTACACACGCCCACCTGTTTTGAGATCATATCCCCCTGTCATATAGAAACCATCATAACCTCTCCTCCACATTCAAACATACCAGTACTACTCAAAGTCTGTGACTCGCACTGCTCTAGATCAAGGTGTTTCATGACATGTGTATCAATTGTGATCCCAGCATCGCTATCCAGATATAGAATGACATCTCCAAGCGCTGATGTGTGTACAAGCTCCTCTACACTATAAATATCTGCACACTACTCCTCTCCCACGTAGATTAGATGCTCCCACACCAACTCAGCTCTGTTTATCTAGTCAAGAGAAACTCTCTCCCTGTCCTCTCCAGTGCCACTGTGTGATACCAACACTCTGTAAAGAATTATCGTCTATCTGACATCAACTGTCTCCATGCCCTACCTCTTTGCCCCTCAACTCTCACTCCACCGTATCTACACCTAATCCCTTCCATATATTCAACTCTCCCCTACACATTGAAATCAGTGTATAAAGATCACTATCTCCATATGATGTTCAATAGATCCATCCACACCCTTCTACTAAGTACACACACTTTGATCTAAACCCAACCATACCAGTACTCTGATCCATGTGTTACATGTTGAATCGAGTCCTTCACTCTCCGCCTTCACTCATCTGCATAATGTCTGATACTTGCTGCACCAAGATAAGAGAGTACTACACAGTGCCCAAAATTCTACATCCAATTCCCCCTACACTAGATACTTTACCCCGTTCAAAGCTGTGTATACTTGTGATAAAGATCCATCTCGCACATCTCGTCCTCAATGCCTCAGCCACACATCCATACAGTTAACTGCTCCCTCACATGCACCATGCTCTCCTATATCTATCACTATAAATCAGGAATCTCTAGTGTGCCTGCTCTACCACCACTGTTATCATGTGACACTGTGTCTAGACTGGTTACACATCCTCAACTACTCGCTCCCCTATAGACGCTATCACAATGTGACTCACTCAATACATTCGCCACTCAAGAGTGTGTGTCTACTATCACGATCAGCATATACCGTCTGTTGTGCCTGTGAACCATACCTTCACACTTCATAGACACTACTCGCCCTATCACTCACTACTATCGTATGTTCAACATCTGACACAGAGCCTCGAGATGCTGTCTCTCTCTACTGTTGACCATTGTGTAATGTCACAATCCGGTTCAGGTCTCAAGACACTTTCGGAAGCATGTTAAGTGAACACGTCGTCCTGTTGGCTCAGTCTTCCATACACCTCTCGTTGTATACAATGTATATTACTATAGATCACTAAATTCCAAAAATGTCTCATGCCGTGTACTGTTTGTGATCCTTTCTACACTACTATGCTCTCATCTTAATTACCAAACGCTCCCTCTCTGACTCCTTTGTGGCAATCTTTGATTTGTTCCATCCTTGCTCCTCTCGTAGACTCCTCATCACGACTTAGTCCAGTTTGTCTGTGTGTATGTGTGTGCCCACCACCCATGTCAATTGGTCACTCCCTTGTCATAATCCTCTCACAACATTGTAGTCAAATGTCAATCTCCACAACCCTAGAAGTGTTGTCCGCATTCACAACCTCTTTGTGCCCTTAACACTGTGAGGTGTCGATCACAACAGAAGTGATCGCACAAACCCGTGCTGTGTGTGTCATCCTCTCCATCTAGGATGCACGTTCCTATACATGTATAATTCAAATAACTGCTAACACCCATATCACTACCCTGTTTCACTGTATACTGTGTCTCAAGATTCACACAAACAGTTGTGAGTCTCTTCACCCACACCCTATACAGATCTGACAGGATGTCCCTGCATCTGACTAGCTCTAAATGCTACTATCCTTCCTCTTCTATGCCGTGTGACACTCTATATTGTGCTGTACTGTCCTCGTCTCCTGCCACCAGACTCAGCTCAATGATGTCGTGTCCCACTGTGTATGTCCGTGTGTGTCACCATATAAGTCATCATCTAGTATCAGACTGTAACTACGCCGACACTTCATCCAATGTACTGATTGCTCGTAAGAGAGACCATCTCACAAGCTCTAACTTACTCTCATACAGTTCCTTCTCCCGTGAGCTGTTCTCGCTGTAAACATCACTCACACAACTGCCCAGTGACTCATATGTTCTCCCAGGATCAGTGTCATAGTATCACCCCTTCACCCATACACCCATCCATCCACACTGATCTCACTTATCCCTCCCTGTTACATCTTCCACTCCCCAATCCGTGATCTCTCGGTGCGTCCCCACTAACTCATCTCCCTTCAGTGTGTCTACACATGATTAGGCTGCGACATCTCCAGCCCCTCTTATTTCTACTCACGTCTCTTCCTTGTCTAATCACAAGAATGTACTGTCTCTCGTGTAAAATTGCTAACCCATGTGATCTTCTACTCAAGTGATTGACTAATTCTAAAAATTACCATCCATCCTGCTACAATCTATGTCTAGAGAGAACCCACGTACCCCATGTTCCTAGACCTCTGTGCGCATGTCCTCTATCACACACTGTAGTCTTCTTGTGAAATCACACAGAAGAAGTCCTCTCTATCTCATCTCCACTAGATACACTCCTCAGACGGACTCTCCTTGAACAACGTCTGTGCTCCCCACATGTGTGCTCCCCTCCTCAGTCCACATATCTCCTATCTGTCCCTTTCATATCCTACACAGAGGTGCGATCCCCAACGTGTGGTGTGAATCACAGACCCTCCCCTCAAGACAGTCCCACTCAATCAAGACTATTAAACATACACAAGATACACATGTCTTGTCCAATAGTGTGTGTGTATTATAGAATCCCACACTGTCAACTGTTCTCTCTCACCTCTTGTACAGAACTAACACCCTTCCATCCTCCTATCTGCCTAACTGTGTCAAGACACTCTGTACTATCCCACATAATGTGAAAATCTTAACTGTTCCTCTCTATGTCACGCGCAGTGTCAGTCGCCTCCGTCACAACTCTCTTGCATTCATGTGTATCCATACTACCACAAGTCCCAATCAAGACTCCACGCTGTGCGTGAATTGTTTCACGACTCACTTTGTCAGATCATCCCGTCGCCTACTCTCTAACACCGTTTGCTACTGATATATTTCCTACTCATCTCATATCTATGATCAACTCATGTGTGTGTATAGAATCTGAAACAGACATCCCCCGCTCCAACAACATGCACACACAACTTATCAACTCACTTATGTTCACATATACACAAACTCTCAGTGTCTATATAATCCTCGCTCTACTCTCTCCTCCACTCTTACGTGTACTCCAGGAATGAGATAATCCCACTAGTGTGTTCCACTGTATACCCAGGAAGCCTTGAAGACCCACATACTGTGCGCCCTCCGTTTGTGCATACTATAGTCCATCACCAGACGATGACCTCAAATCGTATGAGCGTTATTTATTCTGATTATGTACTTCTGTCTCAAAAAATTCCTGTCTATACACACCGCTCATGCTCTCGTGCATGCCTCACTATGTCTAGACACACCCTGTGATCATTACACTAGAGTCATCATTCTCTAATACACACCATGACGTGATATCCCCTCAGATCTATATCTCCTGTAGAGATGAGACATACACCACTCGTGATGTGTGACTCTTAAGACACATAACATGAGATATACTGTTGACAGACATCTGGTGTGACCACTGTCTGTGCTCTTCCTGTCCCTCTCATCGTGTGAGATAGACTCTTACCACAAGATCTCCTACCCCTACGTAAATCTATCAAATATAAACTCTAGACACCCACTACGCCGCGCGTGTGTTTGTTGAAATCCTGCGTGTTCACCTTAATTCATCGTGTGATCCCAACCAGTACTATCTCCACCTTGCACCCGCTCACACCTCGCGATAGTGTCCTTCTACCATTCCCTCTCCACTTAACTACCTCGTCTCTATGTCCCGTGATCTAGTCTCTCCCACGTCACGTACTCCCCCCCACCCAATGGCACACAGAATCATCATTCCTGAGTGTGCTTAAAGATAGTGATAGAGATGATAGATCCATGTTATGTCCGCACTTGTGCGTCACGATCTGTCAGACCCCTATTTCCTCATAACCTACCCCTCCCACCAGCTGTGATGCTCAATCCTCTTAATTCCTATTGTAGTATAAGCCAGTAAACGTCATCACGTCACATTCCACACTTCCTCAACTCCTCGAGACACCCAATTGTTAACACTACACTCTGAGATAGTAACTAGTAGACACCATACTATAAGTCTAAATAATACATAGTTTCACCGTCTTGTGTTCATCCTCGTCATAGCATGATCCTACTATAAACTTTAACGTGTGCATACACCCAGTGTTGTCATCCCGTCTCCTCTTATGTATGTTTAAACCCCTCCATAAATAGTGATGAGTCACTAGTCCCAGTATAACTATGATGTGTCGTGTAACTGTGAATCCCTCGCCAGAATCCTCGCACGTGCCCTGAGTCACGCTGTCCCCACATGGCATACTAATCACGATGTGTGGTGAAGGATGTCTCATCATGCGTGTGAGTAATAGTGAATTGAAGTACACTTGTATTAGTGACCACCCTGTGTCTGAGTCCTGCTATATCTCATAAAAATCCATCTCTCACTCGCACGTTAAAACTTCCAAGTATCCATTCACTACAGAGTTCTCCGTGTCAATACGTCCGTGTCGCTTTAAGAAGCAATTGCTGAATGTGTTCCCAGTACCTGACACTCAGTCGCTATACCTGAACTGTCTAGAGCTTCACTTGCTATGCGATCCTTGAGTCTAGTGATCAACATCTCAGTGATATTTCCGTGCGGTACGCACGTGACTATAAACGCTGTACCTGTACCAGGTTCAAGTCTAGTATATGATCTTAGTATCACCGCTTCACGTCTTGTGTCGTCGATACAGTGTGCTCTCTACTACTTCGCTCATTCATAGAAGTCTGTAGAATGTCTTTCTTTGAAGCTTCTGCTCAGCTCACGCTGACCTCATGCATCCAACGGTTGAGCTCCCTTGAGAGAGAAATATTGATTCTCTTATGTGATATCGTAGGCACATTGATTCGATTGTGATGTGTTTGGTTATGCTTGCAATGACTCGATCCGCTGTAACATGTATTAGAGACTCAGGCATATCGTTTCTTTTGTTCCTTGTATAGTTCTCCTCACTCAACTGTCCTTAGTTGTGATGTCATCCTCCTGATCCTTCGTTGGCATGTTTGTTGTACTCTATATCACTAGTCAAAATATGTCACGATAGTAGCTATCTGATATAGTCTTAGTTTATGTCTGTCTCTGATCTAACTTACACTGTTTCTCAAGTGTCAATTAATTTTTCTCGTTTGTCGTATGTTGCCCTCGTTGTCTATCGTGTGAAGCTAGTGCTGTGTCTATGTTGTGATTCGCTCATTGTTGAGTCTGTTTTGTGCCTGTGTATTTGACCGCTTCTAGAGATACGCACCCTGATTACAATGAGTTGTGCAGTCAGAGAGCACACATCGCACTGATATATTGCCGCAATAGTCGGCGAATCACGCTCCACTCTCTCAGCGCACTGTGATTGTTTCCATACCAGTGTGTGGTGTGGAGAACTATGTGTAGGCGCTCGATGCTGTGTGGCTCTGTGACATACAAAGAGCTCGTGCTGAGTGATGTAGTTGATAGTAGGGCTGACGCCTCTACTCAGGAGACTCACTCGCTATCTACGCTCTTCTCACAGCTCTAGTTATGCCAGTGTTTTGTCTCTAACTTGCGTGAGTCTGAATTGCGCGAATTGTGTGCGTCACTGTTGGGAAGTTGGTTCTATCTGCTCTGGTATCTCTGTGATAAAAGTTTTTGGCCTAATAGAGACGTGTATTGTCGATGTTGTTGATCAGTGTTATAAGTGTTTGAACAGACACGGTTCAGCTCAGAAAATCGTAACGCTCGACAGATTTTATTAGTGTCGAAAATGTAATTGTCAATGATATGTCCTGCGTTTTTATAGTTGATATATTATAAGTCTCTGTGTTTGTAAATATTGTAACATCATTCGTAAGTTGCGTGCGGGTGTGTGTTGTGAATGAAATGTTATGTTGTGAGTGAAAAAGTGTCGTAGTTAATTGCAGAATAGTCATGTGTCTATGTATTTCATTTTTGATAAGCACGTGGGGATGTCTTTGTGGAATTATTGAATATGATCTATATAAATCTTATATTTCTGACCATTATTTAATTATTTAAATTTCCAAATTGTCATGATCCTGTTAAGTGTATTTATTTAGTGAGAGTGTAATAGTGTAATGGGAGAGAGAAGACTTCACGCTGTCAAAACTGTGCCGCTCACGTAGTTTCATAATCATGGGACATGAAGCATTTTGGGCCTGTCCGTGATAGTACGGCAAAATGCTCTTTAGGATACGAGGGTTTGTGTGTAGTGAGTTCCACATACTAAGGGCACAGAGTATTATGATTATTAGTATAGCACATGAGGAAGTACTCAAGTGTATGCCAATGTAGTTCAGGACTAATTTAATAAATTATGGTCTACCACTATAGAGGCAAGATACGAAGATATTACAATGACGTCAGCTAGAACTATTTGAGTTACTATAATAAACTTAGTCATGTGTACATTTCTAGTACTATTAAGTGTGACAAAACTGTTTTATGATTGAATATACATTTGTGTAGTCTAAAACATAGATTTTCTAAAATTATATTGTTAAAAGAAGATATCAATTTGTTTTATGTAACGAATTTAGTTGTAGTAATGAGATTGTCTGTAAGTTCTCGCTCCAACGCAAAAGAAATTCTCTGAATGCCATAGAGTAAGCAAATAAGTAAGTTTGTACAAGAAGTTTGTGATGTTTTCCCTGTTAACCCCTATAGGGTAGTATGTTTTGTACTCAGCATAGGAGGGTGTGAAGTGTCCAGAATTTTCGTGATGATGGAAGGGAGTGGTGCTACTAACGAGATTGAGCGGGGATGAGGGCTTCAAGAACGAAAATTTGACAAAAAAATATTTTCTCAAATCTTCGAGGAAGGGTAAATCCTCTTGAGTAAATTTTTTCTCTAGTAGTACCTCGCAAAGCTGATAATGTTCATCCACTCTAGTTGCAAGAATTTATAACACGAAATAATGACTATTAGAGTAAAAGATTAAAAAGTTATTAATATAAGATGTAATAATCGTTAAAATATATAGAGAATAAATACAACGAATAACAATAATACACACAGATTTTGTAATTAATTAATTCAAAGATATTTTTTCAAAGTAAATCTATATAAATAACTGTAACAAATAATACATAAGTCTATATAAATCACACAATTAAAAATTAATTGTGAATATATATACAAAGTTATATAAATTAACAATTCAACCAAACAAAAATTTGATTTGCTGTGATATGCTACAATATACTACATCTAGTGAGTTGTCTCAAAGAAATCGTAACACATGTGTCACTTGTCAATAGCACTTTGATATACCCACTCTAAGAAGTGTCACCATATAAGAGTGATCTCATCCTGCTGTGACTCATAGTTGTCCTCTAATGGGTTTGTTCTGTTAGCGTGAATGTTACTAGGTCATTATAGTTATAATTAGAGGGTAGGCTTGAAGTATATGTGTGTACGGTGACAAATTATGATATATTGTATCTCGCGCATAAGATTTAGACTAACTGCGTGATCTATAGAGAAGATGTGTGAAAGTTCTGGTAGAATAGATGGTGCTGTATGAGATGCTTAAACACGAGGGAAGTTAGATTTTTCTGTTACATAAGAAGTCTAATACCACACTCATTTGTGGGGTTCTTCTTTAGTCTCACGCATTCGACGGTTATGTATCTACGGTCAAGGACCGGAAGAGTGGGTGAATGCGATACGCGTCAACACACACACTCTCGAGAGGCTTCAACTCCTTACTCTGGCTGTGTCACTACGAACACTTCGATACAGTGGTGTGTATCTAGCTGTATGAGTGTGGATTCTCTTTGATGACTAGAACTAGAATTGTGTGGATACAAATCAGCGGATATATGCTCCAATTAATGTCTTAAGTGTTGTGTTGGTAAGTAGCACAAGTGTTCGAGTATTCTCGATTTTGAGAATTTGAGTACATTTGCTAGTATGTAGCATGTATCCGCTCTGCTAAAGTTAACGAAGAAAGGAAATGTCACTATCGTGTGTGTGCGCTGTGTGGTTTTTGAAAGAAATGTAGTGTTAGAGCTCACCGGGATGGATTTGAATCTCGCTTGTGTTTTACTAGTACACTCATACTGTGGTGTCTAAAAGTCGTGTGGGTGCACGCACGTATGTTATCTCGTAGGCGGTAGTTGTTATTGTGGTTGTGTGTTGTGATATGTATATAATAGAAAGATACTAGAGAGTATTCTTAGAAGAGGATATAGAAATATATATAATAGAGATAGTGTATATAATAAATGATTATATATATACAGAAGAGAGAGAAGTGATAGAGATAAGAAAGATTAGAGAGAGAGAGAAAAGAGAGAGAGAGAGATGAGTAGTATATATAGTGAGGAGAGAAGAAAGTAGAGATAGAGAGATAGAGAGAGAAGAGATAGAAGAATAAAGAGTTAGTAGAATAGTGAGAAGCTTGTTCAGATAATACTCTCTTTCATTGTTGTGTTATCGATGAATGCAATGAAAAGAAAAGGATGATGTCTCTAGGTGGCTCGATGTTTGGTCAGATTCCTTCAGTTTCTCAGATAAGATAGATTTGGGATTGATGTGATCAACCGTTTATTAATGTGAGACACGGTGACGAGGCATCTAGTAGTGGTGTTGGAAGTGTGTTAGAAGGTGTACACGCGCGAGAATACTCGTTGAGATTGTGCTTGTTACGCACAGATAGGAAGTGTGGCGGGAATATTTTTTGTCAGAAAAGTCTCTGTAGTGTGTCGTTTCATGCGAGTTGGGATAGTCCACTCGCTCTCTCTGTAGTTGTCTAGAGCGTGTGGTGCGGATGCTTAACTATACTCAAGAGATTGATGTCATGGGTGTAACGGCGTGTAAGAGAACGATCGCTCGTACGCGGTGCGTGGTGGTGGTGTGTGTCGTGTAAAATAGATAGAGATACTTGTTTGTTAGAGTTAGAATCTTGTTGTAGAGTGATATGCGAATCAACATGTGAGAGGATGCTCTGACGGATTATACTCCAGCGCGCGAATTGGAATTTGAAATAAAGCGCGAACATCGATGTGTACCGCCGTTGAAGTTTGCAGGGGCGTGGGATGTAGGGACAGATATATTCGATAGAATGTAATACTTCGGTTTTGTCGTGCTATGACGGGTTCCGGTTAAAGAGGGAGGACAGTATTCTTACCTCTACTCTCACTTAACTTCTCGCTTTGAGTACAAATAAAAGTAAGGATAGAAGGAGAGAAGTTAGAGATGAAACTAAAACAGAAATGTTTACAGGGAATATGGTGGAATACAATGCTTATCATTAGTGAAGGACAAAAACTTTTAACTACGCCTAGTCAAGGGTGGATACAAGAGAGCTAGTTATAGGGGTGAATTGGTTTTCACAAGGCTCCTTCAAGGATATAAATTTAATAATTTTGAATTAATAAAGGATTTTTATTTTATAAGATTTTAATTTTATAGATTGCGAGTTTAAAAACTAGTTGAAATTAACAATTAATATAATAATATATACTTTAAGAAAGAAAACATTTGGATTAACCAATTTGTAATTTTAATTACTAAAAAATAAATAAAACAAAAAAGTCGACCGTCACAATAAAAATAATAAATATATATTGTACATAGGTCTAAAGTGAGAGATTAGATAAGTAAAAGTAAAAAATATGCATTTTAATACTTAAACTTAATAATATAAATTCTGGAAATATTTAGTTTTAATCCCCTCTCTTTGCTCTTGAACGCTAGTTGAAGAGATGTTGCCTAATTTTGATAGTAGGTCTTTGTAGGAGATAGGATGAGGGAAGGTGTTAGTCAGTCATTCTTTACAACTTTAAATTATTTGGTTTCAATTTTTATGATTATTTTCTATGCAGGAGGGGGACGTTGCACCCAACCCCACCTGGGGCTCCCTGGGCTACTAGCTCAGGGAACACTTTAATGAAGAGATATATGACTTTTAATGTTAATGAGAACAAATTCGCTAGAGTGCTGTTTGTAAAGTTGATTAAACATATTCCAAACAAGTTAATATTACCAAATTAAATACACTTTTGGAATTTGTCGGGATAAAAATGACATTAACTAAAGGTTTTTTTATTTAAGATAACAACTTTTTTTTAATTATGATTTCAACGAAATACAATAAGTGTAATGATCTTGATATTTTTTGGACATAATTATATTAACCTTGGATGATTGCCATTAATTATATGATTTTAAATTTCTAGGCTAAGTACTGTAGTTGTATTTGTAAACAAAATTAGTTACAGGTTCATATTGTTTACCTGTCTATCATACATAACTGGTCGATAAGCTGTAAAAATATTCTCAAAGGTTAGAGATGAGACATTGTGGACCGACACGATTTGGAAATGGTTGACAAGTTATGCTTAGGTGGACAAGTGATCAGCAATCTGGCACTCGACTTCGACCAATTGGGCTCCAGCTAATCTGATCGACAGCACACTGGTTAACATGTGTGGAAAAGTGGTCGACAGACAATGTTGACTGTCATGCAAAAGCAATTTCGAATCACATGTTCGATGTGCGTAGGACATGTGATAAAGAAGCCAAATTGGTCGACAAAGAATAAGTATAGACAAATATTTGGGAATGCTTGGTGGAGTTCGTAGAGTCTGACCCTAGTATGACTATATGATCGACTAACTCAAGCATAGGAGGGACAAAGTTGAGTATTCATACGAATAGTTGACCATTTGGGTACAGGACAAACTAATCGACATAAACTGGTCGATACGTCGTGAACAAAGTGATCGAAAAGACATAGTTAATTACAACGAAGGAGTACTTAGTCAATGTTGTTGATTAGAGTAGGACCATGTGCTGCGACCAACTGATCGACAAAATGTATTAACAAACATTTTGATAAGACTAGGTAACTAGTGGCTCCCGACTCGTCGAAAAATTCGTAAATAGAACAACAAAATGAGCCAGCCAAGCTGGTTGACAAAAGACAAACTGGCAGACAAAACGTTTGTGATGGAACCATATAATATGTGGATCACAATGTTAATACATGCGAATAAATAAAGAACTCGTTAAGCCAAAAGGCTAGGTGTTTTATTTTTGTATCCAAGTGTTCTTTTTCCACTAATATATTTAGTTATCCTTACAGTGAAGTCTGTCATTCTGTTATTAATAACAATGCCAATCGATTAAAATAGTGTGCTTTAGATAACATTATAATAAACAATGTCCCGTCTGTTTATTGATACAAATAATTTTTTTAAATGTTGGTAATACACCATCATTACATAATTACAGCGAAATTGTAAACCAAATTTATTGTAAAATAAGAGGAAGAGGTATGTTCTCTAAGAAGAAGTTATAAGGAATTCTTCAAAGATTAAAGTTATTATTTTTTATTACAATAAAATAATCAACAAAATGTTACATACACAATTCTCGTACCTCATCACTCACAAGTAGCTTATTAACGTGTTTATCTCTGATTAAATATTACTTTATTAGGAAGAGAATTGCCTCACCTGGATTATTTTAATTGAATGTATTTGAATCTATTTTTGTCATTGTCACCTGGGCTATTTTTTGAAAATTATTGCACGCTAATCTATATTGGAGTGATTATCCCTTCCACAAATCTTTTAAAACTAGATGTCTCTAGAAACTATTTGCAGGGGTGCGTCGTCACTCAATCACTTGGCGCATTTTGTTGAAAATTAAAATGTTTAAGGAAGTTATTTGCAGTTTTATTAAAGTCTTGTAGCTTATAGATTCAAAGAAATGTAGAAGGTGTGAACTACATCTATAAAAAGGGCGCTATGATATTACCCATGAAGGGCAATCACCCCTCTCTACAGACTCCACTTTATAATTTTCTCTGTCCCTAATTTGGAAGTGGTCCTTTCCCACTTATTTTGAAATTCATAATCTTTAAAAGATAATTTAGAATAGTTCCCCCTACAAATTATTTAGAGCTTTGGATGTTCCTTAAGAACCTATGTTTGAGTAGCGTCCTTTCGGAAATTTTTTAAAAAGTTTGTGTTAACTCCAGAAGATTTTTTTAATAGTCCTCAACAGTTTACTTTTTTAAATGTAGATATCCTGAAAGCTATTTGAGGGGTTCTACTCCAAAATGTTTAAACTTTAGGTGCTTCTAGAAGATATTTATACTGCTCTCCTAGCTTGATTTTTTTCGAATTTTAGATGCTCTAGAAACTTTGAGCGGTCTTCTCTGAAAACTTTTGATAATTGAATGTATATAGAAGTTATTTATGGGGTTAATGCAAGATCTTTCTAACTCCATATTCTGATTGTAAACAGTGATTTAAAATATATTATAGGGGGGTAGGATTTATTCCAGCTGAGAATTATTTTCAGGGGAACAAGGCTCTCTTGCCCGCCCCCTCAGTTCTTACCAACCATAGGATTGCAGGCACTACACAAATTTATTAGATGAGATTCATAATATGCATAAAATAATGCTGACCATCTCTGTTGGGAGACTTTACCACGTCCAACATAGGACAGGACTCTCACTCCCCACTAAAAAAGAGGGTACAACCATGGTATCTATGCTAACATTTCAACGTACATTTTAAAGGTCTGGATCAAAAGGGCATTATTGCACGTGTGATGTGTGCCAGCTACAATAGAGATTAGGCAGATAAAGCAGTAGTAATGCATAGGCTCAGTTATTCATTTACAAAAGGTGCTTCAACTACACGTGGCGGTGGTGGAACTTTATTGTGTAGGAGTGTAAACAATATTTTTTTAAAAGGAAACTTTCTTCCAAATTAATAGGAGATCAGGGGGACTCAACAACATATATTTGAAACAAATTGAATACCCTTTAGCTCATTTCTTTGAAAGGTCCTTTGTCCATGTAATATTTTGAAAATTAGACTCCTTCCAAGCTATTGGGATAGTGATCCTCCTCTAGAACTGTTTTTTGGATTTGGCTACACCTAAACGCATACTATAGAATAGTTTTCAGCTGACCTATTAATATTATCAATTTAATTTTTCCCAGAATATATTTAAAGTGGTTTTCATCGCACATTGGCACAAATGCTTTAACCACTGTGCTCATGCCGCGAGAAAAAAGGTTTATATAGTTTATTTTAAATTATCAAATTAGATGGCAATTTTCAAGACATTTCCCAGGATTTTTCCCAAATTTTACTGGTAAGGTGGTACACCCTGAAAATATTACTTGTGGTATATCCCACCACAATTAACTACAAATAAACACTCATATCACATGACAAAATATTACTTTTGCTCTATCTATCACAATTCATTTACAAGATAACACACTTATTCAAGTCCTTAACAAAAAAATATTACTTTGGATATATACCTTCGCAGATTTGTACAGAAAGCAACATTTAAATAACTTATGATAAAATATTACTTGATATAAGCTAATATAATCTGTTGCCAGCAGCAGATGTGTTGTATTTTAATCTCAAACACGTTGTCAAGATTACCTATTTAGAGCCAAATCGTCAATTTCTCCACACGGGTCATGGGGAATATGTTGCAGGGACTGACGTTTAATTTATTTGGCATGTTCCAACTTATAGAAGTTGTACTTTGACACGATTGCACTAGAAGGCCAGCTTCAACGATTGTGAGCGCTTAAGAGTGAGGATGGTTCCGGGGCTGCCGATAGTGAGACTACACCGTAACGGGAACGGACCACTGACATTTGAGTTCAGTGCCGTTCAAAAAGGTAATCTCTTGGTTAAGAATCACGTCACCGTGCAGATACCCCAAAAGATCCACAGTCTTATTTTTTGTAGTGGAGGACGCGATGGGCCTCAAATCCTTGTTGCCGGAATTAGCCTCCTCGAGGTTCCAGGTCTGTTGCGACCACACAGCCACAAGTCAGATGCGTTCTTTTTGCTTCACTGTTGTAATGAGCAACGGTCTCAAATGTACGCTCTATAGCATTACGTGTTGTTGACGTTGAGACTATTTTTGGTTAAAAAACACTGCCACCAGTGTGATAGCTCGAAGTGCAAACCAGTTGTTGTTGACAGGAGCGATTCTGATGGTGGAAAGCGCCCCCGTTGGGTTTCAATGATGGCCGCCCTGATTTAGAGCATAGTCTGGTGAAGATCGATATAGAACTGCCTTTGTCATAGTAACGGTAAATTCTTGGGTGAATCACGGTGAGAGGAAGTGACAGGTTTGTACTGGAGCCATTGTCCACTTTCAAGACTTGTTTGAGTGGGTGCACGGAAAAGAAGAACGAAGTTCACTGCTGGCACACTCGCAGGACTGGGGGGTAGGAAACGACATTTTAACTGTAAAATATCTACAGGTTATTTCTTGACCTTTTTAAGAGAGACGGAGCGACGACCAGAAGGACTGACGTCGTTGCTTCTTCCGATGCTCTTTATAAGATGTTGATCGGTTCATCAGGCGTGTTGATCTTCTGTTTCAGCCTTGCGTTTCAGGTTTGTTCAGCCTCGCCAAACACGTTGCCACAGGGCCTCTATAAAGGACGCCATTGATTGGCAACGTCGGACGAGCACCGTTCGATACCGCCGTATGAAGGGCCCTGTTTTCGATGGCTGTAGCGCCGCTTCTAAAGCAACGTATGATGCTTTGAAAAGGCCCTGAAAAAACTTTTTGATCCGTGCCCTCTTTGATCGGAACACGATGGTAGATCGAAGATATTCTGTTCCAGCAGGTTGACGTCGTATCTTTGGTAGAGAAAGATCATGTTGAGCCGCGTCGAAAATTGTAAGTTTCTCACACACTTTTCGAGAACTCGATAATAATGGTACGGTTGACCGTGCGGTTCTTATATTGATTTCCACGCTTTTCAATTCCCCTTTTAAGCACTGGCATTTAGTGCCAACAGATCCATAGCTAACTGTTCTTATGTATGCCGTAAGATAGTTACGTTGTTGATTACCGACGATACGTAATCAGTGGTGTCACATGTCACCCACGGTCTGGGATCGATGACTATCTGTGTAGTGTCATATAGCGAGGCAACTAGTGGGTTTAGGCGGGCAGTACGTCTTTGGGGCTTTTATCAAATTGTTTGCGGATCGACGCGAGCTTTAGTTGTTGTTGATAGAGTTCAGCAGCTTTATATTTGGTTGATAGAAAAGACAACGGTCACTTTTTTGGGGGGTTTTTGTACTTGAATACAACTGCGGAATCCACTCTTAAAAGTATCTACGTCGCTTAGAGCTTTGATCAATTCATGGGTAGTGCTGTAGTTTCAGGAGGGATTGATCTTTGAATATTTGTTCCCGCTGTTAGCTTCCACCCAGTTGTACACATACAATTTTTGGCCTCAGGTGCTGTGGTGAAAGAACACGGATATTGAAATTCAACCAGAGCGATTCCCAACGCCCCGGTGGAGTGTAAGACGGTAAGGGTAGTGAGATGAAGTTGCGTGGTGAATTTCGTGAGGGGGAGTTGTTTCGGGGGAAATATCCGTTAGGAAGACTGTCACTCAGCAAAGTTGGTAAAACTGGTCCTTTATGGTTAGGCGCTGACGTAACTGCGGATCCAAGAATTAAATTTGGGCGGGGGTAACCTTTCCAGCACGATACATTATCTTTCTGGCGCTCTTTACCTTGACGCGTAGTATTTTATCAACTTAAAAGTTTGGGGAAAAGATCGTACGCGTTTTATTCAGGTTCGTAAAACGTCCCTTCTGACTCTTCGCCATCAAGATCAGTGAGTTTGTGGTCGACATGTTGTCGCAAACACGGGACACTGGCTGACTTTGAACAATCACTTCGTCAATTGCTTTCGTAGCCATTTTCAGCAGCATGTTGGGGGATGTGGTGACTAGACCAGGTCGACCGACTGTATTATTTTCGGCTTCGAGTTTGTTACGCCTTTGCCGGAGTGAATTATCTTGACTTGATGCACATTAGTTTCTTGAAACGTTGGCGGGGGCGCCATTTTTTGTATGGAATGTTTTTGTACGGTGTAAGCGTCGACTATGATCTTGGAGGTCGTCACATTACGATACGTGTTATTTTTGTAAAGTAGTGCCATATGCGTCTTTCAAGTTCTATAAGTCGTTCCATGATTCTTGCCTTCAGTCCCGGATTATGTGTGGTTGGTAGTAATGCACCACCTTCTTGCTTGAGAAATTTTTGGGACTAGGACGGAACTCAGTCCCTTGTCCGAGATATATACTGTTAATATTCGATGTTTACGGCCGCTTTGTTGAAAATGTCCCGAAAGGGTCTCTCTCGACGCTGTCGCCGTTCTTGGATGTGAAGCGTCTTCGCCCATGCCTTCTGAGCTAAAACACGTCGATGACGGTGAGCAGGTACACTGCACCGTCGTTGTAGTTTCTTAGTCTTCGCATATCGTTGAGATCAGTCTTGCCTGAGATCGTCAATGTTTGACACAAACGTACTTGTTGCGTGGAAACTTTTTTAGGGGGCACGGGGTTTGTGTAGGGTATAAGCGTCCTGCGCACGACAGCCATTCTCATACTTTTCGGATCTTTTCTTCGATGATTGATATGTGCCATCGACTCCGCCTTTGAAAACCCTGCAGGATGAGAAGGGTCGTAGTAGATGTAGGCTATAGACGGGATGAAATTAGCTACTAAACGGCACCACCCTGTTTTCATCCACCCTTTCAGTTTCTTCCTCTTAGGGCACTGTGACAGTGTAAAGTGGTTGTGGTACGGGCGACGGATCTCTAAGATGGGTTGCAAACGTTTCGCGGTTTTACAATAAGTTCTTTCCGGAACGTTTATTTTTTGCAGCGCTTGTGAGAAACTACTCGCCACCCTTGACGTTCACTGTGTCTTCATGCTATGACCAGATCATTGACTAAATCACATATTGGACCCAACGGAAGCGTAATCGTGAATATTAATTTATTCAGTTTGAAGTCTCAGAGATGCCAATCTCTCAGGAAAATGATATGATCTAGGTAGTAAAAGTCTCAGCTAGTTTTACGTGCCTGTGCTGGTACAGTATTAAGTACAGCAGGGATGGGAAGTACAGACACTTCAGTGGTTGTGGTGGTGGATGGGGGTGTTGGTGCTTTATTTTCAGATGGTGGAGGGTGTAGTCTAAAGTGCAGATAGCGCTGTAGCACTTGTTGGGTTTTAAAGTCGTTCAGACTAGTCGTCAAGTTTTTGAAGCGTGGATTATTTCCATTACCTTGTTCCAGCTCCAGGAGGTCCACTAGATTTGTTGCCGATGCAACTTGTCGGTAGTGTTGCTCATAGCGGTGTATGTAATGTTTCCGGGGAACACCACCGTTGTGCCAAGTTGAATTCTGATCTTGGCTACCACATTCTATGAGCTCAAGGTGGCCCGAGTGTAGAATAACTGTAAATTTGACGTAGTATCAAGCGGAGCGCTATTAAGAATATGGCAGGCGATAAAACCCTAGAGTTTAAATTTACATTCGATGAGCTCAGGATAAACGAGTCTGTAAGGAGCACAGATGTTTATAGAGAGTTTGGTATATCTCTTCCTTCATGCGGTCACATCATCTAACGACATTCCATGGCGAATTAAGCGTAGGGGAGATTCCCAGTGAAAGGCGGGCAGGCAGTCAGTGGTGGTAGGGGGAGGCTGTCAGTCAGCCGGCCACAGCTGGATAGAAAGGTT
The DNA here is from genome assembly GCA_039000515.1 of Timema cristinae. Lineage (NCBI taxonomy): Eukaryota > Metazoa > Arthropoda > Insecta > Phasmatodea > Timematidae > Timema > Timema cristinae. Next base: position 14,660,528 of record JBCFYV010011164.1, on the reverse strand, counting down.
CAACACTGGCCTGCGTGTGCCACGGAGGGGTCGAATGTGAGTCCCCCTAATATATAAACACCAAATCCTGGCCAATAATTAATTAATTATTAAATCAATTAACAATCAGAGAAATAATCAAAGACCCAAATGTCCGGTGATTGGAGGCGGGGGGGCCGTATGGGTGAGGGGAAAAGGGGGCAGGAGGAGGGTCAAGGGGGTAGAGAGATTGGAGGCTATTATAGCAGGCCATCAGAGGGAAGTGGCAAGGAGGCGGGTTCACGTGACATTATTTCAAACCTGGTGACACGACGCTGTGTGCCAGGTCTCATACCACCATACTACTGATTATATTTAATTAGCTTTTTTTTATCATTATGGTGGTGACCTGGTGGGTCTAGAGGGGTAAGGCTTATGTGTCAGAATCTTCTATGCTGGCGGACGGGGATCAATCCTCTGGACCCGGCAAAGACGTTTATCTCTGCATTACCACAAACCCGTCCTTCACCTCTGACACAAGACATTCTTGGACATGTGAGGAATTGCAGGCCTCCTCACCGTGGTTCGGATCTCACGTTTAAAACTGTAGATCCTCCATTTCATCTCACAAACACCACTACCATATACACATTAGCGTAAGTGCGTATAACCCGATATGGGTAGTATGACGCGGTGCTATAATAATAATAAATAATAATAATTGATCATTATGTAAGCCCCTCTTATTTCAATGATTCGTATTATTACTATTTTATTGTTTTTACACAAAAATATTTGAATGTTATTTTACAATTTACTTATTGAAAAACATTTGTTAGTGCTTAGTAAATATAATTATGTTTTATATAATATTGCAGTATTTATTTTGCCCTTTTCTAATTCCATATTGCCCTCATTTTTTACAGATCTCTTTTAAGTGCTCCTACAGGACATATAAAAGCTATTAATTACGCTTTTGAAACTCTTAAAAAATTGTTCAACATATTACTTAAAAGCTTAATATGGAATCAATGGAAAAAAAATGGTTGAAAATATATCTTTTGTTATTATTGAAAATGATAACTGTAAGTAGCTCCATACTACCGCACTTCCTCTAATAATAGAGAAATGATAATGATTTAAATATAACCAAAGGTTTGATTGAACAAGTGAGAGGTGCGCAGACTTAAATTTGGGGTAATATTCATTAGTGCCTCATTTTCACAACTTTTATATGTTATTGTCTTTAATCTAAATAATTGCAATAACAATTTAAAAAAGAAAATGTCTGGATAGTTAGGATAGTTATTACGTGAATAATAAAATCTAATTAGTATGTAAATTTAAAATTGATTTAATTGTTTTTTTTATTTCTTGGAAGTGGGCGCGAGCCCCCCACGAACCTCCCTGGATACGCAATGAATCCTATTTCTCTCATTTTAGACTCAATAGTCAATAATTACCTTTCCTATTGGTTTATGTCTAAGTCAAAGGTATGGAAATGTTAAACTATCGTAAGTTTATGTTTCTCTTATACTCATACTGATCGGGCTTTTTAATGCAGCCTTGAAATGATTACTGATAGTTATAGTTGCATTTTTTTTTTATTCAAAAATCCATCAACTAGAAATCTAGAAGAGTATGCGTGGAGTAAAGATAGTGTTTAAAATTCAAGGATGGAGACGTATTTCAGAGATGAAAGATATAAAAAATCGGACACCTACCCATATAAACCTTTGAGAATAGGTGTATGAGTCTGTGTACCAGAAGTTTGAGTATGGATTAATCCCAGTGTATGTCACGTTTCTTGTAAATTCAGACCTAAGGAACTTCACGATATTCCAGTTCATAAGTACATAGTATTTTCGCAATTATATTAAAATCTGCTATATTTTACACCTGTTCATAGTGTTTTTGACTGAAATTTGGACATCTGAATCAATCTGTGAGCAATATTTACTATTCCGGAAGTCTAAAACTTAATGCAGAGTTTTCGAAATTGAATTCACTATTCCTCATTGTTTTTTATTGTATCTTACTTTATTTTCAAGATTCTTACAGCATACATTGTCCACAACCCATCAACCCAATTACTAAACAATTAAAAACAAAGAAAGCTCTGTTTTCTTCACTACAAGTTAACCACGATTGTTTATCAAAACTAAGCATTAGAAAAAGTTCTTTTTTCTTGATATCACCTGTCATTAATGTAAATGTAATTGGGTGATGTAATCCTAGCCGTATAATTTCCAGTTTTCTTGAAGATTTCAATGAGTAAAGCGTAGTTGTATCTCTACTAATTTTAATTAATCATTGTTTTTACGATGAGACTAGATCTTACTTCTTGGGTATTAATCACATATTAAAAAATATACAAATCCACGCAGAAAACTTCTATTGAGAAATCATCTTAGCGATGTAGCGGACCCCTATAGATGGCCCTATTCGCTATTGTAAAATCTGGATGTACGGAAATGATAGGGGATTAGACCTGAGAGGACAGGCTTCAGAGGAGAGGGACCATCAAAGCTGGTCTTGCTAGCTTCTATTTCAGTCACTAGCACGCTGGAGAGACAGTCTCGCGTGACGTTTTGGGGATTGAGTGTTGAATATTTTGACTTGAATAATCTATAATGAATTCAATATCTTTACTGCGTGTAGAGAATGGTGTTGACACTCTTTTAATGTTTTTTTCCTAAATATTTTATATAATAAAAAGGAACAAAGAGAATTGATATTGTTTTTTACAAAAAAAATATTGTTAAATGTCAGTGGGGCTGGTTTGTGTCCTAAGGTTGTTACAATGCAAAATATCTGGTCAATGTAACCTCTACCTGGCATCAAAACCTCAAATCTTGTCTGGCAGTTTTTTCACGCCCTATTGAAAAGACGCTCCAAGAATTTTCCTGAATACTCAATAAGCTAATGCCCTATTATTCTTACATTCCACTCTTTTACTCCTTTGTCCTTTGTTACTAAGGAACAATGCAAGATTCTTAAATTCGTTAGGAATATTTGAAATCAGCTCAACACATTAGAACATCTCACACATTCTGGAAAGTAGTACCGTGTCCCCAAAGCTAAGCATTTTACTTGTGATCTCATCTACACCCACAACTTTGTCATCTCTACATACCCGGTTCTCATTTTGTTTAAATTGTTTGGGACTAACAGGTAGTATATGTAAACATTTTGTGTTTGCAAGAAGTAGACAAGAGATTTAATATAAACCAGTCGTTTGTAGATGTACTCACCATAAGTATAATATAGATAGCTTTTACTTTTATCTATAGGTTATACGGAGCCTTACGTAAGTGACAGCTCTAGTTGAAGTACTTTTCTTTATTGCAGAAAACTTGGCTTGAAAGTAGTATGTTAACCCTGTTTGGAACTAATTAGCTACCCTCTTTCTTCCTTATATTAAATTATTAATATCTCTGTGTTTTTCAAACTGCACAATGATACTAATGCGATGGTGGTTAATGTAAATAGGAATTTAAGAGGTTGTATAGCAGATATTTGTGAGGAATAGTGTGATCACCTTTTGGGAATAGACATCCTCAGTGATCCACATTGCCAGCATTTGAAAACACAGATAATATATCATTGTCGCCGGTATTGTCAGACAAGACAAGACTGACTCCTTTGACAGCGTGGACTACAGTGATTGTGTCATTGAGAATAAATTCAATGTTGTATTTAACACGATACTTTTAGGGTTGAAAGATAAACGCTTGTAAAAATATGTTAATAAAGCATTAAGTGGTCTAACAAGGGCACTATAACTATTCTTTATTTAATTGTGTAACGAGTTGAAATAGCTGCTGACATTAGGAGAAAATACTTTAGGAAACTGCTTGGACATAAATTGTCGTCCCTTGTGCTACGTTCCACGGTTCGTCTATTAAGTAAAGAAAAAAATGTTGTGGAGCAACAAGGACAACAATACGTGATGTTAAGAAAAAGTATTCCAGTGACATTATTGTTCTGTAAGTAGATATCAATTTATAATCACTTGAAATATAAGTATTTTTATTCCATACATGCTTCCATTCCTCGTGATAGCTTCAATGTTGTTTATAACAAACAGTCTGGTCCTGGTCAGTTTCTACATTACCTTTGGCATGGCGCGTAGTGTAAAAATCGAGTTTTATTACGAGGGAGTGATAAATTATTATTTCAGTGAATTCCCAAGTTTTCAGAATACCCTTAAGCTTGTTGGTAAGACCTCTTAATTACGATATGAGCTTTAACATTAAGTGAGTGTTCTATATAACTAGGGATATCTTTTTAACATAGGTAAGCCTACAATTTTTTGATATTGTTTAAGGAGGATTATTGAATTCTTAACTAAACAGAAGTCCACAAACATTGAATATAAGGGAATAATTTGAGTTTAACAATCCCTTACTATATTTTAAGAAAGTAAAAATATTTACACATATTCTATTCCAATTGTTGTCAAAATATTTGAGGTTCTACTTCCCATTACCCAAACACTGATAAAAATTCATGTAATCATAATAACGCTTAGTTTCAGTGCTAAGAGGATTCTTGTGTTCAATTGAATAGGCAATACAAACAGAAGAAGTAATGCAATTTTTAGAACAGGAAAAGTTTAACAAAACCAAACAAAAACACAAAAAAAGAGCTTACTTTTGCCACAAAAATTGTTTTTCAATGAATATATTCTTTCTGTTTTGATGTACCCTTTAACATTGCGTTTCATGATTGTGTCGTTTCTTGTTGAGCACACCTGGGGTTTTCATGTATATATGTCTCACATCCATTTAAGAAAGATTCTCTTTATAAAACGTCAACATCGGGCCAAAGCGGGTTGCGCAACAATGACTTTAAATGTCCCCCGGAGGTAAACAATAACAACTCTAAAGGGCCGTTCATCTAGATCCCCATACCAATCCATCTTTGAGTAAACACAGAGGTTCAGGTCTGAGGTAGATAGAGTTTACTTGACTCCAAGACCACAGAGGTTCAGGTCATGAGGTGAGTACTTGATCCAAAGACCACCGAGGCTTCAGGTCCTGAGGTGAGTACTTGACTCCAAGACACAGAGGTTTCAGTCCTGAGGTGAGTACTTGACTTCCAAGAACCACAAGAGGTTCAGGTCCTGAGGTGAGTTCTTGAATCCAAGTCTAAGAAAGTTCAGAGCGTCCTGAGGTGAGTACTTGACTCTCCAAGACACAGAGGTTCAGGTCCTGAGTGAGTACTTGATTCCAATACCAACAGAGGTTAGGTACCTGAGGTGGAGTACTTGACTCCAAGACCACAGAGGTTAGGTCCTGAGGTGATACTTGACTCCTCAAGACACGATGTCAGCTCTGTAAGGGTGAAGTTATTGACTCCAAGAACACAGAGGTTCAGGTCCTGAGGTGAGTGAATTGACTCCAAGACACAGATGATTCGAGTACTGAGGTGGAGTACTTGACTCCAAGACCACAGAGGTCAGTCCTGAGGTGAAGTACTTGCCTCCAAGACCATCAGAGGTTCAGTCCTGAGGTGAGTACTTGACTCCAAGACCACAGAGGTTCAGTTCCTGGAGGTGAGTAATTGACTCCAAGACCACATAGGTTCCAGTTACTGAGGTGAGTACCTTGACTCCAAGACCACAGAAGGTTTCAGCTCCTGAGGTGATTACTTGACTCAAGACCAATAGAGATTCAGGTCCTGAGGTGATTCTTGACTCCAAGACCACAGAGGTTCAGGTCCTGAAGGTTGAGTACTTGACTCCAAGACCACAGAGGTTCAGGTCCTGGAGGTGAGTACTTGATCCAAGAACAACAGAGGTTCAGGTCACTGCGGTGAGTTCTTGACTCCAAGTCTAGATGAGGTTCAGGTCCTGAAAGTGGGGAGTTATTTATTTTATTTTTACTTGGATCCAAGACCACAGGTGGTTCAGGTCCTGAGTGTGAGTATTTGCTCCAGACCACAGAGGTTCAGGTCCTAGAGGTGAGTATATTGACTTGCTCAAATGACCACAGAGGTTAAGGTCTTGAGGTGAGTACTTGACTACAGCACCACAGAGGATCAACTCTGAGGTGAGTATTGACTCCAGCCCCACAGAGGTTCAGGTCCTGAGGTGAGTTACTTGACTCCAAGACCACAGTGTTCAGGTCCTGAGGTGAGTACTTGACTCCAAGGACCACAGAGGTTCAGGGTCATGAGGTTGAGTACTGACTCAAAGACCACAGAGAGTTCGGTCTGAGGGTTGGTACTTGACTCCAAGACCAAGAGGTTCAGGTCCTGAGGTCGGTGAGTACTAGTGACTCAAGACCACAGAAGGTTCAGGTCCTGAGGTGAGTACTTGACTCCAGAATACTGAAGAGTTCAGGTCTGAGGTGAGTACTTGAACTCCAAGACCACATAGCTCGGGTTCAGGTGGCGCTGGTGTTACTTGGAGTTTAGAAAACCACAGAGGTCGGGATCTGAGGGAGGTACGTTGACGCGCAAGATCGCAGAGGTTCGGTCCTGAGGTGAAGTACTAGACTCCAAGCCCACAAGAGGTTCAGGTCCTGAGGTGAGTACTTGACTCCAGACTACAGAGGTTCAGGTCCTGAGGTGAGTACTTGACTCCTAAGACCACAGAGGTTCAGGTCCTGAGGTGAGTACTTGATCTCCAAGACCACAGGGTTCAGGTCTGAGGTGATTACTTGACTTTAAAAACCACAGAGGTTCAGGTCCTAGGTGAGTTATTGACTCAAGACCACAGAGTTCTGGTCTGGAGGTTGATTACTTGACTTTTAAATCCCACAGAGGTTCAGGTCCTGAAGGTGAGTACTTGATACTAAGACACAGAGGTTCAGCTCCTGAGGTGAGTACTTGACTCCTCAAGGACCACAGGGTTCAGGTTTGAGGTGGTACTTGGACTCCAATTACCACGAGGTTCAGGTCCTGAGGTGAGTTCTTGACTCCAAAGACCACAGAGGTTCGGGTCCTGGGGTGAGTACTTGACTCCAAGACCACAGAGGTTCAGGTCCTGGGGTTTGAGTACTTGATTCCAAGACCACAGAGGTTCAGGTCCTGAGGTGAGTACTTGACTCCAAGACCACAGAGGTTCAGGTCCTGAGGTGAGTACTTGACTCCAAGACCACAGAGGTTCGGGTCCTGAGGTGAGTACTTGACTCCAAGACTACAGAGGTTCAGGTCCTGAGGTGAGTACTTGACTCCAAGACCACAGAGGTTTCAGGTCCTGAGGTGAGTACTTGACTCCAAGACCACAGAGGTCAGGTCCTGAGGTGATTACTTGACTTTAAAAACCACAGAGGTTCAGGTCCTGAGGTGAGTACTTGACTCCAAGACTACAGAGGTTCAGGTCCTGAGGTGAGTACTTGACTCCAAGACCACAGAGGTTCAGGTCCTGAGGTGAGTACTTGACTCCAAGACCACAGAGGTTCAGGTCCTGAGGTGAGTACTTGACTCCAAGACCACAGACGTTCAGGTTCTGAGGTGAGTACTTGACTTCAAGACCACAGAGGTTCAGGTCCTGAGTGAGTACTTGACTCCAAGACCACAGATGTTCAGGTCCTGAGGTGAGTACTTGACTCCAAGTCCACAGAGGTTGACTGCACTCATTTAATGCATGCTCTTTGTGACTCCGTGCAATCTATTGCATTTGAATCACTTTTCGATGCCACCTTAAATGCGACAGAATTTCCTTCACATCACCTGATTTTAGGGCCATACCAACTTGAAGGGAAATGTCCTCATACCTTTGCATATCTTGTGGTATGACAATTCTGAAATATCACACGAGCTAAGAAAATCATGCAATTATCTTAAAATAAATTACTTATGTGATCTTTTAAAAATTAATTGATTTGTTTCAGTGCTGTATTTTGCGTTAAATGCTTACAAACTAATCACGCTAATGGTTTTAGTTATTAGGAAGGCTATATTTTTAGAAACATGTATTGGTATTTTTGTTGAGGGAGAGTGCAAAACCAATCGAACAACTACCCTCAGTACAACCAACCGAGATTCGAACCTCGATTTTCCCATCATCGTTAGTAAAGTCTAAATCTATAGTGACGCCTTATAACCATGTGGCCACCAAAGGGGTAAGTGTTTGCTTATTAAAATATGTTTCAGTCAAAATGGAGTTAATTTAAAACCTTGTGGTTATAAGTAAGTAATACAGTTTTAAATTACGTTTAAGTTGAAATGTCACAAATATGATAATAGGGTAAATGGTAAGAAGCATTTATCTAACTTTCTTGAAACCAATAAAGTTAATTTATTAATTGGGTCGCAAAATAATAGTTCAAGATTTTTATTGATTCTTTTAGAGGTTTTATGCTTCTCTTTACATCCTTAAATCCTATACAAAATACTGCAATGTGAGAATAAGCCTCAAATCGGCGGTGCAGTTCAAAATTCACGACTGCTAAATGAACTAAAATAAAATGTACGCCTCACACAAAATAGCAATCCCTAATTCTTGGGTAGTAAACGAAGGTCTACACAAATACTTGCATGATAACTTATTTAATACTGGCCTAGTTTGAGTCCAGTGTTTTCCGAGATTTGGTCAACATTTTCTAACCACATGACCTCCATGGTAGCCTGCACGAAAAAAAAGTAGATTTCTTAGAATTAAAATCAGTGTGGTCCTAACTTGATAACATAAAATACTCACACATTTGGGTTCAGCATTAGTACAGAGTTTTTATCTGGTATGACCTAGGTTGTTTATTTTTTATTTTGGATATTAACGTGTAGTTTATGAACCTACTGATCATATTAGCACACGACCCTTTTAAAAAAAAGCTTAATTATCGGACAATTTTCTACAACAATTCTCCTTGTTTTTAAACCATCACCCCGTAAAAAGGATGGTTTTTCTGATTGGTTGCTATGTAATGTATCATGTTCATACCCACACAACTATTAAGGGGAATCCTCAAGTGTGGCGCTACACTAAATACAAGACCAGAATGGAATGGACCAGTTTCAGTTTTCACATACACTATGAAACCACCATATGTCTGCTCACGCCTATGGCTATTAATATTGTCGAGAGTCCATAAATTGTTGATTAAGTTAAGCACGTAATATTTATGTACATTGTGTGTGAATATATAACTATGACGGTTTTTACAGCCATCAAACGACACATATGAAAGTAGTTTTCCCCTTTGCCGTTTACCTAGCTAGCCTACTATCCTCGGAACTTAAGTAACGGGAAACTTGACAAAGGAAACTCGATATTTTATTGCTCGCGCTTCACTAAACGACTGAGGCTTTTGGTACCATTTGTAGAAATAAATTTCACTCGCACGCTTTCTGCTTGCAGGGGCCCTACTCACAAATTTATTTTAAGGGGTGGCCCGGTTTTTGGAAAGGAGGAGGGAGATCCTATCTTGGGGCTCGTGGTCAAGTCCACAAACAAAATATCGCAAAGAATAATGAAAACATTAAATATTTTTTGAATCAAACTAAATTTGCTTGAATAATAATTTGGTTTCATTTGATGCTAGCTATTGTATAACACTTTCAACTTGATACTATCCTAGCCATTGAGTGGAAGTACTGTATAGCACCTCAGAAAGAAATTCAAGCCCTCAAAATATCCCTCTTCCCTTCTCTCTCTTGATGTGTAATATAAAATAGTAAAATAGATACAATGGTGATAATGTGGGTGGAAACAGAGATAGAATGAAACAAGTAGTAAATTAAACAGCAAAATGTTGATTTAATTAATCTCTTCGAATTCCGTTACGTACAAAAACATTCATCAATACGTATTCGTCTTTTAGATTTTCAATTCCCGTCGATTTAAATTTTAATTCCAAGAGTGTAAAAAAATATAAAATACAAATAAACAATGATAAAAAATGGGTAAAGTCTCTAATAGAGAACGAAAATCAACCCCATAAAATGTGTTGATGTTCAGAAAGCAATAACCAGTTAGTTTAACGTTGACGAGCCAGTACTGAATAAAAAGTGGATTCCCTACAAATAAAGTATACAATAGTGTACGGTGTAACTTCGTATTTTAATCAACTGTTTAAATTTGATCCCCTACTTACAATTCATAAACTTGTTTTATGATTATAACAATTCTAGGCACAAGAATACACCCTAAAAAACTTGGACTCAAATTATGCTATTCAACAAAGTTATTTTAATTTTATGTTGATGATAAGGCGGGCAGTCATCTGTGTGCAGTGGCGCAATATAATTCAGGTATTCAGGTATTTACATTTAATCCATTGTAATATATCGATTTGCTGATAATTGTTGTTGTTAATTTTTTTTTTAAATTTTGTGTTCTCAATGAATGACATATTTAATTAATAAACTGAAGTACGACAAAAAAAAGTTATATTTAGTTTATTTCAATGCAAAGAATAAAGGAGAATAATGGTTTCCCAGCCCCTTCTAATTTCTAAAAATAGATAACTAGTTTTATGTTACAAGTTCAATCTCCAAAATAAGATTTTTTCAGGTACATGTTCTTCTCAATTAAAGAAAACCTTTACAAATTTTAAAAGTTCATTTAAAAAATTACTTGGACTGTTTCTTTGTCCCTTTCTACATTGTTTCGTCTATCGTTGAGTGTAAAACATGTAAGAAATCAAGAATGTCAAGTTTATCTTACATATGAAATACCTGGTATGTTTCCCTTTGGGTTTCACTTTTACTTTAGCCTACATTATACAATACTAACTGCAAACAATAAATAATAAATAACTTGTATGAACACAAATTTTTTCAATTTCAAATAAAACCAGAACTATATACTTACTACATCCTTTTTTAAAAGGAAGACAACTATAATTATAATGAATGGCGAAGATTAGGAGATGAACTATTTTAATCACGATATCAGCTATAGGCCTATGTGAGTAATATTCCGATTAATTTGTTAAATCACACAACATAGAGTAAAATATTATCACTATTGATCACAAATTATTTTTGGTGTTCTTTTAACTGTTTTATATATGAAAATTGGAATGTAGCTCTAATCCTTTCCAAATCGAATATTCTTAAGGAAATTTAAATTCTAATTTAAAATTAATATTTGATATATAAATGTTACGAATTTAATATGAATTGAGTAATTTGTGAAGAACATATTTGAAATCGACTCCAAATCGAATGTTGAATATCAATTTTTATTTTAGATTGAATCCAAATATAATCTTAGCTAAATTAAAAATACTTTAAAAAATGTGATTAACAAAAAATAAAGTAAGACTATTTAAATAGCATTCAAACAATGGATATACAATTTATATTACGAAACTTTCATATTTCCTTGGCTAGGTCAAATAATGTATGTTGGTTGAATTGTTGAGGCTGATGCAGTGGTAGAATAATCGTCACACATCAGCTGATTAACTTTATATTGACAACTGTATTAGTTTTATCTTTGAGGAGTTTATCCCATATTTTTTTTAACCGAGTAACCCTGTGTTCGACGTTAGAGGCCTCTAATGGGGACTAACCCCTGAAGGAGGTCGAATCCATGTCACATCTTCTCAGCATGATTTTATTTTTACTTTATCTTACTGAAACCTGCTGACAGATTTTAAAGATCTTTCACTAGGGTAGTTTGAAATAGGAATGAAAAGGGGTAGGGGGGCGGAATATTCCGTAGTAGCCATTCAAACTTCCCCAACCTTGAACCATTTTTTCTTTAGTTTATTGTGTGACAATACAATAAACTTGTCAGAAGTGAAAATGTGTCACTGTGGTCGATTACCGAACCAAGTAACCAAGAACTAAACCAGTAACCAGTTGACTCTGTACTAAAATTTAATAAAGAGGAAAAAAACATACCAAAATGTACAGCGCTGTTGAAGTATAGCCCTAACGTGTAGTAATACTCGGTGATAAAAAAAAACGCTGTATCCAGAATAAGTATAGGAGAGGAGGGTGAATTATAATGAACATACTTTTATTTTGCCCCGAATCTCCACTAACCCCTCCAGCTTATTTGCATTTTAATTACGCTAATGTGGCCGGATGGATAAGGTAGAGTTCAGAGGAAAGGTATTTGTAATTGCGTGGAAGGAGAGTGGAAAACTATTTATAAAATGTATATCCCACCATTATTTCAATCTTGACATTCCCGTCATCAGTGAACAGACTACATGAACTGATATTTAGTCCATGTGTCCACCGGTATGGGTAAGAACACAACCATTAAATCAACTTCAGTGAACGGTAGTCTAAGGTGTCTATCTCACAATAGGTTGGATTGCCGAAAGAGGTAAATCAGAGTTTGAATCCCGGTCAGGCGTGCTGAGGGTTTTGTCTTTACAAGTGGCTTTCCACTCACCCTACATGCAAATGAGGTTGCACTTCCTCTCAAGTATAGGTTCCTCATACTTAACACATAACGATTATATCATAGTTAAGATACGTATAACCCGAACAGGTAGTGAGACGCAATGACAAAAACTTGATGAAAATGTTATACTAATTAAAACAATATCATGTGAATATGAGAATATGTAAACATTATTGGTGGTCACATTGTTTACTGCGTCACTCTCGTGTTAGACTGGATTGCAGTTGCTAATTCCGGTCGGGTGTATCTAAATGGGCAAGGATGTTTTTCCTAAATGGTTACCCACTCTTCCTTCACTTAAATGCTGGTACATTTCCTCTTAGTATCTACTATCCAAATTACTATTCTATTATCATAATTAATTAATGCATGCGTACAACACGAACGGCTACTAAGACGCGGTGAGAAAAAAACATTAAGACCTAAAAAAAAAATATATATTTAAACACATCTTAAAACTCTATAATGATTTATTTGAGTCCTTAAACAATCCTTTATAAAAACACTTTTCAAAATCACAAAAATAAATAATAGGATTCACTAGCTAGAAGGTAGTTTTACCGTAACACAGAACCCCGGTAGTCCAAAGTTCCGGATAAGACAAACACAATTTTTGGGAAAATGAGAGATTGCGGTAAGAACAAACTTAGTAAAATTACGGCGTATTACAGCTGGGCTACGTATGATTGCTGTTACTTGGGTTTAAAAGGGTATAGTTGTTCATATATTACAATTGACCACGAGTTCACCTGCGTTTAAAAGGTTAGCGTTAATTTTACACATTAAAGTTCGGCCACAATTACTTCTTGAGAATGTAAATTCAACAAGGCGTACTGGTGTAACCACTCGTCCCCGGGCCCTGTGAGGCTCCATTTAGGATGGTTGTAAATGTTTTCTTAAGATGACTAAAAACAGCAAATGACACAATGAAATGCTAAAGCTAATCTAACCTAATAAAAAACAAACCTAACCAAATATAAGGCGAAAAGATTGGTGGGGCCAAATTCAGATCTACCCACGGTCTATTATCTGTTATAGTCCGATTGGCCAGTGATCAATGGCCCAAACTAAGCTATGACGATGATCCTCTGGCCATGACCGTGGGCCCAACTACTGGGGGCGGTTACGGAACTACAAGCGCCTGCAAGCACAGCAAGCGATTGTTTCGATTTCTACAGTTTTAAATTTGTGTGGAAGAGTTTCTAACTTTTACACGTGCCAGCTAGCACTAGCTGGCACTAACAGTTTTCCATATTAGCGAGTAAATCTTTTCTTCATGTATTTTCTCGCGCTAGTTTGGAGCTTGTCCGCAGAGTATGAAGATGGATTGTGAGAAATTAATTAGTGAAGTGAAAAAACGACGCTCTTCTATCTTTTTCAATCTATAATATCTTATAGTAATCAATACATCTTTTAGTTTTCTCTAAGCTTTTTAAATGCAAATGGGGGAAATTTCCCCCAGTTCACGTCTCTTTTCATAAATTGGATGCACTGAATGGCCTCGTTGTCATAGGTATATAGATTTAAAATAAATACTTCTATATACATATATAGTTTCACTTATAGACAATCCATTATATGTGCACTTACGAAAACGTCGTGTGATACTGAGCAGCTGGGAACTTTGGGCCCAAAATTTATACCAAAACCCACAAGCGAGAACAAGCACCAAAGCGCCAACAAGCTATTAGCTCTTACTAGCGCTAGTAAAGCGAGATTTTCGTAAACCGTACCCTAAACCATGACGATAATCCTACTGGCCAATGATCATGGTGCAACCAAACTATGACGATAACCCCCCTGCTCAGTGATCGTGGCCCAACCAAGGATAAATTTTGAGACAAGGGGTTTCCCCTACACAACTGCATATACGAACCTAAAATATATTATTGATAATAAACTCAAAGTTAAATAAGTATTGTAATAAAGAGTGAATAAAAATTTTAGCTCGTAGTCAACGTAATATGTTTTCCCCGTAAATAAAAATAAACAAAGTTGCCTATTGTAAAGATATATATATACTTTAAATGAAACACTACAGTACGCTACAGTATATTTACGTAATAAACGTCAATTAAATGAATGAACAAGTTATAAAAATCCCTTCAACTGTAATTTAAAATTGTTTAAAATGTTCTGTCCCTTACCGGAGACCGTCCCGTACTCCTCCACTTACACTAAATGTTCGCTAAATAAAACAAGCTTCGGTCCCGATGAGCTCGGGATAACAAGGTTCTTTTGTAAGCTAACGTTTTATTACCCTCAAGGATTAGCCGAATATTTACACTTGTGGGGAAGGGAGGAGGAATTTGACTGTAGAAACTAGTGCAACCACATTAGCTTGGAGGGAAAGGGGAAAGCCACCTTAAATGCACCCGACCGAGGTTCAAACCCCTAGATTAACATCATCGGCAAACTAGTCTAACGCGAAAGCTACGCCAAAGCGTCCATGAATGTAGGTTACAACTATTTTGCTCATGTAAATTGGTATAAATGGAAATGAATCAGTTCTACAACCATGAAACCTACTTTGTATCTTCATAATAATTAACTTTCAATCCTTGCATCAGTGGGCACGCAGTCTAAAAAGTCAAACTGGTCTACTCTGGTGCAGGTGACTGGTTTCAAATCCCATCCAGGTGTAGTGAGTAATTTCCCCCAAAAAAGCTTCCCACTCTAACCTCAACTAAAATCTGGTATAGTTTTACTATAATTTTACCTTCACTCATTCCCCTCCCTCTAAGAGAAGAATGAATTGTTTTGCTCATACTTGAATAAACATTACGTAAAACCACATACATTTAATAATAAAAAGGTTTTCTTAAGCTCATCTTTTATGCCGACCATTAGTGAACTCTATAAAGCACACAAGCATTAACCAAAAATAAATAAAATAATTTATTTGGGAAATTTTGGAATTTAAAAACCAATGTTGCTGTAAAAATATTTTCCAAAGTGAATATATCCAACGTTTAGTTTCCTCTTCCGAAGGGATAGTGGGGTCTTCAAAATTAGCATTATAAAATGTTAAATTATTAAGAAAACTTGGCCATTGAAACTTTTTGTTCAATTTCAATAGAAGAGGAAATGGTATTATATTTTTACAATGATGTCCTCCCCGCACTAAGGCAAACGATAAAAAAAATTTTGGAGCATATGAAATGATGATGCAGTTTCGCACGGGAATACGGGTGGCCCTTATTAGCAACGTAACCGGGGTCACCCCACTCGTGTTTTCCAATTTTGAAAGACAGTTTGTGCAGGTTCCTAGATTCCACTCTTTTTAAACATTGGGGTAAAACAATATTGCAAAAGTGTCAAAAAGTTTAAAAATGCCAAGTTATTGTGTTATTTACGAGAAGAAGAACATGTATTTTAACAAGTTTGTGAAAATGTGGCTGCGTTGGAAAAAACGTTGTATTGTTTGAATAGTAAAATTGTATAAATGAGGTCACAAACAATATGGAAACCCTTGTTAAGATGATTCCATCTGGTCTCTACGTCTTTACTACCCTTTTTGGGCTATTCCCCAATGTACTTAACTACGCTAATGTTTAATGGTTGAGGAAGGTTTTATTAAGAGAAGTGTAGCCGAATCTTCGGGGAAGGAGAATGGAAAACCATTTATGAAAAACAACCTTCATTACACCCAAAGGGGGGGGCTAACCTTGATCTCCACGTCATTTATATTTTTAAATCTATATTTTTGGGGCTTCCATTGAGTAATATACGAAACATTTAACTATGGTAGCCAAAAACGTAGTGCTGATTGAGTGGGGAAAATCCCATATCTGTGAGCACGTGGACTAGGTAGTTAATAGGACTAGTATGGTTGCCGTGACGGATAGGGCCCGGGCTGGGTGTACTCGGCCGGTTTTTTACTAATAAATAAGTTGATTCAAAATTGATATACTTGTAAACCATGATTGAAAAACTAATAATTTATTTAAAAATTTTTGTGCACTGTAAATGTATAATGAAATGAGTTAAGAAAATTTAATGTGTATAACTAGGTACTAATGCTATAATTAAGAAAAGGGATGAAAGGGAACAGAGAAAATATCAGAGTTTTTTGCACATTTTATATAAAAACATTTTGATCAAAATAAATAAATATTACTTCAGTACACAGATTTTAAGTTGAAGACAATTAAATTAAACTAAATATAATGAAGAAATTTTTGATTTATTTTGACAAAAAAAAATTTTTGCTGGCTGATAACGCCCGTCTTAGATCCCCAAACATATAGAAATAAATGTTATGGAACTGCGCACTGACTTTCTCGCTCTAATTTTTTTAAAAAATGGATATTTTTTACCCAAAACTCGTTATATATTTTAACAAAATAATATACACTAGCAAACCCGAGCATGTATTGGACTTTAAATTAAGTAAAACATTTTTTGAGTCGCGGTTTTAAATTTTATTTTTAAATGATTAATGTCCTCATTTGTATGCTTAAACCAATAAAAATAATCGACATTGTGTCCCCAAGGGTTTAACCCTTTGTATTAAAATTTTGACTTCTAGGGAAAATTTTAAATAGGTATCGTACATTTTTCAGGTCATCGCATTTCTATGAAATCCTCATTTGTAAATTTTTACCAATAAAAAATGTTAATATTTACTTGAGTCTAAAATGAAGGAGATAAATCATTGTTGTACAAAAAATTTCTCCTAAGAGGGTAAAGGAAAAATTCCATAAACTTTTTGAGGACTTCTTATATTTAATTACTCTATGGCATTGGAGAATGATTGCGTTAAACTTAAGTAGTATTTCTTTACAACCAATTGTTCACAAAAATTGTATTAATAATATTTGGGCCCAAAATCTCACAACTTTTGATTTTAAAAAATATAAAATTATAATTAAAAGTTTTTATTTTTTAAAAAGTACTACAATTTTTTTATGGCACGTTATTTAGTATCTCAAATAGTTGTGGATACGGAAATTTCCGCATCTGTAAATTACCTAAAAAATCATTTTCATAGGAAAATTAAAATATACATTTTATTTATAATCTCAATCAATGCCTGGATACGAATTTTAATCAAAATTTTTAGAGCCGGTTTTGAGAAGATCACTTTTTCTCTTTCGCTTTTTATTAATCTACTCTTAATTTTAGGGTTAAACAGATCCATAACCATTCGACATTGTAAAAACCACTTTTTAGGGTTTGGGGGGTCATAAAACCGACATCCATCAACATTTCTAGCTAATTTTTTTTACGATCGCAATACTTTACCTTAATGTTCGAAGTTAATGTGTGTGTGTAGGGTGTATATAAAAATATATATTTGCGTATGGCTTGAAAGTTTTGGTTTTATAAAATTACGTTTCAAATTAAATATATTTTTATAAATAGCCCTACATATATGCAATGATGAAAATTTCATAATCTCAAAGAGTTACGGAGAAAATATAATTTATGCATCAGTCTTGAACCCCAAAGTCATTTTGAACGAAATACTTTAGAGTATCCATGTTTTTTGGAATATTTATACATGATTATAAATTATTTAATCAAAATCATTGAAGCCGGTTTTGGAGAAAATAGCATTTTTCTCTTTTTGCCCTTCAAGTAAACTACCCTTAAATTTTGTATTAGATATATACAATTCAATTCGGAGCAACCCTATGAAAACCCTTGATACCAAAGTTTTAGTCTGATTGGTAAAATAGTTTAGGCTATAGTCCGAGGCACAGACAGACAAATAAACAGACCGAAATTCAAAAACAACTTATTCGGATCGGGGGGTCATGAAACGTCCACATTCATCAAAATCTCGAGATTGATTTTTGTGATGATCACAATACTTTCTCTAACTGTAAGATAGCGAGAAAGTAAGGAACATAAATAAACGTAAAGATAGTAGTTCCATAGCTAATTTGTAGCAATTTTCACTTTCCTCGCTATCTTACAGATAAAGAAAGTATTGTGATCGTCAAAAAAATCTAACTCGAGATTTGATTATTTTCGATGTTTCATGACCCCCCTCGAATCCGAAAAAGTTAGTTTTTGAATCTCCGTTTCTCTGTCTGTACCTCAGACTATAGTCTAAACTATTTTTGCCTATCGGGCTAAAGCTTGATAACTAAGGTTTTATAAACCGAGTCGTTTTTGTATTTGGATAGCTAACCCTAAAATTAAGGTAGTTTACTGATGGTAAAAGGAGAAAAATTTGATTTGCTCTAAATCATCTCCAACGATTTGGTTAAACCTAATTTCCAATTATAGATCAACATTATGAACTAAATGGCTGCTCTCATTTTTTTTCGGCAAAATGACTTTAAGGGTTCCGGTCTGATGCATAAATTCTCACTTTTATAACATCTCCGAAACTATTTGAGATAATAAATTATTTTTTATTGCAAATATGTAGGTCTGTTAGTAATACAAATACTTTATTGAAACATATTCTTATAAAACCAATCATTTTCAAGCTAATCCATTTATTTATATATATGTTTTAACTTTCGAATACTAAAGTTCAGTATTGCGACCGTAAAAAAAATCCAACCCAACATGTTTATGGATGTCAACGTCTCATGACCCCCCTAAACCTAAAATGTGGTGTTTGCAATGCCGTCTGTCTGTGTGTCTGCTTAACCCTAAAATTAAGGTAGCTTAGTAAAGGGCGAAAAGAGAAAAAAATTAATATTTTTTAAAATTGGATCCAACAATTTTGATTAAAATTCGTAGCTTGTCGTGGATTGAGATTATAAACAAAAAGGATATTTTATTTTCCCATGAAAATTAGTTTCAGGGAACGTACAAAAGAGTAAATTTCCGTATCTCCACAATATTAGATACTAAATAACTTATCATTGCAAAATTGTAGTGCTATTAAAAATTTAAAACTTTTATTTCCAATAATCTTTATAAAACAAATAGTTTTGGATATATTGCAAATATATTAAAACAATTTCGTGAGCTTTAGTTGTAAAAAATACTACTTATTTTTTAACGCAATATTTCTCTAATTCCATAGAGAGTAGATAAGAAAGTTTCTCAAACTGTTTATGTTCTTTTTTCTTTAACCTCTTGGGGGAAATGTTTATGGAACATTAATCTAACTCTATCATTTTAGACTCAATAGTCCATATTTACCTTTTTTATTGGTCTAAATTTATAAATGAAGAATTTAATAAAAATGCGAAAAATCATAAGATGTGTAACACCTGATAAAATGTCGAAAGTTTTAACCGGAATTCGAAATTTTTAATACGAAGTATTGGCCCTTGTGGACCCAATATCGAGCCTTTTTCTTTCTTTCTTCTTTTTTTTTTTTTTTTTTTTTGCAAATATATTAGTGAGGACTTTAATTCTTTGAAAAGAAAATTATAAAATTTAAATCCGGAGTCATAAAATGTTTAAAGTAAATATAACGCAATTTGTTTCTCGGTTTGCTAGTGTATATATAGTCTCACATAATTATGAGTTTTGATTAAATATCTCAATTTTTAAACTATGAAGTAAGAAAGTTCGTGCGAAGTTCTGTACCATTTATTTTAAATATAATTTTGTAGAGTTTTAATTTATAATGATATAACACTTTGTAAAAACATTAGGTTTTAGTCAACCTACTTAATCTCTTAAGCTATAAAGCAGAGAATGGTTTTTGCTTTAATTTTAACATACCAAAAATTTCAATTTTTTTTTACATTGCATGAGGTGACCTGGCGGTCTAGGGGTAAGGTGTCAGACTTCTGTGCTGGCGGCCGGGGTTCAATCCTCGGTCCCCGGCACAGATTTATTTGATTACCAAACCCTTCCTTCACCTCTGACAAGACATCTTGTGAATGTGGGAATGCCAGGCCTCCACTGTGGTTCGGATTCCACGTTAAACTGTAGATTCTTCATTTCATCTCACAATCACCCTACCATTACACATATACGCAAATATCGCTACTCACCATCTCTATAAGAATTGGTCCGATTTTTTTTTTAGGAATTCCGTGAACAAATGCAATCTTTTTGAGTTTGTAGCGCGTAATACTGTAGCACATATGTTTTCTACCTCCATCATTTCTCACATTGTATCCAAGTTTGTTTGTTCATCAAATACCCAAACGTCATTCCTTGATTCATTTTCGTTGTATTTTGCAGAAGCGGATGGTGTCCTCCTGCTACACGTTCACGATGCAGTGTAACATGGCAAGAAAACCATTGTCATTAATACTGTGGATACAAATGTCCTTATTTTAGCAATTTCTTTCTACTTCAGGCTAAAAAATGTAGGACTCCATGAGATGTTACCGTATTTTGGTGTTGAAAGAATAAACGGTATATTTCTATTACCCAAATTGGATAGAATCTTGATGAAGAGAAGTCGGCGCACTACGAGGCTTTCACACATTCATGGGGCACGACATAATATCATCCTTTTTTCCGGAGAGGGAAGAAAAGGGTTTGATTAGCATGGTTAAAGTTCAGAGAAGTTATTTTATGCTTTCAAATTCATAAGCCATCCCTCAAACAATCTGTACCCAAAAATTGTAGCGATATTACAAAAGATTGTTTGTTTTCCTTTATTACATCGACTGTATGGTTATGTCGCTGGAGCAAAACACGGAAGATTTACGTTCTGTTACAGGGAATGAGAACAGTGGCAGCGAGGAAGATGATCCGAGCCACACAGTACCTTCATGACACTAACGACGACTAATGTTCTACTATTAAATTAATTTTAATTAATTTTAATTTCGGGTGACCTGGTGGTCTAGGGGTAAGGTGTTCGGACTTCTATGCTGGCGCCGGGTTCAATCCTCGGTCCCGGCACAGATATTTATCTGATTAGCAAACCCTTCCTTCACCTCTGACAAGATGTGTAATTAATCACAACTTGTGAATGTGAGAATGCCAGGCCTCCACCGTGGTTCGGATTCCACGTTTAAACTGTAGGTCCTTCATTTCATCTCACAATCACCCTACCATTACACATTTGCGTAAGTGCGTATAACCCGAACGGGTAGTAAGACGCGGTGCTAATAATAATAAAATAATAAAAATAATAATTTTAATTTCTAAGCGAGAAATTTCCGCGCAGACATTTATTACTAACTAGCTCACCCGACAGACGCCGTTCTGTCAAAAGCTTGGCAGTCCCACAAACTTATCTTTTCTGTTCAAGTTCTGGTGATGGCGTCGCTATAAAGTGCACATGTTGTGATGACATCTTTAGTTTTCAGTAATGGTCACCAGGACAGATAAGTTTTGTGATACTATACAGTCACAAATGTGTAATTTAAACAAAAAATTGAATATAAACGTATTTCAGAGTGATCACTTTATTTATTTACTATCACATAATTACCGTGATATCAACAATAAATTTGCATAATTTTAATATACTTTTCTATGTATTTTTAATGTCATAATCATAAACAACAACTACTTACAAAATTCAGTTTTCTATTTCGTACACAATACTTAAGTAATATTGTGTTAAATTATAATTTCATTGTAATGCTTTATGGTACACGATATTTTCTGTTTGATTACCTGGCACATAAACAAACAAAGATGATGGTTTTCCAACACGGGAACAGGCAACACACAATTGGCCATACGAGAAAAATGGGTTTTCAAGATTAATGCAGCAAACATTCAATGACTGCCCCTGGATTTATTTATGGTCATAGCGAAAGCAAGCCGCACTGGAAACTGCAGTCGTTTAAATTCAAATGGTATGTCAGTCGGAATCATTGGGATCCGTGGTAATCAAAATGTCTTCTCCTTTTTACTTTCCCTTTAGAATGGTTGCTTCGATCACGTTGTTCAGTAATTTTTTCACCGCTAGCCGTGTGCCGTTACAAAGACGCGGTTGGTTGATATTTCGCAGCATTATGATCCCCGATCTGACATTTAATTGAAGATTGTGAGGCAGCAATCCTGCCAAATCCAGCGAGTTCAAAAATTCGGGTGGATAGTTGACGACATCATCTCTGTTAGTAGCGCAATCAAATGATTTGTATGTCCTCAATTCATAGCCAAATTCATTTTGAATTTTGAAATTTAATTATTTACATCCATTTTTTTGTCAGCCAACAATGCTCGTTCGCTCAACCAAATATGATCTCTGTAATTTTTGAGCAACGTTTGGGAACACCTTTTGAATGAGTTCGGTTTTTGAATCAGTAAACTGACAAAAATTGTCAGGAAAGGTAACGCAGCCAGTGGAAGAGTCTAAAGCGAAGTTGCCATTACCTATGTCAATGGATCAGCTTGGATCTACTTGTCATCAGGGATTTCAGTTAATATCACTTCCTTAACTTCATTTGGTCTTATCTTCTCAATCAACCAAATCAGAATATGTGCATGAGGCAATCCACGTTTTTGCCACTCCACAAAAATACATCCAGCAACGCGTCTCGCCAAACATGCTATGTTTCACAATGAAACCATTAAAGATTTCAACTTTTGTTTGAAGACTCTTGCCGTAATGTCATGGCGATAAATGGGTTTATTGACCAGGGAATAACTCAAGTTTGATTTCTATCCACTGCGGATTGCACGCGAATGTGATAAATAAATCTGCTGTGCCATAATGACGAACATACGACATGGCATCTTGAGCATATTCATGCATATGTCGAGGAGTTCCGATGTATGTTGCTGGAAGAATGTCATCCGGCAGACATTCTCCACATTTCCATCAGTATTAATCGCATCTCGATAGTGAATATACTCTTTAGAACGGATTTTGGTCTGGTTCAACCTGTTTGAATGTCAATTGCTCTGTTTCAATTTTGACATACATATCAACAGCATATTGGTGAAATAATCGCCAACATTTCAAGATGTGATTGTCTTCATTTTCAAGAACCATCAGGCGGTATAAATAATAGTTCATTGAACTGACTTTTTTGTTGGTTTCGGCACTTGTAAATAAATTATTTTTTTAATGACAGTGTTTGAACGTGCATATAATACATATAGTAGTTGATACAAAATCTCCATTGCTAAACAAAATTTGTAATTACCTGTAAGGGGACTTATCATATTGATTGAGAAGTGATAACCATCTTCACCTTGCCAAAATATGATGGGATATTGTAGTGCATCATATGAGTGGTGTGTTTCATACACACGCTGTAACTGATCATTCCATCGGTGTAAAACAATATCACGGGCTTCTACATTTTCTCCAACTATAACAATGGTAACTTCATTAATGAATGTGCATTGAAACGTCTTGCATGTTGGCCCACAGAATTTTATCAACTCTGATTACAATTTTGTGATTATCATATGGCATGAGATCCAGTGCAGTTTTGAACAATTTAATCAACTGATTGTGTTGATAAATAAAGTTTGTAATTCTTCTACAATAGACCTCTTCACTGAACTGTTATGTGCACAACGCAGATCAATTTCTTGTGTTGAATTGCCTATGAAATAATTTGCAGGAATTTGTAGTCGCCTTCTGACACCGGCAACATTGAACCTGCTCGGTGATATATTTGTCCTTGTATCTGCGAATTAAAAAGTCAGGTTTAATAATTTTGTTACAAAAACTATAAAATAAAATAAACAAAGCAATACTGTTTTTATGTAAGGAAATGTATGGAATCCGTTCCTGTTCCTGTAAACCAATGAGTACAATGGCTCTAGTGGCGAAACCAATGGCACTAATTTCACTTAGTCATTTGCGCAACACAATCTAACGGCTTCATTTTTGTATTTCAATGGCTTACAATGTGAGAAAAATGAGTTTATAGAAGCCAATAGAAACGCATTGGTAGCACTGTAGTCAATTGAAACATCGTAACTGTAAATCACTCGTTTCAAACATGCAAGATTTTTAGCTGAATACGTGCGTGTCGCACGTGCCGAATACTTTCAATTCATTTCGCTCTTCACGTTGCTGTGCAGTCTAATTAGAGTGATAATTAGCTGGTTTCTAGCATTTCGAGTTCTTCGACCAAAATTCTCCGCCCGCGTCTTATAGGCGGAATGAGTCTTGAACTGAGTATAAATGGAAACACACACAAAATAAACCAATAAACCAAAGATAAATCGAGGAACTTGTTGGTCGATTGTGAAGCCAAGATTTAAAAACAACCAAGTAAGTAACACGCACTAATTGAGAATCTACAGAAAAACTGTCAAAGTCAAACTGTAATATCGTAAAAGATAAAGTGTCAAATCTACGGATGCATTCAAGTAGTTTATATTAATTTTAAGGTTACGTTCATAATTATAAAGTTGTTTTTTCTTTATATTATGGTTTGGTACTCTTTGTTTTATTTGAATAAAACGAAACAGTAAGTAAATGTATCTAAATTCGATTTTTAGGGTGTCTAAGATCGATTCACTTAATCGATTCATTGCTCAAATCTATCTTTATGACCCCAAAAAATCTATTCTTCGATTATATATCTCAGATTGCCATCCCTATAATTGACAGCTAGGAACAGTGTGAATGATAAAAAAGAAAAATGTTGTTTTTTACGTTTATCAGTGCAATTTTTTCAATTTTTCTCTTGATAAGGGCCTTCCTCGGACTTCAACGAATATTAGGGAAAAAAATAGCCGAATTTGTCTAGCCGTTCTTGAGTTTTGCTCTGAATAACATACTTAGCCATTAATTTTTATTATATAGATGAAATATTTAATTCTATTATGCATTATTTCAAAAAATGGCTAGTATTGATTAAATTATTGCTTTTTATTTATATAAGTCATCATCGGTAATATGGGTTTATTTTTAAAAATCGCCACAACATTCAATCGACACTCTTTTTGTGCTCACCATCATGCTCACCGATGCCAATTTAGTGTGGAATGATGTTCCGCACGATTATAGACTATTTAAATTTTTAAGTTTGAAAATCAGACACCATTTTAAAGACAGATTAAAATAAGGGCCGTTTGAAATCGACATTTTTTAAAG
>JBCFYV010011164.1:14287210-14635250 GCA_039000515.1 Timema cristinae | reverse complement strand
AAATTTGGTTTGGCCATGTTTAAATATTCATCGAAGTATAAAGTTCATCCTGAGAAGTTTTGGAGAAATTTGCTCAAAAGAATAAGAGGAAAATGCAATAATGCATTTATAAAAATAAGAGGTACGTTGAACAATGTTTTGTATAGGTTTTATTAGTTATTATTATTAAAATTATTATTAATTATTATACTATTTTTAAATTATTTATTATTACTATTTTTATTATATTTATTATTATTATTATTAGTACTAGTATTAGATAAGTAGTAGTATAGTAATAGTAGTTAGTTATTTATAATTAGTATGACCCCCCAAAAAAAAAATTTTCTGGATCCGCGCCTGCTGTGAACCATTCTAAACGGGTGAATGCAGTTTTTAACAATATTCATTATCTCAACAATATTCAGTATTAGGAACTCTATCAACTCTTTGTGCCCATCAATGTTTAATCAAATGACCACGTCCAATAGTGTTGGTGTAAAGTTACGTTTTCTAGCCGATTGGGTCACAGAGCTGATTGGCATCTGATGTACGCTCTTAATCAAACTTACGGAGGCTTAGCCCCCCCCCCCCCCTTCCCCCGGCTTCTCTCCCTGGGTAAAACTTTGTACATCCCTTCTTCCCATAGCTTTAAAAATAGTATTTTTTCCAACAGCATATCTGTCATTTCCACGAGGCAATGTGTAGACATGGTCCCTTTATCTTTTTTATTCGAATGTAACTCCTGAAATGACGTAGATAGCGCTCACAGAACTTTTTTGTTACTCGTGCTCGGACAAATCTAAGCAAACTCGAAACTGAAACTTTGATGTACTCAAGATGACAGACAGCGAGCGAGAGGTTTATCAGCAAGAGCTAGGGACATGGAAGGGGTGTGGGTGACATTTTCTGTTGATTCTTACCGCTAAATTTGAGCACTTTGTGTCACAATACCTTATCTTAACTTCTCGCTAGATAAGAGAGGGGGAGACGAAATTAAACTGCCTTTTGTGGGATTATACAAATTGAATACTTTATAATATGACAATGGGGGGGGGGGGGGGGGGGGAAAAAAAAAAAAAAAACCCCGAAATAAGGGGGGAAGGTTGTAGAACCTGCAAAGTGATTTCCACATATTTTAAAAGAATGTCGGGAAGGGGGAAGTAAGTGGGACACAAAGGAATGGGCCCCTCACTCAACCACACATCAAAAGAAGCCGCCTGCTTGTTGACATGAGTAGAAGAGAGGTTAGAGCGCCCCCACAGCAGGGTTACATCCCTATGACATTCCTCCACTCAAATCAACCCCCCTCGTGAAGGGAGAAGAGATGAAAGGATTGAAATTTGGAGTTTACCACGAATCATAGCCTTTTGACGTCTTTGGTGAGTTAAGTGATAACTGATGAAAACATTTTAATACCGACTTACATTCCACAAAGTCATATTATTCTGTTTAACGTTCCTTCCGTCTAACCGGAAAGGTAACAACAGACTTACCTTGCTTGTTTCCACTGTGTTGTACAGTCCTATTTTTATAAGAAGCCTGTTGTTTGAAAACTGGAGACTCATGTTACAACAACAACAACAACAACAACAACAACAGCAAAAAATATATTACAGTTGCATTTACATGTCTAGCACGTTTAATTAGTAATGTAAAGATAAGTTAAACATTAATCCATTATAAAGTATTATTGTAAGATCTTGATAACTTTAGATCAATTTTATAACTAATAAATCAAATATAACTTATTTATAGAATACCATATTTTAGTGACTTTCAATCAATGTTGGTGGAAAGCGACTTCCTAAAAAAAATTAGGTTATAGCTTAAAATATAGGCCATGGTGTAATTTGTCAAGGTATATTACTAGCTTTTAGTGCAAACGAAGTGTATTATGTCCAATTTTTAAGAGGAAGTACCTTATCTGATAGCTAAAAATTGTACTAGACCCGAGGGCATTACGTCCTGGCTGCTTGAGCAGGCTGCCGCCTAAATAAGGAATGAGAAAATTCAAATTTTTTACTAGAAATTTAAAAAACAACTAAAAGGCAACAAGGGCAAATAAAATATTATTTGTATTGTGCAATATAGATTAAAAGTAAAAATATATTAATTATCTCCAATAACACAAGGTTATATTATTATTATTGTTATTATTATTATCCATCCCAAACAACCCACAGAAGGAAATTACAATAACTTGTATATAAAAATAAATATATATCTATAGAGTAAGCACGAAATGTCCACTCTTATAAGCCTTTATTTTGTGATATAAATATATTGTAAGCTTTACAATGTGAGGTGAAGTAAACATAAAAATAAAGATGCATAAGATAAAAATTGCTCACAAAACATGTTAAGCTTAAACAAATATGATTGTATTCAAAGCAAGCAATCTCATGCTCATTCTGTCTAAATAACATTTCTCTCCTTTAAATCATCTTCCTTCTTGACTGATCGTTGAAAAAAGTGTCAATCATATCATCATGATTAATACTTCTCGCGCAAGAACATTTAGTGACCAAAAATTTACATGGAGGACCCCCCCCCCACCCAAAAAAAAAAACTAAATTATTATTATTGTTATATTATTTAATTAGCACCGCGTCTTACTACCCATATCGGGTTATACGCACTTACGCTAATGTGTAATGGTAGGTGATTGTGAGATGAAATGAAGACCTACAGTTTTAAACGTGGAATCCGAACCACGGTGTGGCCTGGCATTCCCCACATTCACAAGATGTCTTGTCAGAGGTGAAGGAAGGGTTTGGTAATCAGATAAATCTTTGCCGGGACCGAGGATTGAACCCCGGCCGCCAGCATAGAAGTCTGACACCTTACCCTAGACCAAACAACTAAAAGGTATATACAAAAATGTTGGTTTTAATGAAATATTCGAGTAAGGAACCGTTTATATTTACACTGAAGTAAATATTTGATCAAATATAGGGCCTTTAACCTAAATGCACTTCCCAGATTTTGAGAATCACTCAAAAGTTATTTCCACTCGCAATCATTGTCCAATAAATGCCAATTGGACACATTACACGATCATAAATCAGGCCAGTGATTTTAAACGTGTATTATGCTAGTAATAACAACAATAATAATGATGAGTGATGATGATGATAGCAATAATAATAGTAATAACAGTAACTCTATCAAAAACATTTGAGACCATTTTTCAGTATTGTAGGTTTATCATTGTGACTGTTATTATTAATATATTATATTTTGTTGTAGGGATGGTATCTATGGTTCTTAAAATACTCACCTGCTGTTGACTACATAGTTGAATTAAAATCAATTATTTAATTAATTCCTATATCACAACACGACACCCGCTAAAAGAAAAATGCATTACTCTCAATATTGTATATGAGCTAAGTCCCTGTTAATTCCTGTCCCAGAGCCAACCCGTCAGTACGCAATAAACACTCGTACACTGGAAGCTGGAGAGTCGCGTTTACCACTCCACCTTGACTCTTTAAACTCTAAGAACAGGATCAAAAGAGATTTTCTTGTGTTTTTTATGTCTTGAAATCGGAGCTTTTGATCTCTATCTGCTCTCCTTGTGAAGTTCTCTCTCAACCTGTTTTTTTTTTAACCCAGACAGACATCAAAGTAAACACACATACACACATATAGATACATGCAAGTACGTGGGGGGGTCTTCTTGTCATCATTAATAACGTCATATGTGGGAGAGTGGAAAGGAAGGGGGAGGAGGTAAAATGCACCCCTAGCGCTCTCAATATTTGTCAATCCTAAGTCGCATTCGAGACAATTTCTTCAATAAAATCATGTGAAGGGGTTGTTATGGAAGTTATGTTAGCAACAAACATATTTAATTTATACTGAGTGGAAAATGAAAACCTGTACAAAGGAATCAAACCGGGTACCTTTAGCTTTGAGCGTCTGTCTCTACCA
The DNA here is from genome assembly GCA_039000515.1 of Timema cristinae. Classification (NCBI taxonomy): domain Eukaryota; kingdom Metazoa; phylum Arthropoda; class Insecta; order Phasmatodea; family Timematidae; genus Timema; species Timema cristinae. The sequence goes on along the minus strand of JBCFYV010011164.1, from coordinate 14,631,332 downwards.
CGTAATCCTGGTTCGTCTCATATCCAGGCCATCTTTCATTGCACTAGATATCATCGCCGAGGTAACTGTATGTTTACAATTGGAAAAGCGTTGTCATTTACTCGTTCTGTGGTTTCAATCTCCCCCTAATATCATCAGTCACATTGTGTTCAAAGTTTCGGGTGCAACGCCTTGAGAGCAAGGCTGCCAAGCATGCGTGTACAGCAAGTTGCATAGAATTTTGGGCGTGGCACTACACATGTAAAATAGCAATAACCCCTAGATGTAGGACCGTTAAGGGGGAATGTTAACTCAAACGTTCCCTTTTTTTTAGCTGAACTATGTTTTTTATATCAAATTTTGGTTTTTTCTGTGCCCTGCTTTAAGAGTCGATTGGTGTACCACCGCCCCGCTCCTTGCAAAACCCGTTTAAGTGTCGCGGGACAGGGTTTGCTCCTTTTTGTTCGTGTTGGGGGAGCAGATTGCCCTTGGTTTTCGTATTGTGGGGGGCAGTTCACTTGGTTGTCGTGTCCTGGGAGCATGTTAACATCCTTGTTGTCGTGTGTGGAGCAGTTCGCTCCTTGTGTTCGAGTCGGGAGCAGGTTCGCTCCTTGGTTTCCTTTGTGGGAGAGTCGCACTTGGTTGTGTCTGTCACGGGCAGGTTCGTCCTTGGTTGTTTCGTATTGTTGGGAGCAGTTCATCTTGGTTGTTCGTGTTGGGGACCAGTCGCTCCTGTTGTTCCGTCGTGGGCAGGTCGCTCCTTGTTGTTCGTGTTGTGGGAGCAGGTTCGCTCCTTGGTTGTTCGTGTTGTGGGAGCAGGTTCGCTCCTTGGTTGTTCGTGTGTGTGGGAGCAGGTTCGCTCCTTGGTTGTTCGTGTCGTGGGAGCAGGTTCGCTCCTTGGTTGTTCGTGTCGCGGGAGCAGGTTCGCTCCTTGGTTGTTCGTGTCACGGAGCAGGTTCGCTTCCTTGGTTGTTCGTATTGTGGGAGCAGGTTCACTCCTTGGTTGTTCGTATTTGTGGGAGCAGGTTCACCTTGGTTGTTCGTGTCGTGGGAGCAGGTTCACTCCTTGGTTGTTCGTGTCGTGGGAGCAGGTTCGCTCCTTGGTTGTTTGTGTTGTGGAGCAGGTTCGCTTCCTTGGTTGTTCGTGTTGTAGGAGCAGGTTCACTCCTTGGTTGTTCGTGTCGTGGGAGCAGGTTCACTCCTTGTTGTTCGTGTTGTGGGAGCAGTTTGCTCCCTGGTTGTTCGTGTTGTGGGAGCAGGTTCACTCCTTGGTTGTTCGTGTTGTGGGAGCAGGTCACATCCTTGGTTGTTCGTGTTGTGGGAGCAGGTTTGCTCCCTGGTTGTTCGTGTTGTGGGAGCAGTTCACTCCCTGGTTGTTCGTGTTGTGGGAGCAGGTTCGCTCCCTGGTTGTTCGTGTTGTGGGAGCAGGTTCGCTCCTTGTTGTTCGTGTTGTGGAGCAGGTTCGCTCCTTGGGAGCAGGTTCACTACCTGGATGTTCGTGTCGCCGTCGCAGCTGTACCCGTGGCAGAAAATAACAGCTGTTGCTGCTCCATCTCTCAAGTGGGAGTGAGTGGGATAGGTTCGGAACTAAAGAAGAAGAGTAAAAAGCACGCAATTTTTGAATTAGGTTTAACTTAAATATTGAATAAATTTAACAAAATTGATTAATTTTGAGTTTGACTACAAGAGTTACAACATTTTTTTTTAACAGAAAGCAAAAGTGTCTATTGAAAATTAAAAACATAGTTTAGAGGACCTAACGCAAATTGTAGAATAGAGTTCAGTTTATTAATAATAAAAAGTATTAATTTCTAAAAATGAGTTTTTAAAAGTAGGCGGTGGTTGCATGGTCTAGCTTTCTACTCTCGTATTAGCCGGACTAGTGGTGACTGTATTATGAAGTGATCTTCCACCATGTTTAAAAAGAAACTAAAAGGATTTAAAAGCTGTTTGTGTCGCCATCAAAGAGGACAGCCTGTTTCATCTGCTCCTAACCTACGCCAATATGTACTCGTCACAAATGTACAACTGTTCCCAAAAGTCGATGCGAACAAAACTACTAATCAGTGCCCGCTTTCGAGTGGTGAATGGTTTGTTAACGTATATTGTCCTCCACTTCCTTCATCCATTACAACCATTTGGTGTTAATAAATGACACATTTAATTTGTTGGAACCCGCCCTCGTGGCGTAGTTGGCTAACGCACTTGTCGTGTTGAGCACGACTGCTAAGACGGGGAGATCGAGGTTCGAATCTCGGTCGGGTGAACTGGGGGTGGTTTTCCCAAATTGTTTTCTACTCTCCCTCCACGCAAATGCGGGTTCACTTCCTCTATTTCAACCCTCCCAATTCCTAAATCCAGTAACGTAATTAGTACTTAAAGCGTAATAACCCGAACTGTTAGTAAGACACGGTGCTAATATATTATTATTATTATTATTATTAATTTGTTGGAGGGGTCAACGGAGAAAATCTAAAACTCAATGTGGAAAGAAAGTTGTATAAGCCAAATGCTGTTTACAAAATACTTTACATTTATCATCTAAACATCCTAATAAAATTCAAAAATATTATATTTGTCGTTCTGTAAAATTTGCCAATATTGGCTGGATGTGTTTACTTCAAGATCAATCAAGCTTGTTTATCTAATACTTATAAAATAACATGTCCTGACTGACTGACTGACTGACTGACTGACTGACTGATTCATCATCGCCGAGCGCAAACTATCAAGGCTACAAGCATGAAATTCGGACTGTATATTCATTTTGTTATGTAGGCACCCACTAAGAAAGGATTTTAGAAAATTCCACCCCGAAGGGGTCAAAATAGGGGATGATAATATGTATGAAAGTCCGTCATTTTGAAAGTTACATAAACAAAATTTTGTATTTCGGTTATTGACGTAAAACAAATAAATATGTGTTTCAGGAATTTTGGAAATGTTATTTAATAAGGGATGAAAAAGGAGGTGAAAGTTTGTATCGGACTGACTGACTGATTCATCATCGCCGAGCGCAAACTATCAAGGCTACAAGCATGAAATTCGGACTGTATATTCATTTTGTTATGTAGGCACCCACTAAGAAAGGATTTTAGAAAATTCCACCCGAAGAGGTAAAAATAGGGGATGATAATATGTATGATAATATGTATGAAAGTCCGTCATTTTGAAAGTTACATAAACAAAATTTTGTATTTCGGTTATTGACGTAAAACAAATAAATATGTGTTTCAGGAATTTTGGAAATTTTATTTAATAAGGGATGAAAAAGGGGGTGAAAGTTTGTATCAGACTTGCATTATTTTTGATCTGAGGCAAGTTATGGTCATAAACGAACAAATTTTTTAAATTTAATCTGTAAATACAAGAAATTTTTTCGATTTGTTATAAAACAACTTCCACCGAGCAAAGCCGCGGCCCCGCTATCTAGAAAAATATAACGGTCGTTGGATTCTGGGTGAAAAAACCCTGAAATTTTTCACCCAACGTACTCCCAAGCAGATTACGGCCGTGTTCCCTTTGCAAAAAAAAACAGGCGTTTCCTACATAACTCTGCATTCCCTTTTTTGACCCCAACGGTGATCACACAGCAACGCCCCACTTAAACTCAGGGCAACGGGATCAACCACAAAAATTGTCAAGGACATCACGGGTATTTTAAAGGGAGATTATATTATTAAAAAAAAGTTTAATTTGTTTTTAAAAATTTTAAAAGGGAAAATAATAAAATTATTTTTTTTTTAAATAAATGATAGGCGAGCCCCCAAAATTTTTCCCGCTTTATCTTAAAATAAACTTTACTAAAAACAAATAATATTTGAAAACGAAATAAAGGTCTATACTTTTTATGGAAAACTTCACATAATCAAAAATAAAAATAATATCATTGCACTGTTATTAAGTACCCGCCTCTGTGGCGTATTGGCTAACGCGCTTGTCGTGTTGGCTCGACTGTGGGACGGAGAGATCGGGGTTTCGAATCTGGTCGGGGAACGGGTTTTTTTTTTTCCTAAAGGGTTTTTCCCACTCCTTTACGCAAATGTGGGTTCCCTTTCCTCTAATTAAACATTCCCAATTCAAATCCATTACTAATTAGTACTTAAAGCGTAAAACCCAAAAAGGTATAAACGCGGTGCAAAATATATTATTATTATTATTACTAGTATGGCACTAGGAGCTAAAAACAATTTTCAGAAAAATTGAGAAAAAGAAAAAACTTTCCCCACCAAAGAGCATAATAATAAATTCATTTTCAAATCCCAAAAATTTAAAAAAAAAAAAAATTTATTATTTGTTTCAAAACCCAAACTGAAAGAAACAGAGTTTTTTTAAAAAGGGCAACCGTTTTTTAAAATTTATAATAGCTTTTTAAAAAAATACTATTTATATTGCACGACCTACTTGCATTATTGTTTTTTTTGGACGGAAAATTTTATTTATGCAACCCGGGTTTTGGGGGTAAACTGCTCCCCTTAGGGCCCATGTTCGTTTATTAAACCAAGCCGAGTCTTTTGATTTTTTTTGAGCATAAAACCGTAGCAAAAACTAAAAAAAATAATTTTTTACTTAAAAACCTTTTACACGTAAATAAATAGTGTTTTTTATATTTTATTTAAATAAAATGCCCAATTTAAAAATATTTGGCTTTGGGTTAGCGTTTTTTTTTTATAAATTATAGCCCAAAAAATTGTTTTTTCAGGTCGGTAGGGGTAGTATTTTTTCATGCGCGACTACCCGGCATATTAATTTTCTTATTATGTATTAACCCCCCCCTCGCCCCCCCTTTATTTACACTGCCAATCCCCCCCAAACCCTGTCACAAACCACTTGACTAAGTTATTGGCTAGATCTTCTTGGAGTTAATAAGAGGAAGGGGATGGGTAAACAAAGGAAGATACAACTAAAAAAATTAATTAGATAAAAATGTGGCTTTTCAATAGGGTAAGTGAAAAAAAAAGGGTGGGTGGGGGTTAATGAAATCGGGCCCATTTATCTTATCTAACCTTGCCTCCTGGGTGGGTGGGGCTAAATCTGAATCGGGCCCAGTCGCCCTTTAAAAACCTCTACTCTCCTGAGTGGGGCTAGTGCTGGGGATTCCCCAAGTCGACCTTATATATCCCGTGGTTCCCAACCTGGGGGCGACCCCCCTAAGTGGGCGATTTGATTATAAGGGGGGAATAAATAAGTGGGGGGGCGATTTGGGGGCGATGATATTCAAAAAAGGGAAAAAATTTAAAAATAGACGTACTAGAAGTTCCCTGGTAGCACGAGTCACGGCTATTTCGGGAGGGAGTTCACAGCACTCACCCCTTTACAGTCCCCCCCCTGTTGTTGTTCAGCGGGCCGACGGGGGATCAACCCCCCCCCCCTCCTCCATCACAACAATTTTGGCCATTGCCCAAATTTGTCTCATTTCCTACCTTTTTGTCACCATCAGTTTTCGGAAAGCTTTTCTTTTTTGGCGTTTTTTTGAAGTATAGAAGTTTGCACAAGGGATTAAAAAGAAGAATGAAAAAAGTGTCGTAAATACTCAGCTGAGCTTTTTAAAATTCGGTTTTATCGCGTCACCAAAAATGTGATTTTCCCACTTGTCTTCGTATGAAAAACTTTTTATAGTAATGAACCATAAAGCCTTCGAAAATAAAAGTCATTTATAAGAGTACACATGAAAAAGTGAGTAAAAAGAATTTTATTATTTTCAAAACCTCAAAGCTAAAACTGATAAAGGCCCAAAGTTAGTAATTTTTAAAAAAACGAGAAACCCGATTTTGACAAAGGCTTTTTGCTTTTTAAAAGGGTTCTTTATTGATTGCAAAAGGGGAAAAACCTCCCCAAAAAATTAGCGAACTCTTGTTTTACCGGCTACCACAAAAATTTTATATCAGCTAGGAGAGGGCCCTAGTAATAAAAAATCAATGGGTTTTTTAGAAAACAATAATGTTTCCAGGTTTTTGAAAAAATGGCCAGGGAGTTAATAAAAACCATCAATTTGTTGAAAAAAGAAAATTTTGGATTGCAGATTGATAAATAACTGTGATTGATAAAAAGCAATTTTATTAGTTATGTGGGGTTTATCAATGAAAAAAGGGGAAATTACCAGGAAATGCTGTTTGCTAGAACTTTGTCCTGATACAAAGGGGATCGCTTTTTTTAAAAGGGGTGAAGATTTTTTTGAGAAAAAAGAATTCCCCTAACAAACGTGAGCATTGTGCAACAGAGGTGCCCCCTCCATGTCAGGTCGTCATGCTGGTTTCACCCCACCTTAAAAAAATTCCAGAGGTCATCATATTCACGGTGTCTTCATGCAACACTTATTTGCGAAAAAATTGATGGTTCCTGCATAAAAACCCTACAACGGGTTATTACTGGTGTCAAAAATCAAAGCAAATTTCCCCTCAATCCCTCGTTTCGCAACTTTCCCATAAAATGATGGGGAATTGAACGTTTGCTTCTACTACCCCCGTGGGGTGGTTTCCAAAATGAAACTGTTTTGGCCATTTCTTCCGAATTTTTGACACATTTTTACTGAGATTTCGACCGTCGACCCTGATTTAAGTGAAAATTTGAAGAAACCCAAATTTTTGAAAACTTGCTACCTTAAAAAATTTTTTTAAAAAAATAACGAAGTCATATAAGGCTTAAAGGGAAAAACAAGATAACCTATCAAGGCAAAGAAATTATTTATTCATCCCAAGTAAAATTCACAAGGTAAATATTGGCTGTAAAAAGCTGATTCAGTTTCCGCCCTTTTTAAAAAAAGTGTTCAGTGTCAGATAACGAGACCCTGAACTTAAGAAGAAAAAACCTTTTTTTTACTGATCACCTTGACCGTTAAAAAATACAGGGAATAAAGATTTAAGATTTGCCCAAAGTTAAAAAATTTCCGGATTGGATTTAAAAAAAAAAACCATTTCATTTGAAGCTGTGAATAAGCTTGATAACTTTTTGCAGACAGGTTTCTAGATTTTAAGTATTGTGGGGTGAAAACTTTCAAGGAGCAGTTAGGTTTAGTAGGGGTGAAGCTTATCGACATTATAAACAATGGGGGAAAAACTGAACCACTTCTCTTTCGTTCCCTCAACATATTTAGTTGAAAAGGTTTTTATTTCTGTTTCCCATCCTCACAAAAAAAGGAAATAAGTTGGACTTTTTCCCTCAAAGGGACTTGCGCCTAAAACTTGACAACATAACCCAGATATTCAAGCTTTAACTAAAATCTACCAAGCACAAAGGCACCCATTGAAAAGGTAAAATAAAAAATAACAAAGTTTTCAATTTTTCATTTATTTTTTTCAAATTTTAACTGTCAACTTTTTTATTCTTAGATTCAATTTAAAGAAAAAAAACAAAAAATTATCTTTTTTTAAAACGATGTATGACTTATTAATTATTTCCTTTTGGTCTTAAAAAATCTGTAAAAATGTACCTTTTAATTTTTTTTTTTCCATTTTATTTAAGAGTGCCCGGAAAAAAAGTTTTGTTTTTTTTATATACGTAGTAAAATTGTTTAAAAAAAATAAAACTGCTCATTATTTACACTTTTTTTAAATTAAAAATTGGGCAAAAATAAAAATAAAAAAAGGGGGCGATAGTGTCAGTCAACCCCAGAAAGGGGAGAGGGCCAAAAAGGTTGGGAACCACTGATCAAACCCTCTACCTCCTGGGTGGGTGGGGTTAATTTTATATCGGCCAGTCGACCTTATCAATCTCTCTCCGGGGGGGGCTAATGCTCTGAATCTGGCCAGTCGACCTTTTTAAACCCCTCAGCTCCCCGGGTGGGTGGAGGAATTCTTTTTCTAGATATTTCCCCTTTGCAAGAAGCTTTTTATTCTTTTCATCATCGCTTTGGGAAGTGATTTATATTTTTTAAAGCATATAAAACCTCACTTTTTATTTTGTTAACTGCCCGGGTTTTAAGATTTTTTGGGGGAGACTTAGTCTTATGGCCGGGTACAAAAACGATGTTAGTAATAAAGGGGGAGAAAAGGCGGAGTCAGCTACTCTTGAGGAAGGGGAAAATCCGTGTCTGCTAGAACGCGGGCTTGATTTACTCAAGGTCACGTATGAAATATTAACAGAATACCACACCCCGGGGGAAAAAAAATTCACAACCCCCGCCTTCTAAGTGTCGATTTTGCTGAAATTTTTGAAGCCTGCTTAAATAGTCCTCTTGTTGTAAACAAAAATCGTAATTTAAATTAAGAGGTGTGGTAAAGGGGAAAAAAGAAAAATGGTATTTATTAAATTAAATGGTATTTTCCAACTGTCAAATGAAAAAAAAAAAAATTGAGTTAGGACCTGCACCCAAGAAGAAAGCGTGGGAACAAATTAATAAAATTTTTAAAATTTTCCCAAAACCCTCCAAAGGTGAGTTTTTTTTTTATCTTATATTATTTTTCCTTTAATATTTATATAAAATCACGTATATTGTTTGAGAAATTTGGGTCGTCTATGAAATAAAAACAATAAGAAAAATCTTTAAAACGTTTTCTTATTGTGGTAAACACAAACGTAAACGTAAAAAAAAAATTTTTTTGTAAGCCTACTATTAATTTGCTGGGCCCCTAGCGTTAAAGTTTTTTTCCCTTTCTCTTGGGCCACGTTTTTTTTTTGCATAGTATAATCGAAACAAAATTTTTAAAAATTTCTAAGAACGAGTGAATTTATATATTATTGAACAAACCCTAATCTTTACTTAACTTTTTGTATTTTTTAGGGTAGGTCTTAGTAGGCCTATTTTAGCATTTTAGACCAGTACTATCTTAGGCTGTTAACCCTTTTCAATATAATTTTTTTTGTACAAGGTCTCCCTGAAAAAGTAAACATAGTAACTAAACACAATGTCACCTCATAAATAAAAAATATTACAACATACAAATATACGTTTTTCCTTTTGAAGTTTAAGAGACAACAAATTTCAAAAAAATGCTTCACTGTTTTTAAACCAGTATTTTAATATACCCAGCTGTATAGGGGGGAACTTTCATTATAGGGGCCTTTAAATAATTTATAAAAACCTTTTAGAAAACTTTTCTTGCTTGAAAAACAAAACACCCCCAAGTTCCCTATCGGAACTGTTTTTAAATTTTTAATTGTGAATCTTTTTAGAACTTGTTCACCTCGCAAACTTTGGGCTTTGTCAAATCAAAAAAGGAAGAGGCAACTAGTTAAGAGCAGTGAACAAGCACTGGACGAGGGCCCTACAATTCTCAAAACCATCAGTCCCGGGGTCGGGTGGTAGCCCCCCATAACTGGTCGGGGTCTAAGGTTACACCGTTGCTGTCAAACCATTAGGGGATTCTCGATCAACGGGTTGGCTAGTGAGATATTACAACTAAAAAGGTTCATTTTTACAGAGAGATCACACACAAAACAATTTTATAAGTTTATTTTCTTCATAGATTAAAATTTGGACTGAGAAGGGGGGCCTCTATTTATTTTTTAATAAAAAAAATATTGAAAACTACAAAATGGGGGTAAGTTTCATGTTTGTATACAGAAAATTAAAAATTTGTTTAAAAAAATTAATTACATGTTTGTATAAACAGCTAACCCCTAAAAAAAACAATTTTTTTATTTTAATCTGAAGGGACATTTCTTATTTGGTGGATGGGTCTTTAAAGAAAATAATGCAACTTGCGAAAAGTTGGGCCCTGTCCTTTGAATCTTTTTTTGTTACCGTACTTAACATAGTGCCTTATAGTGAGTGTTGGGTTTAAAAGATGTAGGTTTTGTTTACAAATTATAATGGCAATACAATCAAACTTGCATCTTTTGACCTGAAATTTTTGAATGTTAAAATTTCATTTTCAAAAGCTTATTTGAAAAGTAATCTAAAGGGTTTTTTAATTTAAAAAGCAATTGATGTTATGTCATTGACACCCTTTTTTAGTATTTAGTAAAAAGGATTTGCAGAAAACAAGCCTTGAAAATTATCTTGAAATATAAATGGTAAAAGGTTTTTTTATTGAGTTATTTTTGATTTTATGGAAAGGGCAGCTGAAGGTCACATACTTGACACTACTTATGAAATTTTTTTAAAATAACACTAAAATTTAATAAAACCCCCCTTTTAAAACTACTAGCTATCTTTTTTTGTTCATACTACCTTTATTTTTCAAAGTTTTCCCCAACAAAAAGCAGGTAGTTTGCGCTGCCATTTCTTACCCCATGCCAAGTCTGGGTCAGCCTTTCACATCCCCTGCACCCCTCTGGGGACCCCAGCCCTTTAAATTTGACTATTTATGTAAATATTGACAAAACATTCAAAACAATAAAATTTCCAATTTATTTTTAACACTTTTATTATCTTTATATCTGCATTCAAAAAATCATTTTCTTTTTGATGAACTAGAAAGTGTTTAATTTGAGTGAGCTCTGATAATGAACATTTAGTTGTTGCTCCATAGTTAAACCCTAAGGTTAGAATCTTTGTTTTTACTTTTGACATTTTTGTGAGGATCTTTTTCTCTTGAAAAATAAATACCGTAAACCGGGTTTTTTTTTTTTTACCAAGAAAGCATCCTATAAAAAAAAAAACATCATATTAAATTTTTTTTAAAACACTTTGGTTTACTTGTTTAATTTTTCCGATTGATAAAAACCTTTATATTTTTATATAGATTTTTTATAGGGGTATTTATAAAATTTTTAATAGAAATTATGTTTTTTAATATTTTATCTTTTAACTTGATTATGTCTAAAAATTAGAAACTAAAATTATAGACTTAAGAATTGAGCCTAGAGTTTGGCTATAAAATTTAAAAAACCCCAAACATTTTCCCATTTGTTAAAAACATTATTATTTTGGGGGTTTTTTTCAAGTGATTGTAGTAAATTTTTACTTTTCCAATATCCATTGTGTCGAATCGTTCACCCTGCTTTAAACCTTTAAAAATGAAAAATATATCTACATTTTTTATGTTTAAAGGATTAGGGAACTTTTCACTTCCACTCTGGGGTCTCGGGGGTATTTTTTTCCTGTTTTTATTTTAACCATTATGTTTTTTCAAAGGACTGCGGTATTTTAATTCAGATTGCAAATTAAATTTTGACAATTTATGTTTTTTTTTTTGTCTGGCCAATCTCTAGTGTTTATTTTTTTAAATAAAGGACGTGAAAAAATGATTTTAATTATTTCCTTCCCTTTAGCGGGGGTTTTTATTATTTTTCATCCCAACCCCCCCCAAAAAAATTTTGAACATCTGTTTGCACCACAACCCAAAGTTTAATCCATAGTTTGTCTTAATAATAAGGCTCGCAAACAAACTCAAAAATTATTTTTAAAAATTTATTAAATAGTTTATTTTTGGAAGAAGGAAAGAAAAGGTGAAGAAACAAAAAAAAAAGGGACGATTTTATATTTAGTTTTTAGGAGTTATATTATAAAAATTGTAATTTTGCTGGAGAATTTGTCCAATTTGTAAGATAGTTAATTAAATACATCAAAATATTTTATAAATTTCAACACTTTCACTGAATTTAGCATTTTTAAAATAATATATTATCCCGATTTTTATCAATAAAAAAAATCATAACAAAGGGCAGCCATGACTTTTCTAAATAAATGTTATTTGAATCAGGCCTTTTCCAATATTTCCCGGTAAGTATTAAAGTAAGGGGAAATTTTAAATAGTTTTTAAAGGCAAATTATTTTGGGTTGTTTACGTTTCATTTTATTGAATTAAACTTCAAAAATTTTGCATACAACATATTTACTAAATGTTTTACAAATCATTAACATGAAAAACCAAACCCCCACCTCGGTGGGTAGTTGGCTAACACGTATTTTTGGGTTTTGAGCTAACCACAGAGGATGGGAAGATTTGGGGTTTCGAATCTCGGTCGAGTGAACTGAGGTAATTTTTTCCAAAAAATTTTTTTCACTCTCCCCCCCCAATTTGTGAGTTCACTTCCTCAAAATTAAACCCTTTCATTTTCCCAACACTTTACCTAGGTATTTATTTGGCTTAAAACCCGAAGGGTGAAAGATGTATGCAAAAAAAAATCTCTAATCATTATTATTATTACTAGGGTATTTGGGTCAACGTGTTGGTTACGTACCTGAATCTGAGGCAGGAAAACATCCGGGTTTACAAAAACCCCATAAAAAAAAATTAAAAAGTCGTTTAAATTATTTATTAGCCCTCACTGGCAAGGCCACAATCATCAGGTTTTTTTAACACACAATTTTAATAAAAACAGAATTATGTTCCTCTAAACGATCAGTGTCAGAACAGCTTGTATTATTTTTTGTCATCTGGCACAGGTGATAGGGCCCCGCCACACATCTGTGTAAAGTTTTTTTGTCTGATATTAAAATTTTAAAACATAAAATAAAAAAACACTTTTTGGGGCCCACATGGTCTAAAAAAACAAACCACAAAAAAAATAGACGCTAAAAAGGGGAGATCATGGTTTGAACCCCAGGAAGTCTAACGAGGGGGTTTTTTTGTAAAGGGGTTTTTTTTCCCTTTTTCCCCTTGCAAAGTGTATACACTATTTAATAAAATTCCCTATCCCGAAACATGTGACAGTATGTAGCAAAAACCCTCCCAGATAGTACGACAGTGCTAAATCGACAAGATTGTGTATAGATCGGTGATAAAGATGTACAATAATTGTGGGGGATTTTTTATTATAAGTTTAAAATGTAAAAATTTTAGAGTTAAATTTTACGAACAATACACCCACCTTAGCATAAAGGATTAAAAATCTATCTGCTAGTAAAACAAAATAAATTTCCCTCTCTCCCCTTTGGGGAAAATACTTTTAGCATCAAAATGAGCAGTGATAACCTGTTTGTTTCCACCATACTCCTTTTCATTAGAGGTCAAAAAGTCAAGTAATGGATTCCAATTTGGTACGTTGTTGAACAAGAAGTCTTTTTAAGGAACATGAAACCGCTATTATAGTAACATTACCGATTTTTGATTCCCCCGCCACAATGATTTTAATAATTTTTCCAACTGTAATATCCTTTTGGGTGAACCCCCAGACTCTCAGATGGCCCCCCCGGGTTGGGAAAGGGATGTGGGTGCACCCTCTTCGATATGAAACTCCGGGGAATTCCCCTATCATAGAAAAGCTTTCGCACAGTCCCCATTGTTCTGTGGGGGAAAAACCACCCCAATTTGCATTTTTTGGGCCCAAACCCAAATGATATTTTCTTAAAAACACGCGATAACCGTTGACTGGTCAACATTGTAGCTACATTTCCCCGCCAACAACCAAAAATGGAAGAAAAAAGTTTTACCCAATTTTTAAAAAATTTATAAGATGATAGTTGAGTCCGCCCAGGCTACTGTGTTTTTTTTTAGAGGAAAGGTTATTTTGGATTTTATAATATAAAAAAAAAATAAAATTTAAATGTCCCCCCAAAATCCAATAGCTACTGATGTCAAAAAAACAATCAATTACCCTTTTTGCTTCAATTCATAATTAAAAAACAATGGAAGAAATATGTTTTTTAGTAATAATACAAGTCTTAATATTAAAAAACTTATATCTGATGCAAATTTAATCTAACTAAAAATTTAAAAAAACAAACAAAAATTTTTTAATGTATTCAACCCAAAAATTTAAATTTAGTTTTCTTTCTTAAAAAAAAGTTAATAACAATGTTTTTTTGTAAGTTTAGTAAAAATAAATAATAAACCTTTAAAAAAAGTATATTTTAATTTGGTATTAATTTAAATTGTAAGCATTCCGTGGCAAAAAAACTGAAGGGGGGTCAAACTTGTTGTAAATAAAAGCAGGGGGAAGTCATCGTTGTTTGTTGTTTTGGGGGATTTCAATTTCCAACGTGGGGAAAGGGATATTTTGTCATCAACTTCCTTTAAAATAAAAAATATTTTACGAAATGTTCGTAAAAATAAGCCAACGGGTACCCTGGAATCCCTAACAGCCTCCTTAAATACAAAAAAAACTTTATTAGCCTCTCTTCAAAATAGTCTCGTAACGCTAAATACGTGACACCGGTGTCATGTAGCGCCTATTTTTGACAAACAAAAAAAAATAACGATTTTTTACATTTTATTGTCATGCGCCCCCGCCCGGAGTACCCGTGTAAAAGGGATGGGGAGTAAACCTATGTAAAAAGGATGGGAAAAGCAGAAGGAGGGTGGGGACCAACCTTTGGAATTACCAGCACGCCCCCGCGCGTTGAGAATTACTCAAGAGCGCGCACGCGCGCTCGTCTAGCAAGCAAATAAAACCGTCCCTCCCCCTTTACCCCTTCCCGCCTTTACCCCTACCGTTTTGCATACGGGCCATAGTCCCCCCGGATTTCCCCCCTTTAAAAGTTCTCTAGAAAATAAAAAAAAAAAATTAATACTGGGGTTTTTTTAAAATGGGGAAAATTGGGCCGGAAAACGTTGAAAATGAAAAATTTCCCTTTTCTAAAGAATAATGTTACAGCACTATGCAACATTCCTTTTTTTAACTTTAACCCAATATTGCCACTCTTTTTTTTACTAGCACCAAAAACCAAAGAGTTCGAAATTGTTTAGAAAAAGTTTAAAGTTATACTTAATCTTAAAAAAAAAAAAAAAAAAAAAACTTTTTAACCCAACTTTATATTATATCTCTTTTTTGACCTTTGCTTAAATCCGTTTTGAAGCACAAATTTAAACCAATCAATTTTCAATTTTTTAAAACGGGTGCCCTGGGGGTCTGGGGGGAAGGTTCGGACTTCTGTGCTGTGGGGCCCGGTTCAATCCTGGGTCTCGTACAGATTTTTTGGGTTAAAAACCCCTTTTCCTTCACCTTAAAGACATCTTGTGAATGGGGGGGGAATGCCAGCCTCCACGTGGTTGGATTCTACTTTTTAAAAACTGAGGTCCTACTTTTCTCTCACAATCATCTCCCATTACACATTAGTTAAGTGCGTATAACCCAAGGGGTAGAAAGACGGGGTGCTAAAAATAAAATAAAAAATTATTTTTTAAAACCCTAATTTTAGTTTAATTTTATAATCTTATTAAAAATAAAAAGGGAAAATTTAAATACTTTTTTCCCCGTGGAATAAGGGTACACCAGTTGGCCGGCCCTGGACATGGGTTGGGGAACTTTTTACCTAGTACCCCTAAATTATTTACAAACCCCCGACCCCGACGCTACCGCCTTGTTTTTTAAAGGGGAAAAATCATAAAATAGTTTTATTCAAGTTAAAAGGTTTATTAATCTATTTTTTTTCATAAGAAATACAATTAGATATAAAAAATTTAAAAAAAAAATTAATACCCCATTATGAAACAAAAAAATTTTTTTGAAAACTTTTTTCACTTAGGTTTGGAGAAATAGGTTGTTTCATTTTTGATACAATAACTAAAAATTGGGGGGAATTTTGATGTCAGAGAAATTTAAAATGTGTTTTCGGAGTCCAATGGATTTCTCTGCTTTTTTTTTTATATTCAAGGGATGGAAAATTTTTTGTTCGTGGGGTTTTTTTTTGCAAAAAGGCGCAACTTTTTGACTGACCCTCATGGCAATTTTAAAAAGCTTTTTTACCGTTGGCACCAAAAATAGCGATTTGTTTTGTTTCAAATTCTACGTGCTTCATTTTTGGGGGTTGAAGTTAAAGAAGGGCCTCTGCCATTTTGGGCCTCTGGTACATCAGAAATTTTTCACAACAAAGTAGGGGGACAAGATAGGGAAAGTAAAAAGGACCATTCTTTGGTTTGGAAAGATGCCTCATAACTTATCCTTGATATCGTCAAAAGTAAAATTTTCAAAATCTTCCAAAAACGAAGCTAACTTTAAAAAGGGAAGCTATTCTATTTTGTTCTGCTTTCGTCCAAATAAAAGCTTTATCCAAACGCTGAAATCTTTTCTTGGATGAAAATTATTTTAGGTTTTTCCCTTGAAATTTTTTTGTTCAATGATTCACTACTCAAAAATAGCAAATAAATTTTAAAAGTTCACCATGGCGGACGTCCCAAAAACACTCTATTACTTTGGCCAGATGCAGTGTTCCCAAAGAAACTTTTCTTCATAACGGGGAACGCGCATTTTATAATTTTTTTTAAAACTATAGAGCCCCTTGTTATCCCCAAGAATTTCATTTTTCCCCATTTGGTGAGTTTTAACCCCGGGTTCCCCAAACCCCCTGATCTAGGAAAAAGGGGCCCTCCAACCGGGGGCAGGGCCAACGGGCCTGGCAAGACGGGCCCATGGAAAACGTAATGATTGTTTTTTAGTAAAGATTCATTTTGGGAGTTGTTTTAAAAAAAAAAGATCATACATGGGAAAAATTAATTTTTTTTCATTTATAAATTTTTAATCCGTGATAAAAAAAAATTTAAAACGTATAAAAAACATAAAAAATACCTAGCCAAACCTAATTTTATTTTGTCTGGGATTAAAACACACTTTTTAAGGCCACACCCATTTTTGGGGGGGGCCCAGGTCGCAAGGCCATTTGGGGCCGCCCCCAAATTGGGCGGCCCCAGTGGCCGGATCCCCCAGCGGGTAAAAATAAATCTCCCATACCTTGAGTCTAAGGGGAGAATAGTAAATTTAAAAAAACATGCCCTATAAATTTTGGGGAAAACATATTTTTACTTTCTTTCGACCCCTCGAGAGAAAGAAACCTATTGTGATCGCAACTCGAGTTTTTTTTAAAGGTCGACGTTTCCCCCCCTTAAAAAAACAAATAGTTTTAAAAATCCTTCTGTCTGTCTGTCTGTCTGTCCCCTCTTTTAGAGTCGAAACTGTTTTAAACCGTTTGGGGTTTAAAAATTTGTATCGGGGGTTTTTATAAGGCCCCCCCCGGGGTTTTTTTTGAATTTAATATTAACCAAAATTTTTAAGGGTAGTTTTTAAAGGGGAAAAAAGAAAAAAGACTTTGCGAAACTCGCTTAAAAATTTTTGTTTTACTTTTTATATCTAGAATTGTTTACTTTTATAAAAAATAGGGGAACTTATTTTATCTTTAAAATAAATTTGGGGTGTTTACAGGGGAAAAATTTTCGAAATTTTCGTCATTTTTACAACTATTTGAGATAGAAATAATTTTTTTTGTAAAGTTGTGTAAATTAAGATAAATGTATTTATTTAAAAAATTTTTTTTTAAAAACCCAATAGTTTCAAAGTTAACAAAATATTTACTTTTTAATTAGGTCCTGAAAAAAAATTTGATTTTGTGCTCGTTGGGGAAAATTTTTCTCTTTCTTATTGTTCTGTAACAATTAACTAGTTAAAATGACTAGAGTAATTTAAGTAACATGTATATTAGTATTTTGATAATCTTATATTTTCAGTAAATTTATTTTAAGATAAAAGCAAAGAGAAAGCTTTTGGGTGAAACGAACTTTTTTTTTTTAAAAGTGTTCCTTTTTTAAATTACATTCTTTACACTATTCAATGTTTTGTTTTTTAATAATTATTATGCATTTTATTTTAATCTATTAATTATTAGTCTGCTCTACTAGTCTATTCCTAACCTGACACTAAAAATTTTCTGTTTTTTAAAAAACTCATTTGCCCGGGTTTGCCAGAGAAGCAGAGGTATTTAAACGTTCCTGTCAATTGTTCCATAACTTATATAACACTAAATTTTTGGGGGTTTATCGCCGAAATACTTTCCCCAGTAAATTTTGGTTGAATTGGGATTGGGGGGTGGGGACATTACATTCAACAGTTTTAATAAGCCTGAAACCATGTAAAATTTCCCCCCGGCACGCCACTGTTAATTCCAACAATCAGTGTCAGTAAAAAAAAAAGAAAACTTAAAAAAAAAAACAATGACGTGAACCCTAGGTAGTTAGACCGACCGAGGGGCCCACCCCCCATTAGAGTGATAGTGCTAAATTCGCGACAGGGGGTGTCGGGAGGTCAGTACATCGAAGCCATTAAAATCCAGTTTTTGGAAAAGAGAGCTACTTGTTTTAAAAGTAGCCACTTTGGTTCTCAAGAGAGATTTTAAAAACCAAATTCAAGACCAATGCTTCACGAAAAATTAGGAACACCTAAATCAAACTCAGGACTGTTGGTTTTTAGCCAGTATATTGACATCCCAGGGGGGTATCTAACAATGTCAAAAAAATAAATAAAAAACTAAAAACAAAAAAACCAAATAAAATGAAGGAAAGGCTTGTTTGTTTCCTGCAACAATGTCTGCCTTTATGATTTCTGTGGCGATAGAAATATCAAGTTGAGAGATTTAGCAGAATAATTACCAAGAAGATTAAAAAATTTACTTAGTTCTGCGGGTACTCACAATTTTTATATTAAAGATTACAACGTTATTCTCGAAAAAATACATTGTTAAGTGATAAGGATAGCAAAATCATATTTTTATTTTTTAAATTAACACGTTGTTTTTTGATTAACACTACAATTAATTTTTAAAGTAAAAACTTATCCCTCAACATTATTTGTTGAAAATCACAGATTTTTTGGGGGAATTTATTTTAGTTGATATAGTTCTTCTAAATTTGTAATAAATGAATAAAATTAAATTGGAAATTGACTGAAGAGAAAATTAACTTAAATTTTAAAGGGGAAAATGTAAGTCCCCGGTTCTAAAACACAAAACTAAAACAATTTATCTAAAAACACTTTATGTTTCAATACTTATGGGAAAAGAAATTTTATTTAAAATTTATTAAGGTAGTTTTAGAAATATGGCTCGAGTATGAATAGAAACATTAAAAGGGAACCGAATAGGTTTATATTACAAAAAACCTGTCCCTGTTTTAATGATATTTAAATAAAACGCGGGTTTTTCCCCGAACAAAAAAAAGGAACACAGGAGAACTTTGTAAGTTAAAAACAAGGGATATGGTTATATCCATGTATAAAATTAGTACAAAAAAATTAATTGTTTCAAAAAAGTAAGTTTTTTGTACAGGGCAGGAATGTCCATGTCGGCTGCAATAAAAGGGGGGCTTGGCTAAACCCCTTATCGGCCCCAAAAAAAACACCCTTTTTTCTAAAAAACTTTAGAAACAAACAAAATAAAGATTTGGAAAAAATTAAGGGGTTATGATAAATTTTCGAATATGGGGTGGGAAAAATTTTCATTACAAGATCCTTTTATTTTTGGGAATTACCCCTAATTAAACAAAAATACAAACTCCCTCCCCAAAACATCCAAGGAAAAAAAGTTTTTTTGAAAAAAAATTTAATATTCGTACAACCCCAAAAAAGTTTTTTTGGTTTAAAACAAAAAAAATGCTCCTTTTTATAAGATTTCCCCAAATTAAATTACCCCCCCCAAGATTCTACGTTAAAGCCCCCCTTTATAGAATTGTTTTAATAAAAATTTTTGAGATAAATAAACTTTGTTTCGACCCTGGAAAACAAAAAAAATTTTGGGTTTATCCCAAGAAATGTTTTTAATAATTGACGTTATAAAAAATTTTTTTTTTTCCCAAAAAGACAATTAAAAACTGGTGGTTGACCGTTTTTGGTTGGCCCCATTTTTTTGTTTTGGAAGAAAAGGCCCAAACCCCCATAATAAATTAAAATTTTGTTTGTCGGTGGAAAACCTTTTTCAATTTGTTTGAAAAAAAACAAATTTTAAAAATATAAAACAAAAAAAATTAGCTTTTTTTCAACCAAAATTTAAAAAGTTAAAGACGATTTTAACAAACTTCAAAAATTTATTTTAAAAAATAAATTATTTCACAAATTTTTAAAAAATTTTTCCAAAAGATTTATTTTTAAATAACTATTAAAAAAGGCTTACTTATAAAATTTTCCTTTAAAAAAATTACACAAAAATCCCAAAAAATTTTTAAAATTAATGAATTTTTTGTCATTTTATATTCTTAAAAAACAAATAAAGGCTTTATTTATGTTTTCAATGTGAGAATCCTTTTACAAATTTTAACATCCCACCACTTGGAAAATATCATCTTTCCCAAAATCTTGCTTTCTTTTAACAAATTTTAATTTTATTCCAAAACACCTTTAATTCACCCACCAACGTTGGGACTGTATCAAATTTTAAAAAGGAACTTTATCTCCTACCCCTTTGGGGATTTTATATACCAAAACGGACGATCAATCTTATTTTTTTTGTAAATTTTTCCAATCCAGTGTCTTAATTCATATGTTTTTCGTAATAAATACTAAATTGTTAAGAATTACTTTTGTTCAGTTTTTTATGATTTTTCCATGCATTTGTGGCAAATCTTTTTATTTTCTTTGTGAGTTAAATCATTTTTTTATTTGTGACCCTATAATTTTTTTTAATCATATTTTTGTGAAGTAAAATTTCGTTTTACACAGAAAATGTTTATTTTATCATTTGTAATTAAAGTGTTTTTTTATTTTAATTTTTACAAAGGGTTTTTTTTTTTAGCATTAATTTTATGCGTATTATTTCTTTTTTCTGGAAATATGAAATTTTTTTTAAAAATTTGGAAAAAAACATACAAACTTAAAATTTTGCAAAATGTTTGATAAAAATTAAATTCATTTTAAGATACAGATTTTAAAAATTTGAAAAAAAATTAATCAAAATCATTTAATCGTTAAAATTTTAAGTGAAAAATCTTTTAGATATTCGAATAAAATATTTCAGCACCCAAATGGAATCAAAACATGTAAGTATTTTGTAAAAAGTGAAAGGAAGGGCCCGGGTTTCCCACACAGATGTAACAGCACTTGATTAAATAAGTTTTATGTATTTTTTTATATAAAATACACAAAAAGTCTTTCCCTAAACTCTAAAAGAGTTAAATTCCTTAATTTTTTTCTGTAAACCCCAGCCCGTTTTTAGGAATATTTGAAATGAATTATGACGACAGACTTACATATTTACCCCTATTACTTAATGGAAATACTATGTGGACAGTAAAAAAATAAATTTTTTATTGATTGTTATGTTGGTAATAATAGTGGCTTGGGAGGGGGGGACGTCCTTTCTAGTTTTTTTGTTCCCGTGAACTTAAACCCTTCCCCCCCCCAATTAGGGTTTATTTAATTTTTTATACAGTTTTAAACCAGGCATCGCTTTTAGGCATAACCCATGATTATTTTTTAAAAACAAAAATTTTAAAACAGCACCATTTTAACAAAAGCTTAAATAATTGTTACGGTGAATTTTCTTTTATTTACAATAGGGGCTTTTTACTAAAAACTCGTAAGATTTTAAAACTTATTTTTTCTAAGCACGGGTTTTTTACTACCTGTTTGGGTTAGAGGTCTATGACTAATGCCCCCAACTTTTTAAAAGGGAGGGAAGTAGAAAACCATTTATAAAAAATTTTACCCCTTTGCACCTAAGGGGTTACAACCCCCGATCCTCCGTATTGGGGTTTTAGTTAATAAGAGATTTTTACTTTGACACGCGATCACCGAATTATCAATATACTTTTTGGCCCAATACTTTCTAAAAAGGGAAGAAAATAAAAATAGAAAATTTTGTTACAGAAAAAAGATCAAAACATACAATTATTTTCCCAATTTGCTCCATAGATAAAGGGAAAGGGCATAATCTCACAAACTTTATCATTTGTATTTTAAAATATATAGTTCAAATTTCGAAAAAAATATTTTTTTGGTAAACTCCCTTAAACAATTTGTACCCCTTTAAACAAACACGAAAAACATGTTATATAAATATATATATATATAATTAAACAAAATTGTTCAAATATAATTCATAAATCCCATACAATTTTTTGGTTTTTTAAAAAAATAAAGTTTTTTTCTTACATATCAAAAAATTTTTCACAGATTCAGTTTTTAAATTTAAAAATTTTCAAGGTAAATTTAAAAAACGTTCAAATTTTTTAATCATTTGTTGTAAGAAAATTTTTTTTAAATTTATTTATTTTAAATAAATAATAAATATTTTATTTTTGATGTGCAAAAAGTGCCCAGATACCAATTTTGGCCCAAATTTTTATAAATACACTTTTTAAATATTAAAATTTTAAAAAAACCGCATTAGTAAAAAATTTCCTCCAAAAAAACAATAGGCCAAAATACTTTTTTTTCTATTAAAGTCAAACACTCCCTGTTGACTTACTTTTTAAAAATAATCTTTGGTCATTTTCAAAAAATTCAAATTTTAAAAAAATCACTCCGATAAAATACCCTTTTTTTAAATTTTACCTAAGCAAAGCAAAACGGTTTATTTTTTAAGGTCAACAAACCCACGCACCCCCATTTGGAAGAAAAATCTTATGGAAATTTTTAAAATTTTTCAATTCTTGAAATACCAGTCATTGGTTAATACCCATAAATGATTTTTCCCAAAAACAAATATACCACAAAGTATTAGTTGCATATCCAACATTCCTAAATCCCATTTGAATCAAATCTTTAGACCCCATTTTTTAAAGATTTAAAAAATTTTGAAAAATCCGTATAGTGATGGCCCAAAATCAAATAAAAGGAAAATTCTGTGCCTTATAGTATTTTTTTTATTAATTTTTATTTTTGACAAGGATTATAATTAATTTAAAAAAGGGTGGGAACTGGAGGACAGTTTTGTAAGATAAATTCACCCGCACAGCAAAGTCACAGTGCAAAAACCCAAACGATTCAAAATTTAGTCGGGTGAACGGGGGGGGTTTTTCCCAAAAAAGGTTTTCCACTCTCCCTCCACCAAATGCGGGGTTTACTTCCTCTAATTCAACCCTTTCCCCAATTTTTAAACCATTTGCGTAATTTGGGAACTTAAAACTTTTTAAAACCCCAAGGGGGTTTGAGTTTGGGGGCTAAATATTTTATAAAAATATTTGTAGCGTTCAACAAATGGATTGAACGCTACAAGAAAAAAATTAATATTTTGGGCGATTTTGTGCAAGATAGAAAAATTATACAACAAAATTTAAATAAAAATGAAAAGTTTTGTTTGTCCTACATTCAACCCCTGGTTTGGTCAAACAAATTTGTTTTTTTTACTATTGTTTATAAAATCAAGGGGAGGATTTAAATTAGTGTATTTATAATAATATCTTAAAAAAGCTTCGTTTTTCCCCTTGGGTGATGCCTGAAGACTTGTCTAGCCCCGCCATGTGGTCTACTCGAATAATAAAAAATTACATTTTTTTTATACTCTATAAAAAAATAGTGGATTTGATAACTAAATTAAACAGATACATTTTTAATATAAAATTTTTTTATAAATCACCCCCGGGAAGATGTCTGCAGTATAATCCACTTTTGTAGCTACAAATTTTCAAACAGGCCCACCCACTTGTGCCCGGCTGGTTCAAACCGGGGGGGGGGAAGAATGAAGTTGGGATCGACCAGAGGCCCCTGCGCACATAGCGACCTGGTGGGCATTCGAAAACTGTGCTTGCTTCAATTGTTTTTTTTCTTCCCACTTTTACTTCTTCGTTTTTCCTGTTTTTCGTAATTTATCCCCCCCCTTCTTTTTTACGTCCCCCTGATCGAAGTAATAAAGGTCCGCCAGAGTACAAAAATACAGACGGTATCAAAGGTACGAACGAAAAGAGCGGTTCCACAACGATAAGAATCAACCCCGGAAAAATCCGCCCGTCAGCAAAAGAAAGGGAAATGGTGTCCGTGACGTCGGATTCCCGCCTTAGCTGGTCGATAGGGGTGATGGATCCCCGATCCAAATCGCCGGAAACATGGACACGTTTTCTTGGTATTGTATCCAAAACCGCGTAAACCAAATCTGAGGACTTGGGTCTTGTTAGTTTAAAGAATTCAAATTTTTTTGTTTTTTAAAAGGAAATTTAAATTTTTTTATTTGGCGGGAAAACCAAAGGTTTTGGAAAATGCAAATTGAATCTTTTTCATTTAATGTTTTGAATTTGCTTCAAAATGGGGAATTTGTTCTTGATTTGTTTAATGCCCTTGACACTGTTCTAACGTAAAAAGCCTTGGCTTTGAAAGAAAAGTTTTTTTAGATTCGTGACTTAGACTAAGTAAAGTCCATACAACCCCCTAAATTTAAACTTGAGCCCAAACGATGAACATTGTTTTGTTGTTGGATGGTTAACACCAGGATGTCTAAAATTTTTTTTGCCTTTTCAACTCAGTCATAATTAAAAGATTTTTGGGGTTGAGTCACTTTTAGTGAGTATTAGCGAGGTGCTCAACCAGGGAAAATTTAACAGTATTATTTTTTTTTTGCCCGTGACAGGGTTCTAATTATATTGATCTAGTGGTGCCGACGTACTATTGAATCCTGGAGTACCGAGGGAAAATACCGCTTAGTACTTTAAAAAACGCCTGTTTTTTTCCATCAATTATGGAAATCAGCGTACCACTGTTTTTGGATCCCTTTAATAATTAACGCCAAGTGAGACTGTATAATTTATCTTCTGTTTACCTTTTCTTTTCTTTAAAATTGTTATTTTACTCCTTGTTTGGAAAACTCTTGTTTACGTGGCAAAATTTAATTGATACTGCATGCTTCAACAGTGCCTGGGACAGTAAAGTAATCTTCAAGCAATTTGTTTTTTGGAAGAAATTAATTTCATCAATATTCCCTTTTTCATTAAAACTTTATATTTCTTATTTGTTTGTTTTTACTAAAAAATTAAATTTTAAAAATTGTTTTTAAATTATAAAAGTTTTTTTTTTTGTTTAATTTTTTAAAATAAAAATAAAATGTACCCTATAAAGTAAGTTTGGGACAATTTTTTACAATTAAAAATAGCCCCAGCTGAAATTGAAACAAATTCAATTTAGGAAAATCTCTGAGAAAGCAATAGGGGATGCCATTCATCAACCCTGTCACCCATTTAATTAAGTTAAAATATTTTGACATTGGAGGTTATTCTAAAAATAAATATAAGTATTTTTTGAAAAACACTTTTTTAAAAAACATAAAAAAAAATTTTAATTTTTAAACTTTTTTTAAAACTTTATGATTTAAGTTTTTAACCCTCTCAGCTCCTTCAAAAAATACAACCGGCCTATTAATGAATAATATGACTTTTTTAAATTTCATCACTATTTATATCGCTATTTTTTTGTTTTCTTCTGTTTTTCAAGAAGCAGATCTTTTTTGGGTTTAAATTTTTTTTTCTCATTGTGAAGCAGACTTTAGTAAATTTCCTCTAACACCACTTCTTTCTACCCCCATTGTTTTATACCCCATGTACTAAATTTAAATATATATAAGGACAATATAAGGTTGAATTTTTACAAATAGTACCAACTTTGCGTAAAGGTAAAAAAATGGAAAACAAATTTTTTTTTTTAAAATTACACTCAATGCACCCAACCGGTTTAACCCTACCCCCAGTTATTGGCAGTCCATCCCTTTTTAAAGTACGCCCAAAAACCCTTTAACAAAACCCAAGTTGGGTTTAATGCTTTCTGGGGTCGCGTTTTTAATTGTAATGAACATTTAGAAAAGGACCGGGAATTTAAAGCAATCTGACTTTACAAAGCCTTTGACAGATGGGTTTTTTTTAGAATATATTTTAGTTCATTCTCACATAGAGAACAGAATATTCAAATGAAAATTTTTGAAGCTGTGACTATTAAACTATGCTTAAAAATTTTAAAAACCAAAAATCAACATAAATATAACGGCGGTAAAATAAAGTTTGTCCACACCAGAAATAATCAAAATTTTTTTATAATCATGTTTTAAAAGAGATATGAGTATTTAATTAATTCCAAATAATTTAAAAACAAATAGTTTTTTATTAAACACAAAATTTTAAAAAACAACTGTTTTTTTAGCCCAACCAAAGGGAATTTCTACCGCATAAAAAAAAACTTTCAAATATTATAGGGCTACTAAAAAAAAACGTCTATATGTCACTTAAAGAAATTTAAAATTTTGCCTTTTATTTTTATTACCTCATTAATAAAGCGTTTTTTTTTACCTCAAAAATGCCTTGTTTTATCCAAAAAATAACAATTTTAAATTTTTTTGGAATTTACTAGCTTAAAAGACGTTCAAATTGGAGAGCGTTAAAAAAAGGTATTTAATTTTAATTTTAAATTTTGTTGAAATTGACACCTGGGCACAAATTTAGCCCCGAACATTTTAAATTAAACCCCAAAGCTTTAAAAAGAGCTAAAGGATTTTCTATAAAAAAGCAAATATTACTTAACTGATTTTATTTTAATTAGGAAGAGTTCGAAACTTTTAAGGGGGTTTAAAATGTCTTCTTGGGGTTTTTATGAGCAGTTATTTTTTCTTTAATAGTATTTAAAAAACATATTTATTTTTTCTAATTTTAATGTAAACATTTATATTATATCTAGATTTGAAAAATTAAAAATACTATATGTTTTTAAAAAATTTTCCCCTTTGTGTCCCCGAGGGTTAAAATTTTTATTTTTGATTCCCAAAAAAAAAAGTTCAAGTTTAAAAGGGGTTATTTAAAAAAGAAACGGGTTTTATCAAATACTGGATTTTAAAGTTTACCTGAAATTTGACATACATGTATATTCCAACCCCTTGAAAATATAAAATTTTGTTATTTTAAACCCTTTTGAAGATTTATTTAAAGTTTCAAACCCCGACGCCCCCTCATCAGCCTATTGCGAGACTGACCCCCAAACCATTCTAGACTAAGTGGGAAAGTTCTTAAAGGTCAAAGGTCAGTCTCGCAAAAGACGGGGCCTGATGACAAAGATTTGGTTGGGAATCCCGGTCAGTTAAACCGGGTTTGTTCCCAAATTTTTTTCCCCTCTCATTTCCACCAAATGCTGTATATTTAATCCAAATTTAACTTTCCTGAAATCTAAAAAAACTAGCCTAATTAGAAATAAGCGTAAAAGGAATAAAACGTGCACAACAAAAAAAGGTTTAACTTGGTGCCCCACTAAAACTTTACTAAAAACAAAAGTCTTTTCTTTTACAACAAGCATGTTTTTCAAAGGGCCTATTACCCTTTCAGTACATCCTTTTTGGGTGACTCTTCATCTTTTGGAGGGTTCTCATGGGCCCCCTTTTTATCTTCCCTCCCAATTCGCGGCCCATAAAGTTGAGTAAGTCTTTGTGCTTGAAGATTTTCAAACAACAAAAAAGTTTTTTAGGGGGTGAACCTTCGCGTCGTTTTTACCCCGCGAGAGTCGTGGGGCCTTCCCCCCCACCCCCCACCCCCCACCTTTAAATCCACCAACCTTATCACTTGACACCTAAAAGTGCTGACCCCACCCCGGCCGTAGTATGATCAAACACGTCATTGATGGCCCATGAATTATCAAAAAATTTCCAAAGGCCTAAAGACTTGATAAAAAAACTCAAACTATAAGGGAAAAAAAGCTGAAAAAATAAGGCACACATTAAATAAAATATGAAATTTTGTAAATTAAAAAAAAAATGTAAATGGAAGAAAATCCTTTAAAACAAAATATTTAATTCAAAAAGAAAATCTAAAAATAAATACCCAAAATGACCTAAGAAACCTATAAAATAGTTTCCCCACCAAATTGGGGATCATGAGCATAAATTTATGAACACATAAACACTGTTTCTACTGTCCAAAAATGAAAGATCTACAAAAAACCGGACATGATATGAACGTTCAGGAGTTGGGGCTGCAGACGACCAAAATTTGCTTAATTAACCAAGCGGAGGAGGTTATTTTTTTAACCAACGTTAGGCATTTCAGGTCTATTTTGCCCGAGATTTCCCCAAATTTTCTGTACCAATTTTAATAAATTTTACAAGACATCTTTGAGCCCAGGCCGAACGGGGTATAAAAAGTTTGTATTGGCTATCCTTTTTTAAAAAAGTTTCCATAAAAATTTGTTTCGCTAATTTAAATCATCTCAAATGTAAAAATATAAATACTAACAAACTATCGAACTCCTACCGTATTTTTTTGAAATGTGTACGTATAAAACCCCACTACGCTCGGGTGGCGGAAAAAGCGGGGGTACGCGACCCGCTCAAGTTTTTGTTTGTACTGTTTTTACGGAAAACGACGCCCCAGGTTCGAGAAATAAAAAATTTTGGTGCCCCCGGTTTTTATTCCCTTCTGGGAGGGGCCCCTTTTAACTAGCGATCCCGAAAAATAGTTTTTGGGGGACTACCGTAGGACAGCTTACTTTTACTTACAGAAATGGCAACTGGCGTGAAGTACATGGAAAAATAAGGTGAAATCTATGTTTTTAAAATTCGCCAATACTGTTTTGCTAGCAAATTTTTTGTTTATTTTAAAAGGGGAAGTTTTGTTTTTTTCCTTTACATTTTTTCACGTGGTTTAAGGTGACCCGCTGGTTAGGGGTAACGTACAGATTCTGTGTGGGGTCCGGGGTTCAATCCTCGGTCCTGGGACAGATTTATTTTTTTTGCCAAACCCTTCCTTCACCCCTGACAAGACTTTTTTAATCACATCTTTTTGAATGTGGGAATCCCGGGCCCCCGGGGTTCGGATTCCCCGTTAAACTGTAGGTCCTTCATTTTTATCTCCCAATCACCCACCATTACAATAGTGTAAGTGCGATAACCCCAAGGTAGTAAGACGCGATGTTAATAATATTAAAAAATTTAAAATAACTGTTTTTTTCTTTTAAAAAAAATGGAAAAGTCATTTGATTTAAATTTTTTATAAGAATGATTAATTAACATCCCCAATAGGAATTCGTTTTGTTAAAATGAAGCGTTTTCCCCTTTTGAAAATTTTTTGTTTGTGGCACTAACGCCGCGAGCGCTAGCGATTTGGTTTTTATGGGCCCCATTGATTGGCATTTCTGATATCCAGTTTAGATGTCGTCATTGAAAGATGTTCCCAAAGGAAAACTTTTGAGGGAAGTAAAATGAAGGGTTGATGAAAGTGCAAATGCTTTTAAAAAAAAATTAAAAAAAATGCTCAATCCCCCATAGATTGGGACATTGAACTGAAGTCTTGATTTCGGAGGTGCAGCGAGGGCTGCTTTGGAATGATTGCAAAACTTTTTAAGAACAATGTCATAACTGGGGAAATTTTTAGAACAGGGTTTGGGTCATCAAACAAGGATTTTCCCTTTGACAAAATGGAAAAGAGTACCGCTTTTTAAAAGTGGGAAATTACCCTTCTTAATACGACACCACTTCCCCCAAAAACCCTTCTACCTACTACCACCTGCCGCTCAAACAATTTCCACTAACCTTCCCCATTCCCCTTATTTTAATTAACCCAACTACACCCTGCCCTCCTTTGCCAATTTACCACCCACCATCTACCCCCCACCCCTCTACCCCCTTTCCACTCTACGTCTGCCCCTACCAAAATCAAATTTTGCCGCTTACCCCTAAAACCCTTTACCAAATTTTTTTAAGTAAATTAAATTTCCCCGAGGCCCTGAAAACCTAACCCCCTTTACCTTTCCCCTTTCTTGCCCCTTGGCTTTTTTCCCCTCGCCCCTCTCCCCTTAGATTGATATAATCTGGGGTACCTTTGACAACCCCTGCCCCTTTACCCTTTTATTTACTTTCGTTATTTAATTTTCCCCCCTTATCGCCATCACCCCCTAATTGATTACTCTGGGGATTGGAAACTGCCAAAATACCCCAGGTAAAAGTTTGGGATTTTTTAAAACAAACCCCCCCAAACCCCCCACCTCCCCCGCCCCGATCTCCCTTACGAGCCAACCCAAACCCCAAAAGCCACCACCATCCCCCCAAAATCCTTTTTCCACCAGGGATTGCCCCCTACCACATGACCTTTTTAAAAGTTTGATTTCTACCCATCCACTCAATCCCCCTCTCCAAACCGCCATCTGTCTAGGCTGCCCCAAAAAAAACGGATCTCCGTTTTTTTTACCAAAGGGGTACCAAAGGTTTTTCCCCCCCTTTTCCATCCCATTCAAGCTCCCTCTAAAATGCCTCTAAAATTCCCCAAACCCAATTACCATCAAAAACTACCCCTTACCACCTGCCCGCTTAAACCCCTTTTACCAAACACCTTTTTAACCCCCGCAACTCTCACCCCCATTCCCTGATTACCGGGAAAAAAAAAAATTGCCTTGAGTCAACCTTAAAAAATTGTATCATGTAGTTTTTTTATTTTTTTTTGGAAATGTAATTAGTTAAAGGGCCACTGGCACTAAAAAGGGGGTAACCGTGACATTTGAAAGACTTTTTCTCTTGCAGGGTTCTTTCGTAGGAAAATTATAAGTTTTCTGTGGTCTTTGTAAAAACAAAGACAAAATTTTAATTATTTAATTAGAAAATTTATTATTTTTTTTTTTCTCATTTTATTAGCTTTTTTACCCTTTTTTATTAAAAAAAAATAAAAAGCATTTTAGAGGAAAAAATTCCCAATTGTTTTAAAAAAGATGGAAAAAAACTTTGGGAAAATTTTTAAACCCGACGGGGTGAACCCCCTTATAAAAATTAATCAAAGTGAAACCTGAACCATTTGGTAAGGGGGATTTTAATTTTGGGTTTTTTAAATATCCGTTCGGGGAAAATATTTTCTTTTTTTTTAAAAACTTTTTTTAGGTATTAGATTCTTACTGTCCCTTCCCACTTCAAGGCCCCTTCTAACGGCAATACGTTTGGGGTAGACGCGAAATTGGTACAGGTTCGATCCCCGGGGGTGACCAAGGGGATTTAAAAGGTTTTCCCCTTTTAGGAAATGGGTCTTTTCCCAAAATAATTCTTCGATTCCTTAACCCGTTTTTTCATGGGTAAAACCGTTTTGAAAACCCTGTAAGCCTTAAAGCCCCTTGAGCACATGGGGGGAAGGCAAAACTGCAATGAGACCCCCTTTTTCGATTTTCCGAAACATTTTTAAAAGAGTTCTTCTTTTTTTTTTTTTTGCAAATTATACCAAGTTTAAGCGTCCAGAGCCTCCACCAGTTTATTAAAATAAAACAAAAAACTTTTATGAATTGTCGCTTTCACTCCTCCCCCGGGGGTTTTTTTCGGTCGAGGGCAATGGAAAGGGGGGTTGGGAAAGGGGCGGGACCCAGTAAAAAAGGGGCCGGTTTTTCCTCCGGCCCGGTTGTCGGAAGTAAAAAGGTTTTTAAAATGGTGGTTGTGCTAAAACCCCATTCCATTCCCTTAAGTGGGAAAAATGGAAGAGGGGAAAATTAGAATTTTACGTTTCAGTATTTATTTATTTTTTTTAGTTTTTATTTGAAAAACTAAAAGCGCTTTTGACCCAAGGAAAAAATTTCCCCCAAAATTGTTTAGGTTAAAGGGAAAAAGAACTTTTGGCGAAATTAAAAAAAAGAAGTATTTCTTTTTTAAAAAAAGATAAGCCGAACGAAACAAATTTTTGTTAAAAAAGAAAAAAATTTTTTTTTTTAAAAATTGTTTAAATTCCGAATAAATTTTTTTTTTAAAAAATTTTTTTTATTTAACAATTTTTAAAAAAAGGCTAAAAAGAGAATATTTAGACCTTTTTTTTACACTTGCCGGGATCCCCCATTGCCGGGGGGACAGTTTCCCTTTGGTCTAAAGGCCCCCCGTGCGCCACCCTTCATGCGCCAGGTCCTATCCCTTTAAAAAATGCCATCCTAACCCTTTTTAAAATTTTTAAACCCCCCCTTTGGCATGAAAAAAACCCCGAGGAAAAGCGGCAAAGTAAAAAAAAGATTGGAAAAAGGTTTCCGGGAAAAGGACCCCGGGGCTTTTCATCGAGTTTTGAGGAAGGTAGGATTGAGGAGTAAGTGGATGGGGTTTAGCACAAAATTTATTGGCTCCAAAAGGCAGTGAAAATAGAGGACCACCAAAGGCGAAGGACTGGGGGATTAAAAACAAAAGGTTGGGGAAGAAACAGCTTGAAATTTCTGGCAAAGCAGTGCATTTAATGGCGGAAAAAACCCATTTCGACCCTGAGGTCTCTTTAAGGTTTACTCCCGGGAGTTTACCGAGGGGTGAGGAAACGGGTGGGACGGGGTTCGGTCCGGAGGGGCTTTGACCACATGTTATTTTCCCCCCTCCAACACAAAGGGGAAGCAAAGGTTTTTCCAAAAGGTGAAATCGATGGCCCAAGTGCGTCTCATTTCCACTATTCCCCCTACCTCGGTTACCAGGAACGAGGGGCTGAATTAGGTGTTGTTTCAGGTAAAAAACGCCTGTTTTAATCGGGGGATTAAGGTAAGAAACCCCCCATGGGGGGCCTAGGATATTGGGGGGGGATTGTGGACGAAATACCGGCCCGTGGCGGGCCCCGACCCCCCCATTCCCCTTTAAAATGGGAAACCCGGGCGTTAGATTGTTTTCCAAGGATAGAAGGCGGGTTATGCGAAGTTTAGTGGGTAGAGGAACAACCCCCTCGGAAGGGCGGCGGGGCCCTTTTGACCCCCCAAAAAAAACCCGACCCAAAGGAGACGGGACGGGGGTTTGAAAATTTTTAAAGAGGTTTTTTTTTTTTGGGACCCCCCCTTTTCGAACAGGAGAAAGATCGCGGTGCGGAGTTCATAAATTGACAAGGGGTGGAAGCTTCGACCCGGGAGTCTAAGAGGGCCAAGGCCTTTCCCGTTACCCAGGAGTCCGGAAAAAATGGTGGGAAGGATTTGGAAAGGGGACCTGGAAACAAGGAAGGGGGCCGAAAATTTTCCAGCGGCCCGGGAAGGTACAGAATACCGGAACAGTATTGGGGGAAAGATTAAAAAGTGGCGGCGGAAAATTTGTTTTGGAAATGACAGAATTGTGGGGCCCCCAAGGCCCATTTACCAACGGGGGGCCCAACTCCGAAAAGGAAAGGGATTTTCGTGGTTAGAGGCGCAAAATTTTTACCACTGCCAAGTCCCGAAACCCCGGGCAACCCAGGGGAGTACAGGGTTGAAAGCCCTTGGGGTGAACCCCAAAGGAGGTAAGAAATGAGGGAAGTTAAGAAAAAAAGCCCGGCCGACGGTATTAACCGGCCTAAAAGGGGCCCTGGAGGCATTAACCCTTTATTATTAAACCCCCCTGTTTGATATTCCCCCCCGCCCGGAAACAGCCCAAAATTTTTTTATAAAGGGGGTAAGGGCCCGCCCAAAATCGCCTAACCGACCATCGCGTTCGAATCTGGGCAAGTTTTAAGACAATAAGACGGATGACCCACTTTGGAGGGGGGCACTGGGGAAGCGTTTTTTCGGGGGGGGAAAAGCCGTTAAAATGTCCGCTTGTAAAGTTTCGAGGGGAATTCAACATCAGGTGAACTGTTGCTGCTTTTTGACTTCAAAGGTTCGCCGTTTTTGGGCACAGGGCCCCTTTAAATTTCCCCTTGAATGTTTTTAATTAATTTTAAACATTTTCCCATCGACCTTTTCCACTATTTGGGAAGCCCCCCCAAATGAAAGTCCGGGCGGAGTGGGGGTTTCCGGGGGGCTCTCTTAGTAATGGGAAAAGCTCCAAAAACCCCAGGCACCGGGGGGGGTTGGGTCGTAACAAAAAACGGTTTTTAGGGAGTAGGGGCGAGGGGTGTGGAAGGGGGATCAGACGACCTAGATTAGGGGGGGCTATAGGAGAACAAGTTTAACGTGGAGAAGAGCCCCTGGAATGCTTTCCAGGAAAAAAAAATCAAAAACCCCCTTTAGTGTTAAAAAAATAAAAGGCAAAAGTTAAGTCCTGGGATTAGTGGACACAAAATACGAAACAACGAAAAAAAGATAAAAAGCGACAAAGGCTGAAGTTAAAAGGCCCCACGCACAAGGAAAAGGTTGCGCTGTCGATGTCGGCCATCCTCGACTAGCTTGGGGGCACCACGGGGAAAAATTAGAGGAATATTTTCCAAAAGCGGGTTTCTAGGATATTGTGGCGATTGGGATGCCGAATGGGGGTTTCCCTGTGACCAAAAGCCCCACATGGAATTGGAAATGGCACTTTCAACCCAACTTGGAACCAAACCCTCTTTTCCGGGGGGGAACAAACGTATGACCCGGGGGTTTCATGAGTCCCAAAGCCCGCCGGGAAAAAGCGGAAAGCAACATGTTTGGGAGGCCTCAAAGAAAAGGAGTGTCTGCAGAAAAAAACCCTTAGGGTTTTTCCAAAAAACTTTTCCCCCCCTTTTTTTTTTAAAAAATATTATGTAACCGTTTTTTTTTGAGGGGAATTGGGAAAAGGAAAAAAGGGTTTTTTTTTTTGCGAAAAAGGGACCCAATTTGGGGGGACTGGGAACTTGCTTGTGCTCCCCTTTGGAAATGGGAGGCCGCTGGCGGCGCGGCTTTATTATAAGAAAACTGAGAAATTTAAAAAAGTGGTTTTTCAAATTCTTACCCCCCCTTTTTAAACCCCCCCTAAAAAAAATTAAAATTTTTTCCGTTTTGAATTCGGAAAGGAAACCCTTTTAAAATTTTTTGGAACCAAAGGTTGGGAAAATTTTGGGGGGGACTGTTGGGGAAGGGTTTTGGGAAAAGGGGGAGCCTCTGTCGTTTTCCCCATTGGTGCGTGTGGCCGTTTTGGTTCCGCCCTAGGGGCCCCCGTTTTCCCCCTTGGTCGGCCGGGCAGTGGTTGGGGGACTTAAACAGGGATCTTAACATTTTTTAAAAAGGGGGCTACCCCCCCAAATGGAAAAATGACAAAAGTGTAAAAAACCCAAAAAAATAAAATAGTGGGGAGAAACAAAAATATTTGATAAAAAGAGAAAAGAGAAGAAGGGGAAAAAAATCCGTTTCCCAAGGTAAAATTCCCCCCCAAAAGCAGCTAGACCTAATACAAATTTTTTGAAAACCAAAACAGGATTTTACCGCTCGAGGGAAAAAATTAAAGTTATAGTAAGGGGTTAAATGCTAAGGGGCCAAGGGGAACTAAAACTGGGGTTCCCCCTACTACGTGGGCTTTTTCCCCGGGCGGTGGGAAAACACGCTCAGACCCAAAACCTTTCTCCCTCTTAAATGTTAGCAAAGACCGAAAAAAACACCCAAGTAAAACATTAACCCAAAAGTTGGAATAAAACCACCAAAAACCAGGGGAAATAAAAGGAAAGATAGGATTAAGTATGCCGAACAACCCCCCGGTGGGGAAGTGTTAAAAAAAAAAAAAAGAAAAAAAACCCCCACTCCGCCGTGCCAAATTAGGGGAAACAGGCGAATTACAGCAAAACCCCGGGTACAACTTCGAAAAGGGAAGCGGGGCCCAAACCAAAGACAAACACACAGAAAAAAAATTTGAGCCCCCCCCCCTCCCACACAGAGCCCACCAAAGGGGCGGATTTCAAACCCCCCCCCGTCCCTGAGGCGGCCAAACCACCGATCCTACGCACAGGCTCGCAAAAAAAAACCCGGCCCCCCCAAAAGAAACCGGTTTTAAAGTTTGAAAAAAACTTAAAGGCAAATAAAGCAAACATTTGGGAAAATTCCAAATCAAAAATTTCTGGAGACAAAAACCTCAACAGGTGTTTACAAATAGGGGTACTGACCTTTGTAAAAACAGTGACTGACAAGAACCGACCGGGGGGCATTTAAGGGGTTTTTTTAATGAACGCGAACGGGTACTGCGCAGCCATGTTTAAAAAAACTTTTAAAACAATGGAATGTAAGGCTAATCAACAAACCCCCATCTAAACCAAAAAAGGCTTACTTTTTCCTCCTCTTTAAACAAAAGCCCCCAGAATGGCGGGGGAACGCCCTTTCTAAAACAAACCCCCTCCCAAAATATTTTTCAAACTTCCAAGGCAAAGCAATAAAATAAATACAAAGGGGCGGAGGTTCCTTTTGCGGCCTATATAAAAAACCGACCCAAGAAATACTAAAAGGCGACCTGCCTTCGAAAATCGACGTTTTGGGAGGGGCCCCCTTCAAAAACCTTTAACTGGCCCTTTTCCTAGAATGGACCATACTAAACGATCACCGGAACTAAGTTTAAACACGGTATCCGGGCCTGGGGCCGCATTTTACCCCTTCAAACCCACACGGGCCAACGAAACGGGTCTTGAAAAATAAAGGGGTGAAGGGGCCCAGCTTAAAGCGACTCGACCACAAACCCTATAGGGTGGGTACAACAAAAAGAAAAAACGAGAAAACAACTTAAAAAAAAAAAGACTAATGGGGGGGTTTTAAAAAACACTAGAGCAAAGTAAACATAACGACCCCCAAAACGACCACACTCCAAATCACAGCACAAAAGGAAGCTACCCCGAACTAAACCCTTTAAAAGGAAAACTGACTTGAAAGCCAACCCCAGCCTTGACTTTCTGTCCCCGCGGAGGCAGGGCGGCAAAAATAAGAAACCCAAACGAAACCCTCGATCATGCCAATGGAGTAAAAAAAATTTTAAACAAAAACCCGGAACCTACATCATGACCTCCATGGGGCCCCTAAATCCGGGTTCACAAAAAAACCCTTAAAACCGGCAACAAAAAGTCACCCCCAAAAAACCGGGGAGCACGATCCAAACCCGCCGAAAAGCGGAGGCCAACCGGTTGGGAAACTTTTCAACCAAAAAAAACCCCCCCAAAAGCAGGTTCTCGGGACGCCAAAAATCATCGGAAAACCTTTTAACCAATATTACATAATAACCTGTCTAAACCCAAAAACAACCCCTAAAGGGGGCCAAAACAGACAATCCAAACCTCGCTCCACCGAGGCAAATCCCGCTCTGCCTATTCCGCTCTTCTTTCCCTGCCTTCCCAAGTAAGGAAAAGGGAAGTAATAACTTTTCCAAATCAGGAAAACCCCAAATTTCCCTCAGAACAGAAGGCCAAAAGCCCCCCACTAGTGCAAAAAAATTTAAAAACTAAAATTTCAAAAAAGGATAGAAATTACGAAAAAAATGAATCAACCAAAAACCCAACGGTTTTGGGAAAAAAATAAAAAAAAAAATTTTAAAAAAAACCAAAATTCACCCGGCAAAAATTTTTAAAGAAAGGACCCAAAAAAACATTTTAAAAAAAAAAAAACAACCGTACAATTTTTTTCAGACTTGAAAAAGCACGAACAAATTTTCACTAGCTAATCCAAAAATTTAAAAATTCAACACCCACAATGGACAAACCACAATGCCAGTTTCCCTTGCTCAAAAAACCCCCGGGGTCAAGGCCAAAAAAAACCCCAAAACACAAAGGGCTGGGGGGCCCCAGGGGCGCACACCCCCCATGCTTTAAATTTTAGAAACCCCAATCCCCAAGTGTAAAGACTTTTGAGAAAAAAGGCCACCACCAAAAAAAACAAAATTTTGCCGGAAAACCCAAGGCCCCCTTAACCAAGGTTCCCCTTTTAGGAAAGAACCCCCCCACTCAGCCCGATTAAATTTGCCGGGACGCAAAAAAACTCCCACACCAAAAACCCTTTATTCGAAAAGAAAAAAACCTGTTAAAAAAGATCAAAATAAATTACACACAAAAAACCGAAATAATGGAGAAGTCACATAGGGACAAAAAGAAAAAAAGCCACTGGAATATGACAATTGTAACGCTCTAAATTAAAAAGGGGAATAAAATACAAAAAACGTCTTAACAAACCGATTACAAACCATTTTTTGACAATGCGCAGAGGGGGGGACCAAACATTTTCAGAAAAACTACAAACAAAAACAAAAAAAAAAACCAGAAAAAATCAAAGGGGGCACCCGGCAATAAAAACACACCAAGAAATACAAACGCAGACACCTCCGGGGCAATTTTCAGGAAAGGAACATAAAATCTCAAAGGAGGGCAAACAACTAACGAATAGTAACGGAAATAGGCGTTACGACCCCCTTAACCAACCTACAAAGCCAGGCTGGCGTGGGGAAATTTACAAACTCTTCTAAAAAAATCTTGGAAAAATAAAAATAAAAAAAAAACAAATCCCCGTACAATTTTAAAAAAAAAAAAATAATTAACCAAATTCAAAAACACCCCCACCAACGGGGTCGACACAAACCCACCACCCCAAAACCCCATCCCTTAACCCCGACCGACATTACAAACGCATTTTTGACAAAAAAATTGACGGCCGACCCCTGGGAAAACCCCTATTTTCTCTGCCAAAAAAGGCGGGGGGCGGAAAAGGGGAAAGGAAATGACCACCTCACTCCTAACCCAAAAAAGAAAAATTAAAACAAGAAACCTTTTTAAACCTTTTCCCCGCCGACCCCTGGAAACCCAACAACCTTTACCCGGAAAAGTGGCCCCCACTGACGGCCCCAGAGGGGGAAGGATAGTAAAATCCGGAAAAAATTTCCCACAAAGAAAGAAACCTTTCGGTTCCCCGAAATCATCGAAAACAAAACAATTCAAACCAAAACCTTATACAAACCCTACTCCCCCAAAAAAAAACCCCCCCCCAAATCCCAACCCACGCGCGTTCACAAAAACCAAATCACCAGGGGAATAATTATACAAAATTTTTTTAAGGATTAATTTCAATAGGCAGGAGCACGAATCTCCCTCCGAAACAATTTCCCTTTTAAAAAGGGCCTAGCCCTTTGGCCGACAAAGGTAAAAGGGTTGGTGGGGAAAAAAAAATGAGATTTTCCCAATCCATTTCTCAGGAAAAATTTATCGCTTTAAAGTCTAAATATGGCCCAAAAAAAAAAAAGCCCCCTTAAAAAAAAAAAACGTCAATAAATTTTTTAGCGGGAAAAAAACCGAAAACCAGATTTTTTTGGGCCCCAACCCTGGAACCAAAAAACAAAAATAAAACCACATTTGTTTAAAAACATTTTATCGCATTTCCCCTTCCCCCAGATATACGACCTCCCACCCATTCCCGTGTTTCCGGGGCGTTACCCCTCCCAGCCCTTTTTCGGGGCTTCCCCCCCTCCAAAGCGATTTTTTTGCCGGACAAACCTTTTCCTTTACCCATTTCGGTTTGCGGGACTTGACCAAATCACCCTAATTAGAAAACCCCCAAAAGGGAATACGGGAGGGAACAACCCGCCCCCCATTTCCCACCGAAAAAAATTAAGGAAAA
Source organism: Timema cristinae (assembly GCA_039000515.1). Lineage (NCBI taxonomy): Eukaryota > Metazoa > Arthropoda > Insecta > Phasmatodea > Timematidae > Timema > Timema cristinae. Next base: position 14,592,686 of record JBCFYV010011164.1, on the reverse strand, counting down.
AACCGAAAACAACGAAAACAATACCAAAAAACCCGTGGACCCTCAATAAAAAACCCCCAACGTCAACAAAACCGTCCGAATCGTCAAACCCCCAGAGCTGGAACCTCCCCCCTGTCTTTCCCCCCTTTCCCCCACATGTGTGAAAAGGAAAACATTAGGAGTTTTAAGAATAAAATAGCATGTGTGACTCGGTGTATGGATTTTGTCGAAGAGAGGGGAGTGTGTGGAGAAAGTTAGTGAGGATGGATTAAATACGGAGTTGTTTTCTGAGCCATGTGCTTCGTTTATTGCTTACCCCGCAAAGGAACGGAGTGATTAGGTATATACTCTTATGTACGTCCACCAGGTCCATTCTAATGTTATCCTCCCATCTGTGTCTAGGTCTTCCCAATTGTCTCTTCCCATTGGGCTTAGCCTACCAGTCAGTACCCTGAAAAAAGGTTCTAAAATCTCCCATTCACACTTAATGTGCTGCCCACCGTAATCTGCGAGACTTGGTTATCCTAACGATGTCTTGTGATGAGTACAGCGTATGTAGCTCATCATTATGTAACCTCTTCCACTACCCAGTATCCTCATCCCTTTTTGGACCAAATATCTCTTTAAGCACCTTGTTTTCAAACACCCTAAATTGATTTTCGTCATGTAAGCTAAGAGACCAGGTTTCACGTGAACCCGTAGAAAACAACTGGTAGAATTGTTACGTATATTCTGAGTTTTACATTCCTTAAAAGCAGGTGGGAGGTTGACAACTAACTGTTATTGTTATTAGCACCGCGTCTTACTACCCGTTCGGGTTATACGCACTTACGCTAATGTGTAATGGTAGGGTGATTGTGAGATGAAATGAAGGACTACAGTTTAATGTGGAATCCGAACCACGGTGGAGGCCTGACATTCCCACATTCACTAAGATGTCTTGTCAGAGGTGAAGGAAGGGTTTGGGGAATCAGATTTAAAACTGTGCCGGGACCGAGAATTGAACCCGGCCGCCAGCACAGAAGTCTGGCACCTTACCCCTAGACCGCCAGGTCACCGACAACTAACTGACCTAATAGTATATTCATTTGCCAAGTGTATTATATTTTTAATTTCCACTCTAATGTTGTTTTTAGCTAGTTAAATTTTTCCTAAATATTTAAACTTTAACCTGTCAAATGATATGTTGTTCGCAAATATCTAAATTATCGTCCTCAATCTGTGTCTTTTGAGCCTTCACTTCTATACTTATCTCCTTGCTAGCCTCCAGTAAAATGGCTGCATTTCTTGCTACACCTTCCTTACTATTGCACATCAGAGCTAAATTATTTATGTATCCTAATAGCTGCATTGTACCGTTCAACGTCAAACCCCCGCCCACTCTAATGCATTACCCTTTAAAAATAGGTTAGATTAGAAAGTAATGAGGAAAGTATATCTACTTGTTTCAACCAATCATGTATTTCGAAAGTATCTGATAGTTTCATTAAACCCTTACCTGCCCGCGTAACAGTCAAACATTACCTCCATTAGCTTGACAGATTTTTTGGGCTATCCCAACTTTTGATAAAATTTCATATTTTAAAAAAAAAACTGAATCATAGGCTTTTAAAATCTATGAAGGTCGGAAAATTCTTGGAAAATTTCAAATTTTTTTTTGGCCAAATATGATACAATTATTGATATTTAAGTGACAGCTGCATATAAATGACTTGACATATGAATAGATGAATGTAGATCTAGTACTTGTTTTAACAGCCATAAGGCAATTTCCTATGCAAATGAGAGTGTATCAACACTTTCCATTTACACTTTGGACCAACCGGGTTTGGCAATTGGTTCATATCGCGGCTATCTTCAGTCGAGCGCGTAGCAAAACTACACCGTCAATAAAAGTCAAGCTTTGAGTCTTTTAAACTCAAAAATATGTCAAGTACTTCAAATAATAATTACGTACGACCAAGTTGCCTTGATTAATCATAGCCGGTAATATTACAAGAAGTTTTAAAAGCTTATCATAAAAAATTACATTTTAATTATTCTATATTTTTAATATAAAGTTGTAACGAGTTACATCAAATATCAATGGGTCAACACTCACCAACCCGGGGGCCGCTCTCGGAAGACCACCGCACAGCACAGAAATCACTATCACTGACCTCCGCTTTCCGAAGTAATACTGAACTGACTGAGCGACGCGCCCGACTTGACCATCTGCAAGAGCCGAACACGTGTCCAGCCAGCCGAAGAAAGAAGAAAGTTCCGTCTCCGGTCGCGCGCAGCGTCTAGGCGCTTTCATATTGTTCTCGAAGCAACGCGTCCATTCCATTGTTATGTTACTCCTACCTTCCATCTCCTTCTATCCTGCCCCCACTCTGGGAACTATATTTTGTATATATACGGCTACGCCGGGGACGTGAGAGCACTTACTACCCCACCTTCTTGCGAATAAGAGGTGAGAACGGCGACCTAGGTCTTGGGGATTATTATTATATATATCAAAATTAAGGTTTCGGCGTCATGGGGGGTATACTTGTCAAAATTATCCTTCTGGTTCTTAAAACCTTATTATTATTGTTGAAACTTGCAATGCCATGCGCTTACCGCGGCATGTAGAGAGGCCGTCGCCCTTCGTCACCCGCCTAAATTTGGGGTCCAAGCCCAAACTTTATTTGATAGTTATTTAAGTATATTGTTGTATATGGTTAGAGCACTGAAAGTTTGCCTGTGCGCCCGGGTTCAAAACCCGACTTGTAATAATTCTCATATTATTTATCTGAGTTTAAACTCAGCTTTATTTATCGGATTAAATACTGGAGGTGATTAAGTTACTTAGCTTACTTTTGCATTTGGGGCTCATTGGATTGGAGTGACGCCATGTTTGCTTCATGCGTCTTTAAATGTTAATGTTTAAACTTAGCGCGGTAACTGATGCGCGGGGGTTACGGTTATGCCGTACGTCTTATTCTGTATATAATACTAGCAGGTTAAACGACCAAGGAACTAAGGTTCATAAATGTTAGCATCCCGAACTGGGAGTTATTTGATTTTGGGCCCGACACGTTAGTGTCGTTTTTGGACTCCCCTAAGCAGGTTTAACGTTTGTTTACTAATGTTATCTCATAGGGTCCGATGGTTAATGGAGATGTGCGCTTCACGCACGGATTGTGTCTTCTTAATTATTGTAATATTGTTGTTTTTTTCTCAATAAATTTATTATGTTCAACTAGGTAACTTTCTTGCCTGATTTTCAGTCTTCTCACCCTTTGGATATTAAGGGGAGGGGTTGCAAAGTTAGGGACATAATCATTTGAGGAGAGATTGAATTTAAGGAATACATAATATGTACAGAAAAAAATCTTAATTAAAGTATAGAAATGCTGAATAATCATTGGAACTTTGATAAGTTTAGATAGGTACACAAAACTGTTTTTTTACCCCTGGTATAGAATCTAGATAACAACATTGCAAAACTATTTGAAGCCTTGGTAAAGTTGTCAGAGAGGAATTTGTGAAGCTTTGTTACGTTGCTAGAGAATAAAACACCACCAATCACTGAGTGAACCTAATCAGTGGGAACGGGAACTAGAAACCAGTCTCATAATTAGACTGGGCACGTTTCAAGTGCAGTGCTATACTAAATACAGGACGACACTTACCTAGACCATAATGCACTGGACCAGTTTCATGGACTGCGTACGCCTCCCAGTCTCGCATATGAAACTGGCCCATCTCATTCAGTCTGGTTTTTCCAGTGATGAAGATGTCGGGGTTCAAATCTTGGCCAAATGTACCGATGGTATTTTCTTTCTTACATGGTTTACCACTCTCAAACTACGCAAAGGCTACTCATGGCACGGATGGGGGTAAACGTATGAGGAAAAGAGTTTTTGAATGTTTAAACTCTCTTGCGAGCTTATTTGACCATTATTTTGCTCTATGTTCATATTTATTATCTCTCGGTGAATTGCCTTTTGCTTATATTTTTCATTTGTACTTTTTAATCTACAGTAGTTTTAATTCTCTCCCCCACTGTTTATTACTGATGCTTACCTAACATTAATAAAAGTATCAATCTTCTTAACCTCAACTCATTGACAAAGACAGCGCCCTACATTTCCTCAAAATTACGTCACAATTATTAGACAGTGAGATTATGAAGAACATCATCCTAGATTTCTTCAATGTCAAATCACAAATCATCGCGACGATACAAAATTTAAACACGATGAAAACCAGATCAATTACACCTTCTCTTTCATCTTACTCTTATTCCTGTTATAATTTCAAATTGTCATTCAGTATTCCTTTGAAGATTTAGGAAATCGCACCTTTCTGGCCGGACACAATCAAAGAAAAGAGAGAAAAAAAAAGAAATAAGGAAAAAACTCTTTCAAGTGACTCTTGGATGCTTTTCCCGCTTTCCCGCCCTCTTCTTTTCCTTGTTTCCCCACCCTCGAGTCACACCACTTACACTTGCCGCTGATTGTGAAAACCCCGACAAACCTTTGAAGTCGTCGTTGAAAGTTGAGACCGCTCGAATGGTTTGTCATGCTCTCCACACAAAAGCAATTGCAATTTTTTTTTGTTTTGTTATTGAAGAGGCAAGGTTGGTAGTACTGTATATCGAGGCGATGTATCCATCCAGGTGTGAGGTAAAAATCAAAATAAAAGTAGGGTTCAAAACAAAGCGCCAAAAGAGTTATTCTAATCTGACGGGAGTTTCACGGCAGGAAATTTGCATCTACTAACAAGTTCCAATACAGTTGGATTATATTTGACGCCCCAAATTTGGGCGATTAAAAGAGTCGCGTAATGACAGGTCGAATGAATTATAATATTCATGAATATGAAACAAGAAACTGCGAACAGATAATTCGTCATTTGTTGGGGGGTGATTATAAAGTCTGGCTCGTGTCCAACAAATTTAGAGTTTATGAAGATTTAAGGTTGTGCCTACCTTTTTTGATTTTAATATTAACGTTAACATTATATTTAAGTTTTGTGGGGAAATCGTTGTACTTTCTGGAACAAATATTGTTGGAAGCCTTCAGGTTCGGCCAGACTGACAAGCGTGCGAGCGAGCGACTGGGTTGCCAAACTAGTGAGCGAGCGCGCGCGTAATTAGCAGACCCTAGTTCATTAGAGAAGCTGTATCTGTCAAAGACACTTGGTATATCTCTGCTCCTCAAAAATGCTTACAACAAATATTGTGTATTTATGAAAAATAACAAAGTAGGAGTGCATCCAATTAATGAATTGAGAAATGTGTATGGTGAGTTCCACCATCTATACAGACAACTGATGACGCAATCAAACCCACGTAGCATCTACTTCCTTCCGTGACGTAATTTTAGGGGGGGTCAAGTAGGTAGTGACGAGACGATTCGGTAACATTGCAAATATTTTTAGTGTACTGAATAATAATAATAATAATAATAATAATAATAATAATAATAATAATATTTAACACCACGTCTTACTACCCGTTAGGGTTATACGCTTTAAGTAATAATAATAATAATAATATAATAATATTAGCACCGCGTCTTACTACCCGTTTGGGTTATATGCTTTAAGTACTAATTACTCTAATGGATTAGGAATTTGGAAAGTTGAATTAGAGGAAGTGAACCCGCATTTGCGTGGAGGGAGAGTGAAAAACCACCCCCAGTTCACCCGACCGAGATTCGAACCTCGATCTCCCCGTCCTCAGCAGTCGAGCTCAACACGACAACCGCGTTAGCCAACTACGCTACCGAGGCGGGTTTAGTGTACTGAAGTGTTTTAAAATCAGTTTAACCGCACCAGTGGTGTAATGGTGCGTTGCACTCGATAGCTGTTGACTGGAAGGCAAAGGTTCGAATCTTGGCTCAGTGAACTGAAGGTGATTTTTACAACTTATTTATTGTTGTGGTTTTTTCATATTCTCTCCAAATTAATGGTGATTCTTATTGGTAAAGGCCTGCTTTGATAATATTGAAGTATTTTGACATATCGGTTTTACATGTATATATACATATAGGTATGATTTATGATATTACCAATTAAATTAGGCCGTTATTAGCAAGTGTGCTAAACCTATCTATAGTAATAAATTCATATAGGTATGGTTTATGATATTACCAATTAATATAGGCCGTTAGTAGCAAGTGTGCTAGACCTATAGTAATACAAATGTAAAAATGAGGAGTTTTCCTAGCACTCATTTAATCAACATACAATATTGCCTAGCGCCTGTAAACTAGACTGTACCGGGTCGACCGCGCTGACTCACAAAATAGAACCAGTTCTATCTTCCAATCGCGCTCGCTCAGTCTGGCCGCCCCCTTACACGTTATTTTCATAGTTATATAAATCACTTTGGTGCTTTTATTGAAGATTTTCTGCCAAAACTCTAAATTTTCAATAAGTGTGTGTAGCATTTTTATGTAAAAATGAAAATATTGTCCCCTACTTTGTTGTTTATTATTTCAAAAACCAAACAAAGTGTTTTTCCCACAAATATAAAATGCTAAAACTAATGTTAGCTTGGTAGACGCGTGCTCGATGTAGAAGTGCTGGGAACGCAAATTAGGGACAGTATTTGTGCAGATTTTATATCAAAACGTTTTTTTTATCAAAATAAATAAAATATTGCCCCAGAAGAAACATGAGTTTTATTTTCTTTTCATGATGATATTAACAGCTGTTGATGAATATCTGTCATGAGCATAGCGGCACTGAATCTGAAAATTTAAATGAAGAGAAAAAGTTGTCATTAAATTCCAGGGCTCTCTTGGCAGATGCTCAACAAATTCTATGAAGCAATATTTGATTTATTTTGACTAAAGAATATTTTGATATGAAAATTGCGACAAAAAACTGCCTTTTTTCTCACGTTCCCTGCATCTCCAAATTCAGGAGGAAACATAAATTTCATAGATAAGTTGAATAATGTAGACGTTTAAATATCGTGCGTTATTTAAGAGTCCTCTCAACCTATGGCTAGCATCTAACTTAGGTAAGTGCACGGGCGTCATTGGTGGGAGAGGACCCGGGGGGGTGAGGGGGGGGCGGACACGTCCCCCTAATAATCTACTTGGATATAAAACTTTTAACCAAGTACTGAATTTGAGAAAAACTTGTTTTTCACGGTCGGGATGAATCAATTTCAATATAAAAAATGCTATAGTAAAACATATTTTTGTTAATAATATAACTTCGTATATATTTTTACTGCTTGGCTTCTCAGTTGACAATGACTGGCACTTTACTTTCTAAGTTCCAAGAATCATTAGAAAAACCCACCAGTTATTTAAATATTTGTCCTGGAAATAGTGCTTTATTCTTCCCAAACCCTCCGTTTTCCTAGAATGAATTATATCCTTAGTGTTTTCTCAATATTTTCAGTGATTAGTTCCAGCCTGGGTTGACAAGTCAACGGGGTTCTCCCTAAATCTGTTGATTTTTAGAATTGTCACAAAATAGTTTTATTTAACCAATCCAATCTTTCAAAACTCCTCACCCTGCTGTTGCGAGTGCTACCACACACATCTTAGTGAACAGAATTTGTTTTCGAATGTCATAACATTAATTCGTCACCTACTTGTGTTGCCAAGTTCATCTTGCGAGTCAGAAAGAAGTTTTAGTTCAATGCGTAGACTAAAAACCTTCTTAAGCCCTGATTTGCTCATACTTTCACTAGTTACCACACTCATGAGTCAATACACCAACAACTAGTGAAAGATGGACCTGAGTGGCTCGTACTTTCACCAGTTACCATACACTCATGACTCAATACACCAACAACTAGTGAAAGATGGCCCTGAGTGGCTAATACTTTCACCAGTTACCACACTCATGACTCAATACACCAACAACTAGTGAAAGATGGACCTGAGTGGCTCGTACTTTCACCAGTTACCACACTCATTACTCAAAATACCAACATCTAGTGAAAGATGGCCCTGAGTGGCTAATACTTTCACCAGTTACCACACTCATTACTCAATACAACAACTAGTGAAAGATGGCCCTGAGTGGCTCGTAATTTCACCAGTTACCACACTCATTACTCAAATACCAACATCTAGTGAAAGATGGCCCTGAGTGGCTAATACTTTCACCAGTTACCACACACTCATGACTCAATACAACAACAACTAGTGAAAGATAGCCCTGAGTGGCTCGTAATTTCACCAGTTACCACACTCATTACTCAAAATACCAACATCTAGTGAAAGATGGCCCTGAGTGGCTAATACTTTCACCAGTTACCACACTCATTACTCAATACAACAACTAGTGAAAGATGGCCCTGAGTGGCTCGTAATTTCACCAGTTACCACACTCATGACTCAATTCACCAACAACTAGTGAAAGATAGCCCTGAGAGGCTCGTACTTTCACCAGTTACCACACAAATGACTCAATACACCAACAACTAGTGAAATATGGTCCTGAGTGGTTCGTACTTTCACCAGTTACCACACTCATGATTCAATACACCAACAACTAGTGAAAGATGGCCCAGAGTGGCTCGTACTTTCACCAGTTACCACACTCATGACTCAATTCACCAACAACTAGTGAAAGATAGCCCTGAGTGGCTCGTACTTTCACCAGTTACCACACACTAATGACTCAATACACCAACAAATAGTAAAAGATAGCCCTGAGTGGCTCGTACTTTCACCAGTTACCACACTCATGACTCAATACACCAACAACTAGTGAAAGATAGCCCTGAGTGGATCGTACTTTCACCAGTTACCACACTCATGACTCAATAAACCAATAACTAGTGAAATATGGCCTGAGTGGTTCGTACTTTCACCAGTTACCACACTCATGACTCAATACAACAACTAGTGAAAGATGGCCCTGAGTGTCTCGTACTTTCACCAGTTACCACACTCATGACTCAATACACCAACAACTAGTGAAATATGGCCTGAGTGGTTCGTACTTTCACCAGTTACCACACTCATGACTCAATACAACAACTAGTGAAAGATGGCCCTGAGTGGCTCATACTTTCACCAGTTACCACGATCATGACTCAATACAACAATTAGTGAAAGATGGCCCTGAGTGGCTCGTACTTTCACCAGTTACCACACTCATGACTCAATACACCAACAACTAGTGAAAGATAGCCCTGAGTGGCCCGTACTTTCACCAGTTACCACACAAATGACTCAATACACCAACAACTAGTGAAATATGGTCCTGAGTGGTTCGTACTTTCACCAGTTACCACACTCATGACTCAATACACCAACAACTAGTGAAGGATGGCCCTGAGTGGCTCGTACTTTCACCAGTTACCACACTCATGACTCAATTCACAAAAAACTAGTGAAAGATAGCCCTGAGTGGCTCGTACTTTCACCAGTTACCACACACTAATGACTCAATACACCAACAACTAGTAAAAGATAGCCCTGAGTGGCTCGTACTTTCACCAGTTACTACACTCATGACTCAATACACCAACAACTAGTAAAAGATAGCCTGAGTGGCTCGTACTTTCACCAGTTACCACACTCATGACTCAATACACCAACAACTAGTGAAATATGGCCTGAGTGGTTCGTACTTTCACCAGTTACCACACTCATGACTCAATACAACAACTAGTGAAAGATGGCCCTGAGTGTCTCGTACTTTCACCAGTTACCACACTCATGACTCAATACAACAACTAGTGAAAGATGGCCCTGAGTGGCTCGTACTTTCACCAGTTACCACACTCATGACTCAATACACCAACAACTAGTGAAAGATAGCCCTGAGTGGCTCGTACTTTCACCAGTTACCACGATCATGACTCAATACAACAACTAGTGAAAGATGGCCCTGAGTGGCTCGTACTTTCACCAGTTACCACACTCATGACTCAATACACCAACAACTAGTGAAAGATGGCCCTGAGTGGTTCGTACTTTCACCAGTTACCACACGCATGACTCAATACAACAACTAGTGAAAGATGGCCCTGAGTGGCTCGTACTTTCACCAGTTACCACACTCATGACTCAATACAATAACTAGTGAAAGATGGCCCTGAGTGGCTCGTACTTTCACCAGTTACCACACTCATGACTCAATACAACAACAACTAGTGAAAGATGGACCTGAGTGGCTCATACTTTCACCAGTTACCACACTCATGACTCAATACAACAACAACTAGTGAAAGATGGACCTGAGTGGCTCATACTTTCACCAGTTACCACACTCATGACTCAATACAACAACAACTACTGAAAGATGGCCCTGAGTGGCTCATACTTTCACCAGTTACCACACTCATGACTCAATACAACAACAACTATTTGCTTCCATAATGTGGAAAGAGAACAGGCTGCAAATAAGAAAGTTGATCTGTATATATGTTCTACAAGTACACTGCGGTTTTACATGTCAAACGATTTTCTTTAATAAACACTTTATAATTATAATTGTTAAACATTAACTTTTAACGTATAACTTGCAAATTTTAGACATGTAGCCCTATTTAACAGGCCCCAGAACTCTAATGGGACCCCTATCCAGTAAAAAGCACTAAAACCGAACATCCCCCCCCCACCCTGCCCCTCTACAACGCCCAACCACCTTTTAAAAGTATTTTTGCAATTTGTAATATATTTGTTCGTCAGTTATATAATTAATAGGACAAGCAGTTAACTCCAATTAAACTCGTTTGGAAATTTAGACCTATATTTCACTTCATCGCTTTTCAATGCCCATTCTATTATAGTTTTCCAATCCCCCATTTTACCCTTTCACCATCCTTTTTTGCTTTATTGTTCACACTGTTTACGAACTTTGACCTAACAAATTGTTGGCGAAAGAATACAAGGTATCGGGCCCCTGAGGATTTACAAAAGAGTCGGCCATCACGCGATTCGCACCGGTAGAACGGGTGAACCGGCTGTTTCCAGAACAAGCTTGTAGTCAATATGCATCGCCCCTTCCCTTAAACAGACACTGCCACCTCACACCATCACACTTGGGAATTAAATGCGTGAAATCCTCCTCTCTTCTGTCGGCGCGTTATTTCTTAGTCAAGAAATAAATCAAAGGGGGAAAAAAACACACGGTCATGAGAATAGAAAAATAGTTGTCTTCCAGCAGTGAAAATACGAGGTACAACATAACCCGTAAATGGACCACCTCCACCCCAACTTTTTTTTTTACTTTACTCTTTCTGAGTAGGAAAAGGAAATAAACGAATGAAAACAAGAGCCTTTGTACGCAAGCCGCCTTGAACACATAAACTCAGTTTATTCGCTTTATAGAGTCTTTCTGTTTTTTATTTATATTGATCCTTTATATCGTAGTGGAGCTAATCTGATCAATAGTTACGTGCCACAATCGTCATAGCAAAGATGAGGTTTCCATCTGTCTACATGGCTTCAGGAGGTTATAATATCTTCCTATTAGGACTTATGAGGTTTCCATCTGTCTACATGGCTTCAGGAGGTTATAATATCTTCCTATCAGGGCTTATGAGGTTCCCACATGTCTACATGGCTTCAGGAGGTTATAATATCTTCCTATTAGGGCTTATGAGGTTTCCATCTGTCTACATGGCTTCAGGAGGTTATAATATCTTCCTATCAGGGCTTATGAGGTTCCCACATGTCTACATGGCTTCAGGAGGTTATAATATCTTCCTATTAGGGCTTATGAGATTTCCATCTGTCTACATGGCTCAGGAGGTTATAATATCTTCCTATTAGGGCTTATGAGGTTCCCACATGTCTACATGGCTTCAGGAGGTTATAATATCTTCCTATTAGGGCTTATGAGGTTTCCATCTGTCTACATGGCTCAGGAGGTTATAATATCTTCCTATTAGGGCTTATGAGGTTTCCATCTGTCTACATGGCTTCAGGAGGTTATAATATCTTTCTATAAGAGCTTATGAGGTTTCCATCTGTCTACATGGCTTCAGGAGGTTATAATATCTTCCTATTAGGGCTTATGAGGTTTCCATCTGTCTACATCGCTTCAGAAGTTTATATCTTCCTATAAGAGCTTATGAGGTTTCCATCTGTCTACATGGCTTCAGGAGGTTATAATATCTTTCTATAAGAGCTTATGAGGTTTCCATCTGTCTACATGGCTTCAGGAGGTTATAATAGCTTCCTATTAGGGCTTATGAGGTTTCCATCTGTCTACATGGCTTCAGGAGGTTATAATATCTTTCTATAAGAGCTTATGAGGTTTCCATCTGTCTACATGGCTTCAGGAGGTTATAATATCTTCCTATTAGGGCTTATGAGGTTTCCATCTGTCTACATGGCTTCAGAAGTTTATATCTTCCTATAAGAGCTTATGAGGTTTCCATCTGTCTACATGGCTTCAGGAGGTTATAATATCTTTCTATAAGAGCTTATGAGGTTCTCATCAGTCTACATGGCTTCAGGAGATTATAATATCTTCCTATCAGGGCTTATGAGGTTTCCATCTGTTTACATGGCTTCAGGAGATTATAATATCTTTCTATAAGAGCTTATGAGGTTTCCATCTGTCTACATGGCTTCATGAAATTTTAATATCTTCCTATTAGGGCTTATGAGGTTTCCATCTGTCTACATGGCTTCAGGAGGTTATAATAGCTTCCTATTAGGGCTTATGAGGTTTCCATCTGTCTACATGGCTTCAGAAGTTTATATCTTCCTATAAGAGCTTATGAGGTTTCCATCTGTTTACATGACTTCAGGAGTTTATAATATCTTCCTATCAGGGCTTATGAGGTTTCCATCTGTTTACGTGACTTCAGGAGTTTATAATATCTTCCTATCAGGGCTTATGAGGTTTCCACATGTCTACATGGCTTCAGGAGGTTATAATATCTTCCTATCAGGGCTTATGAGGTTTCCATCTGTTTACGTGACTTCAGGAGTTTATAATATCTTCCTATCAGGGCTTATGAGGTTTCCATTTGTTTACATGACTTCAGGAGGTTATAATATCTTCCTATCAGGGCTTATGAGGTTTCCATCTCTTCACATGGCTTCAGGAGGTTATAATATCTTCCTATCAGGGTTTATGAGGTTTCCATCTGTCTACACGGCTTCAGGAGGTTATAATATCTTCCTATCAGGGCTTATGAGGTTTCCATCTGTTTACATGACTTCAGGAGTTTATAATATCTTCCTATCAGGGCTTATGAGGTTTCCATCTGTTTACATGACTTCAGGAGTTTATAATATCTTCCTATCAGGGCTTATGAGGTTTCCATTTGTTTACATGACTTCAGGAGGTTTTAATATCTTCCTATAAGGGCTTATGAGGTTTCCATCTGTTTACATGACTTCAGGAGGTTATAATATTTTCCTATCAGGGCTTATGAGGTTTCCATCTGTTTACATGACTTCAGGAGTTTATAATATCTTCCTATCAGGGCTTATGAGGTTTCCATTTGTTTACATGACTTCAGGAGGTGATAATATCTTCCTATAAGGGCTTATGAGGTTTCCATCAGTTTACATGGCTTCAGGAGGTTATAATATCTTCCTATCTGGGCAGTTGAGGTTTCCATCTGTCTACATGGCTTCAGGAGGTTATAATATCTTTCTATCAGGGCTTATGAGGTTTCCATCTGCTTACATGACTTCAGGAGGTTATAATATCTTCCTATCAGGGCTTATGAGGTTTCCATCTGCTTACATGACTTAAGGAGGTTATAATATCTTCCTATTAGGGCTAATGAGGTTTCCATCTGTTTACATGACTTTAGGAGGTTATAATATCTTCCTATCAGGGCTTATGAGGTTCTCATCAGTCTACATGGCTTCCTTCAGGAGGTTATTATATATTCCTATCAGGGTTTATGAGGTTTCCATCTGTTTACATGACTTCAGGAGGTTATAATATCTTCCTATCAGGATTTATTAGGTTTCCATCTGTTTACATGGCTTCAGAAGGTTATAATATCTTCCTATTAGGGCTGATGAGGTTTCCATCTGTTTACACGGTTTCAGGAGGTTATAATATCTTCCTAATAGGGCTGATGAGGTTTCCATCTGTTTACACGGTTTCAGGAGATTAATTGTAAATCCCTCCTCCCCCCCTCCCCCGTGAGAAATAATAGGCATGAGAGTAACGAGAGTAGGTTTTCTAGTCAATAACAATGATAGTATAAATATGACAAGTACAAAACAGAGTAGAATGGAGTAGAAAGATAAGAGTCGCTACTCATTAAGGTCAGCTGCCTTTCGCAGGCTGCCACATAATACTCTCAAGGTGAAGCCAACAAAGAGTTGTGATAAGCGCAAACTGAACTTTGGATATGGCCAACAATACAATAAGGATATAAGTCAGGGCCAAATACTACCGATATCAGCAACCCAACATAACTTAAGGGTATTAACCTTCAAAGGCGTCAAAATTGAGATTATAGCCCCATAGAAGCCAAACAAAACTAGCACTAAGCATGTAATATTCATAGCCCAAAAATCAAAGATAGCCCCAAAAAAGGTACACAAGTTAACCCACAAGTTTCAGATTACTAGCGGCTTCGGATAAAAGAAACCAAACTATCAGAACAAACGAAGTTAACACAAACTCTAATATTATAATAATTTGACCATATCGAAAGTTTGTCATGACATGTCATGTGTACTAAATTGTCACTTTTCTAGAAGCACTCCAGTAAGAATGAAGCTAATTTCTTTCAATGTTGATGTGAACTTGTCTGATTGCCACTACTTGATAACATCACTCCAATAAAGCCCTCCCTTTCTCCCTTAACCCCCTTCCCAAGCCAGAGTTGAGATTCCAATAAGAACTGTAACGTCTCCAGTTGTGTTGACCGAGGGAGAAGTTTTCTGTCTGGTCAACAGACCATCAACTGCGGACGGGGAGACTCAGCGCCGCTCGAGGATGGATACGGGGCTAGCACAATTGAGTTCAATCCAAGATGAGGGTAGGTTATTGAGCATTGGGGCGAGAGGAAAAAAAAAGTTGCTAGCATTGAGTGAATAGTCAAGACTTCCAGTAAAACATGGAAGTAGATAAGACGAACTAAAAGATATATAAATTGGAAATTGAAATGGACATAAGCGTCCATTCATTCTTGGCGATAAAACGTACAAAAGAAGTTTTTTTTTGTAGGGTTGGGAACTAAGGGGGTGGTGAGGGGGAGAGAAGGAATGAAGTTTTATTCCTTTTAGAAAGAAACTCAATTTCTTTCTTGTAGATGGGTTTCCTATTTCGTGATGAAGCCGTTCTCATTTTTAACCATTGATTATTTTCTTGAAGGAAGTTGCCTGCTTACATGTGCGGGAAGAAGGAGGGGAGTGGGGTGTGGGGGGCGGGGAGTTGTCATTTACGAAGCCATAATAAAATCTTGCAAATTTGAATTGGAAAATTCGTTTGAAATAATGAATCAAGTTAAATTCTAATTTAAATATTTCATGAATAAATAATGGGTGTACGAAAATTCTAACAATTAATTTATCGCAAATATCTTTGAGAAAATTAGTTAAAGTATAAATTGGCTGCTTGTTTCTTTCTGCTTCAAACAATCGATACCTGTCTAGAAAAAAACAATTCTAATCTCAACAAATTATATACCAGCTCAATGACACTATTAAGTAGACAGCAAATACAGAGATATAATAACATTTTATATTGTATTCGGATACCTATGATTAAAAAAAAAAACATGAGAAAATTAACATAATTTTCTGTGACAAGTAAATTAATTATTATAAGTGTTTGTGGTTGTGTATAAAATCTGAATCCCTGGGCAACATATATTTATTTTTAAGAAATTTGACACACTCATTCTATGGCCTGGATCTGTCACTTATGGTGTATTTTGGGCACCCCTGGTCTAAGGTGTCACTATCGTAATGAACTAGTCTGCAAATGACAAGGATATAAGGGTTTGAATCCTGTTTGAGTGTACTGAGGGTGGTTTTCTTTAAATGATTTTCCAGACTTTCTCCACGCAAATGTGGGTTCCCTATTTCTAAATTTAGCCTTCACATTAGCGTAAATGGTTGAATGCGTAAATCACGAACTGGTTGTAAGACGTGATGGAAACTATTTCTAGCGGCGTTTCACGCGAAAGGTCCTATTTCTGACCTCCGAGATCAAAGTAAATGTTTAGAAATATTACAGGCAATCATATATCTAACCTTGAATTAGAAGATTATTTTTGCAGCTTTTAAAGCTTCAGAACTACCAACACTTGTCAATGTGAGAATAATGTACTGACAAAATGTCACCACCCTTAGGGCAGGTCTTATCACTATCAGATAAATATTACTTTCGGGAGCTTAAAGTTAGCAACCAGATAAAGATTATCAACCACTTTAATATTTTATGCGTATTATGAACTGAATTTATCTGCCGGATAGCTACCTCCAGGATAAATATATTTGTATGCATAAAACGCAAGGTTGGTACTGTTTTTACTGGTGCGCGCATGCGTATGAACCCTGTTGTTACCGCTGTAAGCTGGCTAGTGGCTTCAACGCTCAACATTTGTTTAATAATGGCGGCTAAACGAATGCGAGGAAACATATGGCGTCACGTGGGCGCAGAAGTTAGGTTGTTTTGCAAGTTATAATTTCGGTGTCTGCCAAAATGTGGGCAATAGTTTGATACAACGTTTATACAAAATTTCATTTATTGTATTCAGATTTAAATAAATTGTTCTTATATAACTATAACTCTACAAATAGCTTGTCAGTTTTATAGAAGTGTGAATTAAATGTTATAACTTTATTAGAACCTGGGTCTGTGCCTGATAAACACGTGAACCAATATTTTAAACTAAAAACAGATTCTGATAGGCGAAACCTACCGATAAAAACGTGATGGATAAATACATTTTATCTGGCAGATAAAAGCTATATGACAGTCATAAGACGCACTTTTAACTTAACAATCAGATATAAATATTTATCCAGGAGCCATAAGTCAACACACTAGTCGAATAAGGTCACACCGACTTCGGTTGCCACGTGGTCTAACGCACTACTCTCGTATTATCATAGACTGCCGATGACGGGAAGATTGAGGTTCGAATCTTGGTCGGGTGTATTGAAGGTGGCTATTCCTAAAAGGTTTTCCATTCTCGCTCCATGGAATTGAGGTTACACTCCCTATAAATATAACCTTTCTAATCCATAAAACCATTAGTGTAATTAGTACATAAGCGCATAATCCGAACGGTTAGTAAGATACGGTACTAATTAATAAAAAAGGAGGATCTTGGTATGTGTTCCCAAGTTATTCTTGAGTGGACAACCTCACACAACCACAACACCCCTGAATGTCGTAATGCACATCATGAACATAAAGTTGTAATTGGGGAAGGAAACAGAAATATACAAATTGAGCTAGTAGATTTAAACTAATCATATTTAAAATAGTGTTTAAGTAGACATTATAGGTATATTACCAGACCATAGGTCACTTGGTTAAACACTGCAGAGCAAAGAACTAGTAGCGAGCGTCCATTGAATGGGACGAGAGAGGTGACAATATTCATAAATAAATTCATTAATTACTACAGTCGAGCATTATATTATAAGATTTAGAAACAACAATAATTATCTGGGAAATCCAAACAAATGGTATCAACGCGATATACTTAAAGGGTAGTAGAATCAAATAATCTGTGCCAGAAAAGCAATTTAAATGTGAAAGATATATTTTACTGAAAGGCCATTCACAGCTTGCATGCTCAGATAGTAGTGCTTATTCTCCGTGGCAATTGAAAAGCACGGCCTCGATTAAGAATGTCTCGACTACTCTCACTAAGTAAGAGCTATAATAACTCATACTTGGACATAATAAAGCCGTGAAGCTATGATAATAAAGGGCAGATAAACCCAGCTAACCCAGCCAATTTAATTCCAGCACAGAAGGTGCGAAATAGTAGATTATAGAACTATTCATCAATAAACTCAAATTAAGTAAACTAGTCTCCAAATGCCACAGCTAAGCATAAGATATTATTTTTAGCACCACGTATTACTACTACCCACTAGCTTTATAACTTATGCTTTAGAACAATAGTACTTCTATAAACTTAGATTCTAGAAAATATACATACTGGCTCTTAGGAACACTAAAAATATATCGCGTTACTCCAGTCCACGTGCAGTGCACACTGAACCCTCAATTGTATAGTATTAATTTATGACTTATACTGTTATACATGACCTAGTGCAAGTGATATGGCTCAGCTTCCTACACAGATATAATATCCAGGCATAAATCGCATTACACCAACTTGATGCAATACCCTAAGTCCTGTGAGTAAGCTATTCCTAAGAGCATTACAAGTTTAAATGGTTATATATTAGTCTTGCTGTCTTACGACAGATCTATTCTCTTTTGTATGTTAACTTTGACAGCCAATGCACTCTGTCCTCTGCGTTATCCTTCAGTTCCCAGAATTTTCTTCTTTCATCCAACATTTGAATCCTCCTCCTCCTTTCTAAGCTACTATTTCCCTCAACTTATCCTTTAAATCAGTGGTATTCAACTCGCGGCCAGCCGAGTAATTTTAGGCGGCCCTTAGACCAGTTTTACATACAACAATTTGTCTGTTTAAAACTCCTGTAAGATACATTTTTTAAGACTAAAACTTTAGTATGGACCCGTAGTAAGATGGCGTTATTAAAATATATATTTATATATATATTCTTATCTGGAAAAAACAAAACCGATGAACTTAGTATTGTACAAAATATCATTATTTGTGAGAAAGCTTGTGTGGATGCAAAAAAAAGTTAAATAATAGAGTAGTCCTTCACACACGCGGTTAGTCCAGTCCCTTTAAGTGAACCCGGTCTGTCCACAATGTTTTGTCGCCGACTGTACCCGGAGAGGTTGGAGCAAATAATAGAAAAGCGCTGTGTTAGGCCTGCATTGTGTGGGCCATGTCGCTCAGTTTGAACGATTGGAATGGCTTCGACAACTCTATCAGTTGGGGTTTTAAGGAGGAGGGATTGCAAGAAGACGTAGAACACCAATAATTGGAGGTCGTTAAAGTCCTGCTGGTTAGATCAATAAGTCGGTATCAAAGTTCTTATCCCTCAATCCCGAGTCAGAATCCAGGTGATGATGCTTGAGCTCACTTCAAGACCTGAGCAGACACATCACTTCCTGGTAGAGGAGTAGACAGAGTGCTGCACTATAGTGTACCTGACTAGACAGTACTGGCTGCACTCATAGTTACCTACTAGACAGGACTGCTGCATATGGTACCTGACTGACAGTACTGTTGCACTGAAGTGTACCTGACTAGACAGTACTGTCTGCACTGATAGTGTACCTGACTAACAGACTGGCTGCACTGATAGTGTACCTGACTAGACAGGACTGGCTGCACTAATAGTGTACCTGACTAGACAGGACTGGTTGCAGTGATAGTGTACCTGACTAGACAGTACTGGTTGCACTGATAGTGTACCTGACTAGACAAGACTGGCTGCACTAATAGTGTACCTGACTAGACAGGACTGGTTGCAGTGATAGTGTACCTGACTAGACAGTACTGGTTGCACTGATAGTGTACCTGACTAGACAGACTGGCTGCACTAATAGTGTACCTGACTATCAGGACTGGTTGCACTGATAGTGTACCTGACTAGACAGGACTGGCTGCACTCATAGTGTACCTGACTATCAGGACTGGTTGCACTGATAGTGTACCTGACTAAACAGGACTGGCTGCACTCATAGTGTACCTGACTAGACAGGACTGGTTGAACTGATAGTGTACCTGACTATACAGGACTGGCTGCACTAATAGTGTACCTGACTAGACAGGACTGGCTGCACTAATAGTGTACCTGACTAGACAGGACTGGCTGCACTCATAGTGTACCTGACTAGACAGGACTGGTTGCACTGATAGTGTACCTGACTAGACAGGACTGGCTGCACTCATAGTGTACCTGACTAGACAGGACTGGCTGCACTAATAGTGTACCTGACTAGACAGGACTGGCTGCACTCATAGTGTACCTGACTAGACAGGACTGGTTGCACTGATAGTGTACCTGACTAGACAGTACTGTCTGCACTGATAGTGTACCTGACTAGACAAGACTGGCTGCACTGATAGTGTACCTGACTAGACAGGACTGGCTGCACTCATAGTGTACCTGACTAGACAGTACTGTCTGCACTGATAGTGTACCTGACTAGACAGTACTGTCTGCACTGATAGTGTACCTGACTATACAGGACTGGCTGCACTGATAGTGTACCTGACTAGACAGGACTGGCTGCACTAATAGTGTACCTGACTAGACAGGACTGGTTGCAGTGATAGTGTACCTGACTAGACAGTACTGGTTGCACTGATAGTGTACCTGACTAGACAAGACTGGCTGCACTAATAGTGTACCTGACTATCAGGACTGGTTGCACTGATAGTGTACCTGACTAGACAGGACTGGCTGCACTCATAGTGTACCTGACTAGACAGGACTGGTTGAACTGATAGTGTACCTGACTATACAGGACTGGCTGCACTAATAGTGTACCTGACTAGACAGGACTGGCTGCACTCATAGTGTACCTGACTAGACAGGACTGGTTGCACTGATAGTGTACCTGACTAGACAGGACTGTCTGAACTGATAGTGTACCTGACTACCAGGACTGTCTGCACTGATAGTGTACCTGACTAGACAGGACTGGCTGCACTCATAGTGTACCTGACTACCAGGACTGGCTGCACTCATAGTGTACCTGACTAGACAGTACTGTCTGCACTGATAGTGTACCTGACTAGACAGGACTGGCTGCACTCATAGTGTACCTGACTATCAGGATTGGCTGCACTCATAGTGTACCTGACTAGACAGTACTGTCTGCACTGATAGTGTACCTGACTATCAGGACTGGTTGCACTGATAGTGTACCTGACTAGACAGTACTGTCTGAACTGATAGTGTACCTGACTAGACAGTACTGTCTGCACTGATAGTGTACCTGACTATCAGGACTGGCTGCACTCATAGTGTACCTGAATAGACAGGACTGGCTGCACTCATAGTGTACCTGACTAGACAGGACTGGCTGCACTGATAGTGTACCTGACTAGACAGGACTGGCTGCACTCATAGTGTACCTGACTAGACAGGACTGGCTGCACTAATAGTGTACCTGACTATCAGGACTGGTTGTACTGATAGTGTACCTGACTAGACAGGACTGGCTGCACTCATAGTGTACCTGACTAGACAGTACTGTCTGAACTGATAGTGTACCTGACTACCAGGACTGTCTGCACTGATAGTGTACCTGACTAGACAGGACTGGCTGCACTAATAGTGTACCTGACTATCAGGACTGGTTGCACTGATAGTGTACCTGACTAGACAGGACTGGCTGCACTCATAGTGTACCTGACTAGACAGGACTGGTTGCACTGATAGTGTACCTGACTAGACAGGACTGGTTGCACTGATAGTGTACCTGACTAGACAGGACTGGTTGCACTGATAGTGTACCTGACTAGACAGGACTGGTTGCACTGATAGTGTACCTGACTAGACAGGACTGGCTGCACTAATAGTGTACCTTACTAGACAGGACTGGCTGCACTCATAGTGTACCTGACTAGACAGGACTGGCTGCACTGATAGTGTACCTGACTAGACAGGACTGGCTGCACTCATAGTGTACCTGACTAGACAGTACTGTCTGCACTGATAGTGTACCTGATTATCAGGACTGGCTGCACTCATAGTGTACCTGACTAGACAGGACTGGTTGCACTGATAGTGTACCTGACTAGACAGGACTGGCTGCACTGATAGTGTACCTGACTAGACAGGACTGGCTGCACTGATAGTGTACCTGACTAGACAGGACTGGCTGCACTCATAGTGTACCTGACTAGCAGGACTGGCTGCACTGATAGTGTACCTGACTAGACAGTACTGTCTGCACTGATAGTGTACCTGACTATCAGGACTGGCTTGCACTGATAGTGTACCTGACTATCAGGACTGGCTGCACTATAGTGTACCTGACTAGACAGGACTGGCTGCACTGATAGTGTACCTGACTAACAGGGACTGGTTGCACTGATAGTGTACCTGACTAGACAGTACTGTCTGCACTGATAGTGTACCTGACTATCAGGACT
This sequence comes from Timema cristinae, assembly GCA_039000515.1. Lineage (NCBI taxonomy): Eukaryota > Metazoa > Arthropoda > Insecta > Phasmatodea > Timematidae > Timema > Timema cristinae. Next base: position 14,570,575 of record JBCFYV010011164.1, on the reverse strand, counting down.
GGCTGCACTGATAGTGTACCTGACTAACAGGACTGGTGCACTCATAGTGTACCTGACTAGACAGACTGCTGCACTGATAGTGTACCTGACTATCAGGACTGGTTGCACTGATAGTGTACCTGACTAGACAGTACTGTCTGCACTGATAGTGTACCTGACTATCAGGACTGGCTTGCACTGATAGTGTACCTGACTAGACAGTACTGTCTGCACTGATAGTGTACCTGACTATCAGGACTGGCTGCACTGATAGTGTACCTGACTAGACAGTACTGTCTGCACTGATAGTGTACCTGACTATCAGGACTGGCTGCACTGATAGTGTACCTGACTATCAGGACTGGCTGCACTGATAGTGTACCTGACTAGACAGGACTGGCTGCACTGATAGTGTACCTGACTAGACAGGACTGGCTGCACTGATAGTGTACCTGACTAGACAGTACTGTCTGCACTGATAGTGTACCTGACTATCAGGACTGGCTGCACTGATAGTGTACCTGACTATCAGGACTGGCTGCACTGATAGTGTACCTGACTATCAGGACTGGCTGCACTGATAGTGTACCTGACTATCAGGACTGGCTGCACTGATAGTGTACCTGACTAGACAGTACTGTCTGCACTGATAGTGTACCTGACTATCAGGACTGGCTGCACTGATAGTGTACCTGACTAGACAGTACTGTCTGCACTGATAGTGTACCTGACTATCAGGACTGGCTGCACTGATAGTGTACCTGACTAACAGGACTGGTCTGCACTGATAGTGTACCTGACTATCAGGACTGGCTGCACTATAGTGTACCTGACTAACAGGACTGGCTGCACTGATAGTGTACCTGACTATCAGGACTGGCTGCACTGATAGTGTACCTGACTAGACAGTACTGTCTGCACTGATAGTGTACCTGACTATCAGGACTGGCTGCACTGATAGTGTACCTGACTAGACAGGACTGGCTGCACTGATAGTGTACCTGACTAGACGACTGGCTGCACTGATAGTGTACCTGACTATCAGGACTGGCTGCACTGATAGTGTACCTGACTAGACAGTACTGTCTGCACTGATAGTGTACCTGACTATCAGGACTGGCTGCACTGATAGTGTACCTGACTAGACAGACTGGCTGCACTGATAGTGTACCTGACTAACAGACTGCTGCACTGATAGTGTACCTGACTACAGGACTTGTTCACTGATAGTGTACCTGACTATCAGGACTGGCTGCACTGATAGTGTACCTGACTACAGGACTGGCTGCACTGATAGTGTACCTGACTAGACAGGACTGGCTGCACTGATAGTGTACCTGACTAACAGACTGGCTGCACTGATAGTGTACCTGACTAGACAGACTGCTGCACTATAGTGTACCTGACTATCAGGACTGGCTTGCACTGATAGTGTACCTGACTAGACAGTACTGCTGCACTCATAGTGTACCTGACATAGACAGGACTGGCTGCACTGATAGTGTACCTGACTATCAGGACTGGCTTGCACTGATAGTGTACCTGACTAGACAGGACTGGCTGCACTCATAGTGTACCTGACTATCAGGACTGGCTGCACTGATAGTGTACCTGACTAGACAGACTGTCTGACTGATAGTGTACCTGACTACAGGACTGTGCACTGATAGTGTACCTGACTAGACAGACTGGCTGCACTGATAGTGTACCTGACTATCAGGACTGGCTGCACTGATAGTGTACCTGACTAGACAGTACTGTCTGCACTGATAGTGTACCTGACTATCAGGACTGGCTGCACTGATAGTGTACCTGACTATCAGGACTGGCTGCACTGATAGTGTACCTGACTAACAGGACTGGCTGCACTGATAGTGTACCTGACTATCAGGACTGGCTGCACTGATAGTGTACCTGACTATCAGGACTGGCTGCACTGATAGTGTACCTGACTAGACAGTACTGTCTGCACTGATAGTGTACCTGACTATCAGGACTGGCTGCACTGATAGTGTACCTGACTATCAGGACTGTTGCAGTGATAGTGTACCTGACTATCAGGACTGCTGCACTGATAGTGTACCTGACTATCAGCACTGGCTGCACTGATAGTGTACCTGACTATCAGGACTGGCTGCACTGATAGTGTACCTGACTAACAGTACTGTCTGCACTGATAGTGTACCTGACTATCAGGACTGGCTGCACTGATAGTGTACCTGACTAGACAGTACTGTCTGCACTGATAGTGAACCTGACTATCAGGACTGTCTGCACTGATAGTGTACCTGACTATCAGGACTGGCTGCACTGATAGTGTACCTGACTAGACAGTACTGTCTGCACTGATAGTGTACCTGACTATCAGGACTGGCTGCACTGATAGTGTACCTGACTATCAGGACTGGTTGCACTGATAGTGTACCTGACTAACAGTACTGTCTGCACTGATAGTGTACCTGACTATCAGGACTGGCTGCACTGATAGTGTACCTGACTATCAGGACTGGCTGCAACTGATAGTGTACCTGATACTAGACAGTACTGTCTGCACTGATAGTGTACCTGACTATCAGGACTGGCTGCACTGATAGTGTACCTGACTAGACAGTACTGTCTGCACTGATAGTGTACCTGACTATCAGGACTGGCTGCACTGATAGTGTACCTGACTATCAGGACTGGCTGCACTGATAGTGTACCTGACTAGACAGTACTGTCTGCACTGATAGTGTACCTGACTATCAGGACTGGCTGCACTCATAGTGTACCTGACTAGACAGTACTGTCTGCACTGATAGTGTACCTGACTATCAGGACTGGCTGCACTGATAGTGTACCTGACTATCAGGACTGGCTGCACTGATAGTGTACCTGACTAGACAGTACTTTCTGCACTGATAGTGTACCTGACTATCAGACTGGCTGCACTCATAGTGTACCTGACTAGACAGGACTGGCTGCACTGATAGTGTCCCTGACTATCAGGACTGGCTGCATCGATAGTGTATACCTGACTAGACAGTACTGTCTGCACTGATAGTGTACCAGACTATCAGGACTGGCTGCACTCATAGTGTACCTGACTAGACAGTACTGTCTGCACTGATAGTGTACCTGACTATCAGGACTGGCTGCACTGATAGTGTACCTGACTAGACAGTACTGTCTGCACTGATAGTGTACCTGACTATCAGGACTGGCTGCACTGATAGTGTACCTGACTATCAGGACTGGTTGCAGTGATAGTGTACCTGACTATCAGGACTGTCTGCACTGATAGTGTACCTGACTATCAGGACTGGCTGCACTCATAGTGTACCTGACTATCAGTACTGTCTGCACTGATAGTGTACCTGACTATCAGGACTGGCTGCACTCATAGTGTACCTGACTAGACAGTACTGTCTGCACTGATAGTGTACCTGACTAGACAGTTCTGTCTGCACTGATAGTGTACCTGACTATCAGGACTGTCTGCACTGATAGTGTACCTGACTATCAGGACTGGCTGCACTCATAGTGTACCTGACTATCAGGACTGGCTGCACTGATAGTGTACCTGACTATCAGGATTGGCTGCACTCATAGTGTACCTGACTATCAGGACTGGCTGCACTCATAGTGTACCTGACTAGACAATACTGTCTGCACTGATAGTGTACCTGACTAGACAGTACTGTCTGCACTGATAGTGTACCTGACTAGACAGTACTGTCTGCACTGATAGTGTACCTGACTAGACAGGACTGGCTGCACTCATAGTGTACCTGACTATCAGGACTGGCTGCACTCATAGTGTACCTGACTATCAGGACTGTCTGCACTGATAGTGTACCTGACTATCAGGACTGGCTGCACTCATAGTGTACCTGACTATCAGTACTGTCTGCACTGATAGTGTACCTGACTATCAGGACTGGCTGCACTCATAGTGTACCTGACTAGACAGTACTGGCTGCACTCATAGTGTACCTGACTAGACAGGACTGACTGCACTCATAGTGTACCTGACTAGACAGGACTGGCTGCACTCATAGTGTACCTGACTATCAGGACTGGCTGCACTCATAGTGTACCTGACTATCAGGACTGGCTGCACTCATAGTGTACCTGACTATCAGGACTGGCTGCACTCATAGTGTACCTGACTATCAGGACTGGCTGCACTCATAGTGTACCTGACTATCAGGACTGGCTGCACTCATAGTGTACCTGACTATCAGGACTGGCTGCACTCATAGTGTACCTGACTATCAGGACTGGCTGCACTCATAGTGTACCTGACTATCAGGACTGGCTGCACTCATAGTGTACCTGACTATCAGGACTGGCTGCACTCATAGTGTACCTGACTATCAGGACTGGCTGCACTCATAGTGTACCTGACTATCAGGACTGGCTGCACTCATAGTGTACCTGACTAGACAGGACTGGCTGCACTGATAGTGTACCTGACTAGACAGGACTGGCTGCACTCATAGTGTACCTGACTATCAGGACTGGCTGCACTCATAGTGTACCTGACTATCAGGACTGGCTGCACTCATAGTGTACCTGACTATCAGGACTGGCTGCACTCATAGTGTACCTGACTATCAGGACTGGCTGCACTCATAGTGTACCTGACTATCAGGACTGGCTGCACTCATAGTGTACCTGACTATCAGGACTGGCTGCACTCATAGTGTACCTGACTAGACAGTACTGGCTGCACTCATAGTGTACCTGACTAGACAGGACTGGCTGCACTCATAGTGTACCTGACTAGACAGGACTGGCTGCACTCATAGTGTACCTGACTATCAGGACTGGCTGCACTCATAGTGTATCTGACTATCAGGACTGGCTGCACTCATAGTGTACCTGACTATCAGGACTGGCTGCACTCATAGTGTACCTGACTATCAGGACTGGCTGCACTCATAGTGTACCTGACTATCAGGACTGGCTGCACTCATAGTGTACCTGACTATCAGGACTGGCTGCACTCATAGTGTACCTGACTATCAGGACTGGCTGCACTCATAGTGTACCTGACTAGACAGGACTGGCTGCACTGATAGTGTACCTGACTAGACAGGACTGGCTGCACTCATAGTGTACCTGACTATCAGGACTGGCTGCACTCATAGTGTACCTGACTATCAGGACTGGCTGTACTCATAGTGTACCTGACTATCAGGACTGGCTGCACTCATAGTGTACCTGACTATCAGGACTGGCTGCACTCATAGTGTACCTGACTATCAGGACTGGCTGCACTGATAGTGTACCTGACTAGACAGGACTGGTTGCACTGATAGTGTACCTGACTAGACAGGACTGTCTGCACTGATAGTGTACCTGACTATACAGGACTGGCTGCACTGATAGTGTACCTGACTAGACAGGACTGGTCGTACTGTTAGTGCGACTGATTCTGACCTTATTAACTTAGACAATGTACTAACAGCTACAGTAGGTTACATGATCATATTATTGACAATGTTTTCCTGCGATACGGTTGTAGGTATGTATTTATAGAACGTATCGACACCTCGGACATGGTCAACATCGTGTATATGTGTCTACTTACAAAGAGGTTCGCAGAATACCGTTGAGGGCGAGGTTGTGTTCGATTCTCGACTGGGTGCACTTAGGATTTAACGCCGTTGTTTTCTTATTACCTTCCAGCACTAGCGTGGGAGCATTTAATATAATCCACCCTCTCTGTCCTTATCACTTAGATTTATTAATTTCTAATCACTGTGTTAAATGTACTGGTCTGAGAATAGAAAGGCTGTGTTTGCTCTTCAGAAACTTCTGTGTACCTGAGAGTCGATATTTGAACTTGTCTGGACGGGGAAGCAGGTGGCCGTGAATAAGAGTGAGTCGGGGCCCTTACCGAAATCGGAGTCCCAGATACTACTAACCCGTACTATGCACAGTACCTATAAAACAATTAGGCTTACCTATAAAACAATTAGGTTTAGTATAAATAAGTAGATTTACTCGCCGCTAGCTATATATTCATAACACAAGCCAATATAAAGTCTGTTTACCGAGATAGTTTGATTAAATCAGTAGGCATACACATTTTAAAATAATTTACTAAATTAATATAAATATTAAAATATAAATAATGGTTTATTATTATTATTATTATTATTATTAATAATATGTGTTCTGTCTCACGACAGGTCCATACCTTTTGTCGGTTAACTTAGACCACCAATGCGCCCAGCCCTCTGCCTCTTTTTACAGCTCCCAGAATTTTCTTCTTTCCTTCAAATCATCTAATATTTGAATCCTCCTCCTTCCTAAGCTCCTCTTTCTCTCAACCTTTTTCTTCTATGACGTCATACAGAAGACAGTTCCTCCTAAGGATGTGTCCGATCCGGTTTGTTATGTACTGAAGAATCACACCTAAAATGGTTCTCTTCTCAGGACTTGTCCATTGTCACCCTGTATGTCCACCTCATCTTTTTTTAATTAGAGAGGATAGGACGTATGAACATGGGGTGGTGTTTCGGACTGACCTAAAATACTGTCGTTAATTTTACTGGCTGGTCCATTTTTTGAGCTCGAACTCTTGCTCCTGAAATCATTAAAAAGGTTTGTTTTACAGAAGAAATATATCGAAATAAATAAAATGGACTAATTCTTGAATATTCTTGACAACTACGCATATTTGAGATTTATTTAAGGACGACTTTATTTCATGCTCTGCGAAGACTCCAATGACGAGTTTTAGCAAATATATCGAAAAATAAGTTTAATTTTTATCGTTGCACAGGAGGATGCACATGTTGGTTGACGGAAAGTTTCATAACGTCTGGACATTTGTAGGATCTTTTCAGACCTCACCAGCTCTTGAGACTCTCGGGGTTTGTCGGAAGTCTCCTGAGAGCAATACGGTGAGCACAATATTGCTTCTGAGATTTCTCACAGTTATATCGAGATCTTCAACTGTGGCCGTATATGACATTGTACTCTCATTCCAATATATGAGGTAATTTTTGCAGTAATTTTGATGTAAAACTTTGCTTTTATGTGTTGCACACGGCAATTTGGTCGTTATAAAAATGCGAAGGTATTGTAAATTATCCATACGCTGTTATGCCCCTTATAACAAACTAGCGGATATGCATTTGGAGGGGGTAGCTATTACTTCTGTGCCAGATACTTGTAAATCATTACTATATTTAGCAGAAAGTGTGTTTATTTCAGATGTATTTTTAGTGTACATTTTTAAAGTGCGTGTTTGATTTAGTCTTGTGCATTTAAATTGCGTGTCTGTTTAGATGTGTGTATTTATTAAGAATATCTGCTCACATTTTTAGGTAATTTATTTAAAAATTAGAAGTCATTTTTTAGAATTCTTAGGTCACTTTATAAATCTAAACCTTATTTCCGTAGGTAGAAGGTTCGATTCCCGGCATGGCTGGACAATTTATCATTAATGAAATTAGGGGTCCCATTTTCACAGTGATGAATTCATGACCGGGGGACTGGGTTTTGTGTCTGTTCAAGAATTAAGTTTGTTTGTAAGTTGTTCGCTACCTACATTGGTGGTCGTATCGTCCAACGCGTCGCTTTAATGTTAGACTGTACCTGGTGATGAGGATTGGGGTCCGAATACCAGTAGGGTATAGGCTACTAATAATGTTTTTACATAAATGGTTTATGAATCTACCTCTACGCAAATGCGGGTACATTTCTTTTCAAACTATAGCTTCCTCGCCCCATTAGCGTAATTATTGTATGCTTAAAACTCAAATAAATATGGCCAGTTGGCACAGAAGGCGTATGATAAAAACCTCATATTAAAAAAAATACCAAAACCAACTTGACTTGTAATACCTGACGTCCCACCCCACCATATTAATATAAATATTGACTTCTACGGGCTCCGAACCAATGTATCAATGTCTGAAGTACTAAGTGTCCACGATCATGGCTACGGTCGAGTTCTGGAGATGGAGGGAGACCGATAGAAGTGAACAATCTCAATAACTTTCCCTCAAGAGGGGCTAGAAATAGACCGATAAAAGAGTGGGTACGTCCTACGTTGATGACGCAATAGATCAAGCGGACCAGTATGATGTTGATGATGATAATGATAAAGGAGCGGACAACAAAAGGACCCTAGGAACGGGGTGATGAGGAAACAGCCAACTGTTTTGTCCCATCTTTTGTGGTCGTCCCGAAATTGAGCACAAAGTGGCCTCTCTTGAGAAGAACCCTGAACTCCTCACCACGCAACACACACAAGGAGAAATAAAGCTTTTGTTTGTGCTGATTGATGGCATTGTTTTTGATCTCGCCCTCTTTACTTTAGTAGCCCCTCCCCCACCTAGTCTATACTTCCTCTCTCAGTCATATAAACAGGAGACTAAAAGCTCACAAAGGAGCCTCAGGAATATTACAAAGGCAGAAAGAAAAGGGAATGGCAAAGGCAAAGGGTGCACATACACACCCTCTCCTGTACTGTATGCACACACACACACACACACACACACACACACACACACACACAGTCTGAGTCAGAGCAAAATGGGCATTCAGACGTCACCAAAGCTGTGGCACACTTCTTCATCCATGACGTCCTGGACATTTGGCTTTATGGTATTTCCATTGGCTAAATGAGTTAAGACTGTTAGATCCTGATCAAAATCATTTAAGAACAAAGAATCCCTAGATATAGTTGTTTTTTACACCCCGTGTCTTGCTATCCAATGATCCGACACTTTAGTTAAGTCGGTAGCGCGTATTAATACTGAAAAAAGGATTCCGGGATCAATTTCCGACGTGACTGAAAAAATCATAATTAGTGATTTTTTTTTAGCACGCGTATGTTCAGGCTATAAGTATATGCACTAATTACGCTAATGATTTGGGTAGGTTTAATTTAGAGGAAGTGTACCCGCATGTGCGTGGAGGAAGATTGGTGAACCATTTAGGAAATCCACCCTCAGTATACCGAACTGAGATTCTAACCCTGATCTCCCTATCACCGGATGTCTAGTCTAACACGTGATTGATGCCTTAGACCATGCGGCCACCGAAGCAGGTTTTGGTGAAATTTGGGATTCCCCTTTCACAGTGTTTATTGTATGGCCGAGATTTTGTGTCTTTTCTAGAATCTTGTTACTCTTAAAAGTCATGTGCTGATATATATCGGTTAAAATCACGTAGGTCCATTGAAGAAGATCGTATGATACGATAATATTATAGTTACCCTCCTCGGTGGTGTAGTTGGCTAACGCGCAAGTCGTGTTGAGCTCGACTGCTGAGGACGGGGAGATCGAGGTTCGAATCTAGATCGGGTGAACTGGGGGTGGATTTTCCTAAATGGTTTTCCACTCTCCCTCCACGCAAATGCGGGTTCACTTCCTCTAATTCAACCTTACCAATTCCTAATCCATTAGCGTAATTAGTACTTAAAGCGTATAACCCGAACGGGTAGTAAGACGCGGTGCTAAATATTATTATTATTATTATTATTATTATGTAAATAAATATTTGGAAGATTACGCGTTTCACGTAACCTACGCGGCTGGACAAACTCCTGAGCTCATATAATAATAATAAAATATTATAGTGGTTGAACCACCATTCTGGTCGCGACCAAGTCTCAACCACCACGTGGTGCAGGCGACTGCAATAATCTTGAATGCCACTTGTAAACAGCAAACACAGCTAACAAGGTACTAATAATGACCTAGCACAATGTTTATGAGGGATACAAACCTCCCACCCTTTTTAATTCAACCCTTAAACACTGGCCAATAACTGTGGTTTTTACAACTTACCAACTGAAGCAGCAAGCTATCATAGAGAAATGTCCTTTCTCTATGAAGCTATCTAGATAGCTGTAATAGATTGTGCTGAGGCGGCTTTAACTCTAGCATGAGGGAGTTATTTTTAAGTCCAATATTTCTTGTGCCATACAGTATTGACTGGTAAGTCAATGTGAATTTTATAGCGGCGTTAATTAAATAATCCCACAAGAGAAAATTGTGCGATCGCACCAGTTTTAAAACGCTTAGCTTTGACATTATATTGTCATATGTTTTTACTTTCTGCAAACGATAAATGTTCATGCATGGAGTAGCAATAGAGATGGGAGAAAGAAGGGCCTACCCCCTTTGTTAGACCAAAATATTAGTCGAGGTTCATGCATCTAAATTAAAATGTAAATGTTATTCCTAGAATTTTAGAAGACAGCCATCGGTGATCTGACCTAAGCACAGTTGGAGACAAAAGGTGGTTTTTTTTAAGGCAGATTGAGTGTGAAATACTCGTTTGCAGTGAAGATTTGCAGACCAAGGTTTGCCTCGGCTCAAAATTATGCTCGAGGCGGTCCTGACGTGGTGTATAAGGGTTCATTTATGGTGGGAATGTAGGGAACGGGTTAAGGGCAGTGTTTTTGCAGGGTTTTCTATCTCAGCTTTTGGTCAAAATAAATCAAACATTTCTCCAGTAAAAACATAGTTTATTTTTTTATATATGGTGTTATCAACAGTTGTTGAATATCTGTTATGAGCATAGTGGCGTTAGATGAGAAACTTTTAAAATGAAGAGAAAAGTTGTCATTAAATTCCAAGCCTATTTTTCTTAACCAAAATATCTCAAGCAAATTTAATTAAAGTTTATTTACATGGTCCATTGTATCAGCATAAAAAAAAAATTAGAACATAATTTAGTTATGTAAGATACGAATTTAGATTACATATCAACATATCACCTAGACTTCCTTATGGACGATATATTTTTATAAGTATTAAAAAATATTGGTTATTGGTCCAGGTATAATCGCTTGATGGACTGGATATGACCCATGAACACTATTTGAATACCTTTATTCTATGAGATATTGATAGCTACTTTGTGTCCAGTTGACTGTGTTTGGAACACAGTTATGTTATATGAAATAGTGATAGCTACTTTGTGTCCAGATGACTGTGTTTGGAACACAGCAGCTATGTTATATGAGATAGTGATAGCTACTTTGTGTCCAGATGACTGTGTTTGGAACACAGCTCCTATGTTATGTGAGATAGTGATAGCTACTTTGTGTCCAGATGACTGTGTTTGGAACACAGCAGCTATGTTATATGAGATAGTGATAGCTACTTTGTGTCCAGATGACTGTGTTTGGAACACAGCAGCTATGTTATATGAGATAGTGATAGCTACTTTGTGTCCAGATGACTGTGTTTGGAACACAGCAGCTATGTTATATGAGATAGTGATAGCTACTTTGTGTCCAGATGACTGTGTTTGGAACACAGCAGCTATGTTATATGAGATAGTGATAGCAACTTTGTGTCCGGATGTTTGTGTTTGGAACACAGCAGCTATGTTATATGAGATAGTGATAGCTACTTTGTGTCCAGATATCTGTGTTTGGAACACAACTATGTTATATGAGATAGTGATAGCTACTTTGTGTCCAGATGACTATGTTTGGAACACAGCTATGTTATATGAGATAGTGATAGCTACATTGTGTCCAGATGACTGTGTTTGGAACACAGCAGCTATGTTATATGAGATAGTGATAGCTACTTTGTGTCCAGATGACTGTGTTTGGAACACAGCAGCTATGTTATATGAGATAGTGATAGCTACTTTGTGTCCAGTTGACTGTGTTTGGAACACAGTTATGTTATATGAAATAGTGATAGCTACATTGTGTCCAGATGACTGTGTTTGGAACACAGCAGCTATGTTATATGAGATAGTGATAGCTACTTTGTGTCCAGATGACTGTGTTTGGAACACAGCAGCTATGTTATATGAGATAGTGATAGCTACTTTGTGTCCAGTTGACTGTGTTTGGAACACAGTTATGTTATATGAAATAGTGATAGCTACTTTGTGTCCAGATGACTGTGTTTGGAACACAGCAGCTATGTTATATGAGATAGTGATAGCTACTTTGTGTCCAGTTGACTGTGTTTGGAACACAGTTATGTTATATGAAATAGTGATAGCTACTTTGTGTCCAGATGACTGTGTTTGGAACACAGCAGCTATGTTATATGAGATAGTGATAGCTACTTTGTGTCCAGATGACTGTGTTTGGAACACAGCAGCTATGTTATATGAGATAGTGATAGCTACTTTGTGTCCAGATGACTGTGTTTGGAACACAGCAGCTAGCTACATTGTGTCCAGATGACTGTGTTTGGAACACAGCAGCTATGTTATATGAGATAGTGATAGCTACTTTGTGTCCAGATGACTGTGTTTGGAACACAGCAGCTATGTTATATGAGATAGTGATAGCTACTTTGTGTCCAGTTGACTGTGTTTGGAACACAGTTATGTTATATGAAATAGTGATAGCTACTTTGTGTCCAGATGACTGTGTTTGGAACACAGCAGCTATGTTATATGAGATAGTGATAGCTACTTTGTGTCCAGATGACTGTGTTTGGAACACAGCAGCTATGTTATATGAGATAGTGATAGCTACTTTGTGTCCAGTTGACTGTGTTTGGAACACAGTTATGTTATATGAAATAGTGATAGCTACATTGTGTCCAGATGACTGTGTTTGGAACACAGCAGCTATGTTATATGAGATAGTGATAGCTACTTTGTGTCCAGATGACTGTGTTTGGAACACAGCAGCTATGTTATATGAGATAGTGATAGCTACTTTGTGTCCAGTTGACTGTGTTTGGAACACAGTTATGTTATATGAAATAGTGATAGCTACTTTGTGTCCAGATGACTGTGTTTGGAACACAGCAGCTATGTTATATGAGATAGTGATAGCTACTTTGTGTCCAGTTGACTGTGTTTGGAACACAGTTATGTTATATGAAATAGTGATAGCTACTTTGTGTCCAGATGACTGTGTTTGGAACACAGCAGCTATGTTATATGAGATAGTGATAGCTACTTTGTGTCCAGATGACTGTGTTTGGAACACAGCAGCTATGTTATATGAGATAGTGATAGCTACTTTGTGTCCAGATGACTGTGTTTGGAACACAGCAGCTATGTTATATGAGATAGTGATAGCTACTTTGTGTCCAGATGTCTGTGTTTGGAACACAGCAGCTATGTTATATGAGATAGTGATAGCTACTTTGTGTCCAGATATCTGTGTTTGGAACACAACTATGTTATATGAGATAGTGATAGCTACTTTGTGTCCAGATGACTATGTTTGGAACACAGCTATGTTATATGAGATAGTGATAGCTACATTGTGTCCAGATGACTGTGTTTGGAACACAGCAGCTATGTTATATGAGATAGTGATAGCTACTTTGTGTCCAGATGACTGTGTTTGGAACACAGCAGCTATGTTATATGAGATAGTGATAGCTACTTTGTGTCCAGTTGACTGTGTTTGGAACACAGTTATGTTATATGAAATAGTGATAGCTACTTTGTGTCCAGATGACTGTGTTTGGAACACAGCAGCTATGTTATATGAGATAGTGATAGCTACTTTGTGTCCAGTTGACTGTGTTTGGAACACAGTTATGTTATATGAAATAGTGATAGCTACTTTGTGTCCAGATGACTGTGTTTGGAACACAGCAGCTATGTTATATGAGATAGTGATAGCTACTTTGTGTCCAGATGACTGTGTTTGGAACACAGCTATGTTATATGAGATAGTGATATCTACTTTGTGTCCAGATGACTGTGTTTGGAACACAGCAGCTATGTTATATGAGATAGTGATAGCTACTTTGTGTCCAGATGACTGTGTTTGGAACACAGCAGCTATGTTATATGAGATAGTGATAGCTACTTTGTGTCCAGATGACTGTGTTTGGAACACAGCAGCTATGTTATATGAGATAGTGATAGCTACTTTGTGTCCAGATGACTGTGTTTGGAACACAGCAGCTATGTTATATGAGATAGTGATAGCTACTTTTTGCTCAGATGACTGTGTTTGGAACACAGCAGCTATGTTATATGAGATAGTGATAGCTACTTTGTGTCCAGATGACTGTGTTTGGAACACAGCAGCTATGTTATATGAGATAGTGATAGCTACTTTGTGTCCAGATGACTATGTTTGGAACACAGCTATGTTATATGAGATAGTGATAGCTACATTGTGTCCAGATGACTGTGTTTGGAACTTAGCAGCTATATTATATAAGATAGTGATAGCTACTTTTTGCTCAGATGACTGTTAGACTTACAACCAGAATTAAAACCTTAATTCAATTTACTCCAAAGAAAAATTAATGAATGCATTTTAGTGGTGATTTTTCGGGAAAATATAAATAAAACAAGTCATTATTAATGAGACACCAATGGCTATACTTACGCCCTACATAACTAATTTAAGTAGACTGTCCTTACAATTTTTTAATACATCCAAATTCGTAAAATTTGCGAAGGAAATATAATATGTTCAAAAATATTTTAAAACAATATTTAATGAAGTTCAAATAGAATTTTTTTAATGTCTGACCAGAATTTCTTAGCTTGGAGATAAAACAAATTATTATATTCATTTCATCTCAACACATATACTGATATTAATATGTTATTTCATATTAAATTGTTTATAAGACAAGGGTTTAAAATCATTTTGTGTTTAAAAGTGTGTGTTAAATCCTCTATGGAAAGAAAACTATTGTAACATGTTCGCCTGCAAGCTTGCAAACATAATATCACATATGTATTGTGGGCTGCCTAAGTTCCTGGGATGGCGTGTTTTAATTACTAGATTTCTCTTTAAAAATGTTTCAGAAAAGTAATAAAAAAAAGTCTAATTTGAAACGCAGGGAATCGCTAAGCACTTTGTAGTGGTTATTTTGAAGTTTTCTGACTTTTTTTTTTACAAACAATCGCCTTAGAATGAGTTTTAGAAAAAAGTGGTTGTGATAATTCATTTGGAAAAAAACATGAAAGAGAAGTTGGAAAAAATTTACTTTACAACATAGAACTAAGTTGGTTTAAAATTAATTCTTAAAATCCACGAAACTTTAAGTACAAGCTATATATATTTTGAAAGCTTACTTGCGAAGTGTTTTTAAAAATATAAACTAAGGCGACTTCTACTAAGACTACAAAAATAACTGTAGTATATTCAAATACTTTAGGCCGGAATCGATTGCTGGCATGGCCAAAAAATTTATCATTGGTAAAATGGGAGTTCACTCTTTCACAGTGATGAATTAACGGCCGGGGGCTGGATGTTATGTTTTTTTGTTTGTTTTCTAGATTTAAATTGTTTCAAGTCGTATGCTGGTATGAGAAGTGGTTGGATTTTTAAAAAAAATTGTAACCGGTTCTCTTTTATAATGAAAAATAAAAACAATGACTAATTTATTGAAGTTATTTATTACCTTCCTTAAAATGGTTCCAAATCACTAATTGATTATCATCATAGATTTCACATGTCCTTGAATGGGATTCGTACTACATATCGACATGTAACAAACATATCGAGTGTGCGTAGAGACAAAATGATCTTCACATAATTGTTCATCTTTAGAGAGGCCCACGCTATGTGGAGGTTCTTCAAGTTTCCAGAAGTTAAGCCAGAAGTGAAGATCGCTATCATTGGTAGAGAGCAGAGTGGCGACACCATTAAAATGTCTGGAGGTACACTGGGTGCAGAGCAGGAGGTGGGTCCCATAAGGACGACACCAAAAACAGTACCAAAGGCAATGGGCAGGTCTTTTTCGAGAATATTTGGTTCACCAGTCATAATTTGTGCAAACAAGTCTGCACCTAAGAGGATATCTATGAGTGCATGGGTGTCAAATGTGGGGTCAGCTAGGACAAAGGAGGCCATATTCCTTTTTATGTCAAGTGAAAGGGCTGCACGAGGAAGATCTGAAATTATCTTATCCAATATTAATATGGGACGCTCTTGGGAGATTATATTTCCATTCAGAGACGAAATATTAAGATAAGTTAGGCCTTTAGTATTTACCAGAGCTTGGGAAATATCATTGATTGACCTTGAGGTGCAAGTGCGTTTGATCTGTAGCAGTTGAGTACATTGTTCCATGATGAAAGTACTTTAAGCAGCAGAATCCAATATTCCACGAACAACAAGGGAGACACCATCAGCTGTTGAGAGATTAACAAGAGTTGTTGCTAAAAGCACGGTGTTATGTACGTGTCACAAACCAACAAACGGAGTATTTGTAGTTGATACGTTTGCTGAGGTTTGTTGACGTGCAGAACTCTGGTGGCTGTGTGGTGGTCAAGTAGAGTGACCTTGAGTGACCTTAGACTGGTTCTGAGTCCAAATGTAGTGAGGTTTGATGTATTTTATTACATTTATTACATGAATGTGATGATTCACAATTTTTCAGTGTGTGAGAGTGACCAAGACAATTATAACTAGGGACCGGATTCATAGGCACCAAAATAGGCACTTTAAAAAATAGGCACACAATAATCAATGTAAAATTTATTTTACTACAAGCTACTTACTACATGTAATCTACAAGCAACTCACATTGCTCTGACTCACTATATAATTTTCTAGATTTTCACAAGTGAAATTTGTTCTGTGGTCTGATAGAATATTTTTATAGTTTGAAAAGCTTCTCTCAACTTCACACGATGTCAAGGGACAAAATTTTAAATTTGACAATTCTGAAGAGTTTAAACTTATCTCCTCCAATGGCGTGCTTCGCCCTCCCAAGATATCTGATACTGCTACCATTGTTCTCACCCGGGATATCGTTGTAGTACTTGTTCAAGTTTTGTTGCGACTGACGAGGCAACAGGTCCAGGGGTTTGCTTCACACCTTCTTGTATTGTATGCATTATCTTCACTGATTCTATTAAAGGCAGATCCCTGGCTTCCAGTAACACGATAACTCCAGGAAGGTTGCCGAAATAGCTCTTTACATAGGCCAAATCAGACCCAACAGTGCTAGAAGATGTAGCAACCTTTGCCTCTCTTATTGACACAGCATCCTCTTCATCAAATGTTTGAATTACCTGAAAGTATTGAGAATCAATTCATTATTTAAATTCTGAATAAAATTAACAAGCTATAATAGAGTTATACACTGCCGCTTGTAACCAGGTATACCAGCGTGTTAGAACTGGTTGTGGTGAAAGAGGTGTTTTCGGCAATTTTTCCTTAAATGTTACTATGCGTGAAGGAGCTTTCATAAATACTTTTTTAACAGATGAAATTACAGCATTTATACTCGGGAACTGTGCACGAATGTGTTCTGCGACTCTGTGAACGGCGTGTGCTTGGCAAGTAACGTGAATTAGTTTTGGGTAGAACACCTTCAAACTTGCCCCTGCTTTTAGTATATATGCTGCGCTATCTATCAGCAGCACCATAAACTTCTCATTGTTTTCTGATGCCCAAAGCACTCCTGTAACAGAACAATAAAATTAATATTTAGTCTCACAGAATTACATAGGATAAAGTTCCGAATGTAAAAACTTATATAAAATCCAACGTACGCAGAGAATCGCGAACAACTCTGGCAATTGTCGAGCTGTTAGCGACTTCAAGCACTCTTGAGGCAATCAAGTGCGGAGAACTGCCATAATAAAGCTGAAGTCATGTATCCATGCGAAGCTCTAGAGTTGCCAGTGGTCTAGTAATGCCCTTAAGTATCGAATTCCATTGCAGACCGCCAAACTCCCGAGTAATTAGTTTCCTTCCAACCGATACTCATGGGACTATTTTAATAAATACTAAATACCCCATACTCGATACTCGAACAGCAGATAAATAAATACTAGCGTTGACCGTGGTTGGAAAGGGAAAAAATATCGGTCCATCAAGACACTGTGAATACCAGTCACAGTGAAAAATCTCTGGTATAAATCACTGATATTTTAAAATCACAGTCACAGTATTCACTGATATCGTAAAATCACTTTTTCGTCCATCTCCAGCTTAAACAGTTTTTCCCGTTATACTAAGAAAAATCGCGAGATTAGCGAGCCTAGAGCCATTAGGGGAGGATGGTCAATGCAGTGCTGACACCTAGTGCTAATGAATATAATTAATTACACAAAGAATAGAGCACAGTAGATATATTCATACTAAACAGTTTATACAAACATAAAAAAAAATTAACGTTCGCCTTAGTAGTTAATATAACTACAATTTATTTAGAATGAAAAATTAAAAGAAATTATAACAACTGAGTAAATATAAACTGTTCAATGGTTCAGTGGCGCTCAGGGCACGTGCCATACCTGCCACACCCTAAATCCGCCACTGAATTACTACATTAATAGAGAATAGCCTTAGTTAAAATGTCTCAAGATGTCAGTCTATCAATAGGTGTCAATATTCAAATAAAACGTCCGAGATCTATAGATTGCTTAGAGTTTTAAATTCGTGTTACTTTAGATGAGCTATTAACATAGCACTTTGTGTACGGTCGCCATCTTTAAAAGTAAAACCAGATCACAAAACTGCATACCTATCACGTCTCTTGGCTCAAAGATTGGCCCTGCCAAATTTTGCTATGATTGACAGACCCACCAGGTGCTCAAACCCGACCCGGTACCAGGAGCAGTGGCATGGGACCCCCTCGCTTTGTTCTCCTCGACTTCAGTAGCGGCAAAACCTTATTTGTCTGGGGGTAAATTAGCTAAGAAAATAAAAAGGGGTTTTGAGGAGCTTTGAACCCAAAACTAAAAGGAGAAGCTTGGGGAGCCCGTGTGAATATTTGAAAATACGAATCCCCAGAAGATATTATTTTAAGGTACCCCTCATCTGACTTTTTTTTTAAATTATACTTCTCTATAAATATATATGGAGTATCCTAGTCCTCCAGAAATTATTTGGAATTTGAATATCCCTATAAGCTATTTAGAGTGGAATCTTTTAGAAAATTAGATGTTTGTCATATAAGCTATTCAAAATGATGTTCTCCCGGCAAAATTTTGAAAATTGGATGCCTCTAGAGGTTATTTGTAGTTTGACACAAGACTATATTTCAGCTAACATTAGATAATATCAAAGGGGAGGAAATAAATCTAAAGAGGGGCAAATTTTAATCAAATATGGAGGAGGTGGACACAAATTGTTTCTCAAGGGGAGAAATCCCCACGCGGCCACCGAAGGGAGTCAATATATTTTGAACATAATAACTATACTATATTGACTAAAACAATTTTACACTTTACAATTTACACTTTTTTTTTTGTTATAGGATTTTGGAAAGAAAAAACGAGCATTTGGAAATCTAGCGTTATTAAGTTCAAATAAATCGGTACATTTGGTCATTTAGCTCACTTTTGGCTATATTTTGGAAACATAAGTTGGCAACACTGTTGTTCAGAGACGCTTTCCGCTTAGGGGCATCGCAACTGCTGATACAAAACCACGGATAAAAAAAAACTTAAAGCGAACGAAAGCGAGAGAATTTGGTGTGTAGTGGGAAGTGGGGGCTGGGTGGTAAGAGAGAAAAGATGGGCGGTGATGGTTGGCGGTGCCGTTTGAAGTAGTCTCTCTCTCGGGTGGTTCACCATTGTAACCTCCTTGGTTGCAAACAAAGACTTCAAACGCTCAGCTCACAAAAGTATTTTTCTACTTTTTTTTTTACCCCCTCTTCCTTTATATTCCTATTTTTTCTCTTTCTCTCTCACTCACTACTTCTCTTTTTAAAACTTCTTTTTTTCGGTTGAGTCTTCCTTCTGTGAAGTGAGACGACACCGCCGTCGCGACGCGCTCGCGACTCATTCAAAGGCGCGCCGATGTGGAGAAAAAGTTTTTCTCTGTTTAAAGCGTTCCTCCTTTCGCTTTCATGTCCTCTGCTCCTCCTCCCCCTTCTCCCCTTCCCTTCCCAGGGCAAACCTCACGGAGCAATTGCTTCCCATTCTGTGTGCCTTCCTTCTCTCTATTACACGCTGGCCTTAGAGAGAGACACACGAGGCACAGAAGAAGGGGGTGAAGGTCTTTGTCAAGGAGTTAAGTCCATATTAGCGGCTCATCAAAGGTTTCTCCTAACATGCGCTGAATTCCCCCTCCCCTTTTTTCAACCAACCACAGCTGCTAAGGATTCAAAGTCAACAAGGGCTTTTAATAAGTTACAAAGATCGTTCTTTACTGAATTCATTAGCGGAAACAAGTCCGCTGTAAACAGAGCGACGGCTTGGCAGCGTCGCCAGAAAAGCCACGAGGTTCATTCGTAGAAATATAGTCCCTGGATCGATTCGAGGCTGGCATCGCTAGTTTATTAACTCAGTCAGCGAGACAGCACCAATCGAATTGCTGTCAGACCGCACGGCTTAAAATACATCGGTCTGCGTCGTTTTCTGAACTACTCCTATATTCTGGCCAAGCCTATACTCCCTCTAACCCTTCACCTACAACCACTCTCTATTATGTCAATAAGGAAGAATGGAGAAGATTACAAGACGTCTTATGTCAAGGTAAGGTAAAGAAGAAAGATCGCAGATTGTTCTCAAATATCTTATCTTTTTCTGTTGTGAGCTTATTAAAAAATTACTGTATTTTTTAGAGGAAGGCTAAATCTAGAGCCCTTTTTTTCAAGCCAAGTCTTATAACCCCGCAAATATGCTTAAAAAGCCGTTTAAAATGAACTAATATCACATTTTCCCAACAACAACAAAATATTTGGGTTTTATTACTAAAAATAAGGGTTGTTAAGAAAAAGAGCCCTGTTGAAATATTTCGATTTTATTTTGACATCATATTAAACGTATTTTAAAATAGTGCCTTGTATAGTTATATACTAACTTTGCTCTTTGGGGGCTCCCCCCCCCCCTCCCCCTCCAGTTGGTTTTATTTGCAAGTGTTGTAAACTAATGTAATTCCAGAGCCGTTTTTTGATAGGTCTTACCGTTTAGCCACAAGAAACCTCCAAAGAAAGGTCCGCACCGACTTTAAAGTTGCTCTGCCATTTTGATTTTTTTTTTGAGGGATTTAACTTTTTGGATTTTTCTCGTCGGTCACAGGCTAGAAGCTGTAAGTTTGCCAAATTTCAAGTTTCTACCTCATCTGGAAGTGGGTCAGCCACGTGGCCTTATAGTAGTATAATAATAATAATTGCGTTAGAGCTGAACGTGTGCACGGCGATTTCTTGCTCACCGAGGCGACCCCAGTAATAATAGGTAGGGATGTAGTATCGAAAAAAAATATCGATACCCTATTACTATTGAAAGAAAAGTATCGATAACAGTAAGTAAGTGGTATCACTATCGAAATATTAATGAAGTAAGGGGTGGTAGAATGGTTGCCATTTACCCTGTCGACCTTCCAGGCATCAGGTTGTGTAATGATAAAAAAAAAGTAGTTTAAATAATTAAATAAAATAATTAGATAATTTAGTTAATTTAATTGAGTAAAAATCTTATAAAAAGAACAGCTATGAATTATGATGAGTTGGAAAAAATTGAATGCTATAAATGGCAGAAAATGAGTGAGAATCGAAACGGTATCATTTTTTGTTCTTCCTCCACAGTCCACCCTAGTAAACATTTAATCCTAAAATGAGCGAAACTAACAAAAAAATAGTTGTTTTGTTCGATACTGGAGTTTGAGTACTAATAGCAGTAAATGTATCGGGGGGAAATATCAAGTAAAAATATACTAGTATCGAAATGAAAATATCGATATTAATAAAGTATCATTACTTTTTTCACATCCCTGTGCATAGGTTCTGGTTTATTATCTGCTATCCTACCTTCAGATGACAGCGTTCTATAAGATATCCTCCCTTCAGATGACAGCGTTCCGTTATCTATTCTCCCTTCAGATGACAGGGTTCTGTTATCTATCCTCCCTTCAGATGACAGCGTTCTATTATCTATCCTCCCTTCAGATGACAGCGTTCTATTATCTCTCCTCACTTAAGATGACACCGTTCTATTATCTATTCTCCCTTCAGATGACAGCGTTCTATTATCTATTCTCACTTCAGATGACAGCGTTCTATTATCTATTCTCCCTTCAGATGACAGCGTTCTATTATATATTCTCACTTCAGATGACAGCGTTCTATTATCTATCCTCACTTAAGATGACACCGTTCTATTATCTATCCTAACTTAAGATGACACCGTTCTACTATCTATTCTCCCTTAAGATGACACCGTTCTATTATCTATCCTCACTTCAGATGACAGTGTTCTATTATCTATCCTCCCTTCAGATGAAAGCGTTCTATTATCTATCCTCACTTAGGATGACGGCGTTCTATTATCTATCCTCACTTAAGATGACACCGTTCTATTATCTATCCTCCCTTCAGATGATACCGTTCTATTATCTATCCTCCCTTCAGATGACACGTTCTATTATCTATCCTCCCTTCAGATGACAGCGTTCTGTTATCTATCCTCCCTTCAGAGGGCAGGGTTCTATTATCTATCCTCACTTAAGATGACACCGTTCTATTATCTATCCTCCCTTCAGATGACAGCGTTCTATTATCTATCCTCACTTAAGATGACACCGTTCTATTATCTATCCTCCCTTCAGAGGGCAGGGTTCTATTATCTATTCTCACTTCAGATGACAGCGTTCTATTATCTATCCTCACTTAAGATGACACCGTTCTATTATCTATCCTCACTTCAGATTACAGTGTTCTATTATCTATCCTCCCTTCAGATGACAGCGTTCTATTATCTATTCTCACTTAAGATGACACCGTTCTATTATCTATCCTCACTTCAGATGAAAGCGTTCGTTCTATTATCTATCCTAACTTAAGATGACAGTGTTTTATTATCTATCCTCCTTTCAGATGAAAGCGTTCTATTATCTATTCTCCCTTCAGATAACAAGGTTCTATTATCTATCCCCCCTTCAGATGACAGCGTGCTATTATCTATCCTCACTTAAGATGACAGCGTTCTATTATCTATCCTCCCTTCAGATGAAAGCGTTCTATTATCAATCCTCACTTAAGATGACACCGTTCTATTATCTATTCTCACTTAAGATGACATTGTTCTATTATCTATCCTCACTTCAGATGACAGTGTTTAATTATCTATCCTCCCTTCAGATGAAAGCGTTCTATTATCTATCCTAACTTAAGATGACACCGTTTTATTATCAATCCTCCATTCAGATGACAGAGTTCTATTATCTATCCACACTTAAGATGACAGTGTTCTATTATCTATCCTCCCTTCAGATGAAAGCGTTCTATTATCTATCCTCCTTTCAGATAACAAGGTTCTATTATCTATCCTCCTTCAGATGACAGCGTTCTATTATCTATCCTCCATTCAGATGAAAACGTTCTATTATCTATCCTCACTTAAGATGACACCGTTCTACTATCTATTCTCACTTAAGATGACACCGTTCTATTATCTATCCTCACTTAAGATGACAGTGTTCTATTATCTATCCTCACTTCAGATGACAGCGTTCTATTATCTATCCTCCCTTCAGATGAAAGCGTTCTATTATCTATTCTCACTTAAGATGACACCGTTCTATTATCTATCCTCACTTAGATGACACCGTTCTATTATCTATCCTCCCTTCAGATGACAGTGTTCTATTATCTATCCTCCCTTCAGATGAAAGCGTTCTATTATCTATCCTCCTTCAGATGAAAGCTTCTATTATCTATCCTCACTTAAGATGACACCGTTATATTATCTATTCTCACTTAAGATGACACCGTTCTATTATCTATCCTCACTTCAGATGACAGTGTTCTATTATCTATCCTCCCTTCAGATGAAAGCGTTCTATTATCTATCACCCTTCAGATAACAAGGTTCTATTATCTATCCTCCCTTCAGATGACAGCGTTCTATTATCTATCCTCACTTAAGATGACACCGTTCTATTATCTATCCTCCCTTCAGAGGGCAGGGTTCTATTATCTATCCTCACTTAAGATGACAGAGTTCTATTATCTATCCACATTTAAGATGACACCGTTCTATTATCTATCCTCCCTTCAGATGAAAGCGTTCTATTATCTATCCTAACTTAAGATGACACCGTTCTACTATCTATTCTCCCTTAAGATGACACCGTTCTATTATCTATCCTCACTTCAGATGACAGTGTTCTATTATCTATCCTCCCTTCAGATGAAAGCGTTCTATTATCTATCCTCACTTAGGATGACGGCGTTCTATTATCTATCCTCACTTAAGATGACACCGTTCTATTATCTATCCTCCCTTCAGATGATACCGTTCTATTATCTATCCTCCCTTCAGATGACAGCGTTCTATTATCTATCCTCCCTTCAGATGACAGCGTTCTGTTATCTATCCTCCCTTCAGAGGGCAGGGTTCTATTATCTATCCTCACTTAAGATGACACCGTTCTATTATCTATCCTCCCTTCAGATGACAGCGTTCTATTATCTATCCTCACTTAAGATGACACCGTTCTATTATCTATCCTCCCTTCAGAGGGCAGGGTTCTATTATCTATCCTCACTTAAGATGACACCGTTCTATTATCTATCCTCCCTTCAGAGGGCAGGGTTCTATTATCTATCCTCCCTTCAGATGATACCGTTCTATTATCTATCCTCCCTTCAGATGACACCGTTCTATTATCTATCCTCCCTTCAGATGACAGCGTTCTGTTATCTATCCTCCCTTCAGAGGGCAGGGTTCTATTATCTATCCTCACTTAAGATGACACCGTTCTATTATCTATCCTCCCTTCAGATGACAGCGTTCTATTATCTATCCTCACTTAAGATGACAACGTTCTATTATCTATCCACACTTAAGATGACACCGTTCTAATATCTATTCTCACTTAAGATGACAGCGTTCTATTATCTATCCTCACTTTAGATGACAGCGTTCTATTATCTATCCTCACTTAAGATGACAGCGTTCTATTATCTATCCTCACTTAAAATGACAGTGATCTATTATCTATCCTCCGTTCAGATGAGAGTGTTCTATTATCTATCCTCACTTAGGATGACACCGTTCTATTATCTATTTTCACTTAAGATGACAGCGTTCTATTATCATCCTCCCTTCAGATGGCAGGGTTCTATTATCTATCCTCCCTTCAGAGGGCAGGGTTCTATTATCTATTCTCACTTAAGATGATATCGTTCTATTATCTATTCTCGCATCAGATGACCGCGTTATATTATCTATCCTCACTTAAGATTACAGCGTTCTATTATCATCCTCCCTTCAGATGACAGGGTTCTATTATCTATTCTCCCTTCAGATGACAGCGATCTATTATCTATCCTCCTTTCAGATGACAGTGTTCTATTATCTATCCTCCCTTCAGATGACAGTGTTATATTATCTATCCTCGCTTCAGATGATAGCGTTCTATTATCTATTCTTCCATCAGATGACCGCGTTCTATTATCTATCCTACTTAAAATGACACTGATCTATTATATATCCTCCGTTCAGATGACAGTGTTCTATTATCTATCCCCCCTTCAGATGACAGCCTTGTATTATCTATCCTCCTTTCAGATGAGTGTTCTATTATCTATTCTCCCTTCAGATGACAGCGTTCTATTATCTATCCTCACTTAAGATGACAGCGGTCTATTATCTCTCCTCCGTTCAGATGAAAGTGTTCTATTATATATCCTAATTTAAGATGACAGCGTTCTATTATCTATCCTCACTTATGATGACAGCGTCCTATTATCTATCCTCACTTAAGATGACAGCGTTCTATTATATATCCTCCTTTCAGATGAGAGTGTTCTATTATCTATTCTCCCTTCAAATGACAGGGTTCTATTTTCATCCTCTCTTAAAATGACAAGGTTCTATTATCATCCTCTCTTCAAATGACAGGGTTCTATTTTCATCATCTCTTCAAATGACAGGGTTCTATTATCTATCCTCACTTCAGATGACAGCGTTCTATTATCTATCCTCCCTTCAGATGACAGCGTTCTATTATCTATCTTCCCTTCAGAGGGAAGGGTTCTATTATCTATCCTCCCTTCAGATGACCGCGTTCTATTATCTATCCTCCCTTCAGAGGGAAGGGTTCTATTATCTATCCTCCCTTCAGATGACCGCGTTCTATTATCTATCCTCCCTTCAGAGGGAAGGGTTCTATTATCTATCCTCACTTAAGATGACAGCGTTCTATTATCTATCCTCACTTCAGATGACAGCGTTCTATTATTTATCCTCCCTTCAGATGGCAGTGTTCTATTATCATCCTCCCTTCAGATGACAGCGTTTTATTATCTATCCTCACTTCAGATGACAGCGTTCTATTATTTATCCTCCCTTCAGATGGCAGTGTTCTATTATCATCCTCCCTTCAGATGACAGCGTTTTATTTTCATCATAACTTTCTATTTTGATCCTCTAGTTAAGATGAAGTGTCTAATTAATAGAACTTTCTAGTAAATACAATCGAACCCGATATCATTGAGTTAATTAATTGCAAGTAATTGTTTGTATGGAGATATTCTAGATATTTTCATACATTAATAAATATATGGTTTTAAGAAATACAGAACTTATTACCTTAAGTGATATGTGAAATAAACAAAGACAATAGTCAAACAACCTTCCCTCCAAATGGTTTACCATTTATTTCAATCTAATAAAAGTTTCACTAAAAAAAACTGTCCTTAAAATTCGTCGTATTATTTCAAAGTTCAAATGCGTTATTTTTAAATATGAGCGGCCAAGAAATGGTCAAGTGGTTCGAATCCCTACTTATTATTAGCACCACGTCTTACTACCCGATTGGGTTATACGCTCTTACGCTCATGTGTAATGGTAGGGGGGTTGCGAGATGAAATGGAGGACCTACAGTTTAACGTGGGATCCGAACCACGGTGGAGGCCTGGCGTTCCACACGTTCACAAGTTGTGATTAATACACGTCTTGTCAGAACTGAAGGAGGGGTTTGGTAATCGTGCTTGGACCGAGGATTGAACTACGGACCACCAGCACAGAAGTCCCCTGGACCGCCAGGTCACCAACGTACTAATTACGCTAACGTGTTAGAGTGAGGTAGGTTGAATTTAGAGGAATTGCACCCGTGAGAGTGGAAAACTATTAAGGGAAACCACCCTCAGTACACCCGACTAGGGTCGAACGGCGATCTCCCTATCATCGGCAGTCTAGTCTTTCGCGAGAGTAGCGCATTAGACCGTGCGACCACCGAATCTCGTTTGATGTTTCTGGTGTTAACGCCCTCAGGATAAATTAATCTAGAGTTTAAACGTTGACATTTGAGATATCTATATCTCGATTACATTATGGTTACATTTAATCAGTTGAAATTATTTCACAGAAATAATAATTGAAAATTTTCCGTTTTGGCAAATTTTCTAGAAAAAATATGAGGAAAATTTGCCAAAACGGTACATTTTCTGCCTCACATCTCATTCTCTTTGGTTGACAAAATATTTCTCTTTTCTTAATTTTTCTGTAACAATGTTCCTAGTTCCTAGTGCCATAGAGTAAGTAAAAGTGTATATTATGTGTTTTGATATACCTTAGGAGTTTTCAATAATTGTATTTTTTTAAATAAAAGCGGGAGAAAGTCTGCTCGGTGCACCGTACTATTTATTAAAAATGTAAACATCGAGGGGTCAAGCTGTCGAAAGGTCACACAATGTCAGTCTGTCAGCTGTCAACAGTGAGTGAGGCTGCCATCTGTCACGAACTGCTCGGCCACGCTCCCATGCTGAACTCTCCAAGGCCGGTAGTTGCGATGCCAAGAGACCCACCTGGCTCAACGGTCTCTAACACCTGCCCCGCCACTCAATCGACGCCGCGCCTTTCAAGTTTACCGACAGCAGCCTCGCCAAGAGCCCTATCATGCTAATGACTTGTCTTTCCCCTATTCGCCCCCCCCCCTCCCCCAACAGAGTGCCTTTGGCTGGCGTGACGTCATCAGGACAAGATGACACGAGTGTTTTGACACGGGGAACAACACCCCCGTTTAACAAATGAGCCACCTTTAGTCAATTACAGTCCAATTTTCATAGAAAGGGCGTTTAAAAAAAATTCAAGTCACCATTGATATAATTTTACTACTTAATTTTTTATTACTTCTTCTTACTACCCGTTCGGGCTATACGCATACTAATTACGCTAATGTGCTAGGAATGATGAAGGTTGGATTTAGAATAAGCATTTGCGTGGAGGGATAGTGGAAAACCATTTCGGAAAAAAAAAAAGTTCACCTGACCGAGATTCGAACCTCGATCTCTGCCCGTCCTCGACAGTCCAACTCAACATGAAACTAGCGCGTTAGCACCACGTATTAATTCCCGCCTGGGCTACTAGAGCTACAAGCTGGAGAAGGAAGTGCCAGGTGTACACCTGAACCTGACCTGGCGGTCTAGGGGTAAGGTGTCATAAATAAGCCTATATAATATGAAATTATATCCTACATTAAATTTAATACCCTTTCACAAAGACATACTGACATCTTATTTAAAAATTATCCACATGTGCACACGGCTGGCACTGAACATGTGACTTTGTCACACTTAGATCTTTAAGGTCTTGTATTATTCGCACTACTTCATGGCTCATGTGAGAATTCATTTCTTTAATATTAAAAATGTTTAGTTATATTTAGTAAAGTTACTACAAAAGATGTTTTAAAACTTTCGAATTTAAAAGCTATAAAATCCAAAGATTAATAAACTATTGAAAAAATAACAAAATATTTCATAGGAAGATAAGTTAAAATAATAGTTTTTCCAACAGTCTCAACCAAACTCCAAATTTAACTTCAAATTTCTTTAAATGATAAATAAAAAACTTCCCTAGAATCAACAATGCACCATTTCTTCACCTTGTTCCAATTTCTTTTCTTGCGCCTGGCTGTGAGGTTCAATTTTGATTTCTTCCCTCGTCTTTAATTCACATGTCTTTTCTGTCTGTCCATGTTGATTAGTTTTATTTTATACTATATTTTAATAATTTAAGAAAACATCTTACTCTCTAGCTATGCTTGTCGTTCATAAATGGACGTAACACGCAGGTCCACGGGGCTTGCAATGCTGGAGGGGGTACGGGGGGGGGGGGAGGCAATAACAGTGGCGGCTCGTTACTAAAATTAGTGGAGGTACTGCTCCAGAAAAGTTTTAGCCTTTGTTTTAAAATTGTGTAAAAGGAAAAAAACATGTATAAAAAGAAAATTTGTTCAGGAACTTGATAAAATCTCAACAAAAAAATACCTTTTTTACTTACTTTAACTTAAATTTTTACAGTTTAAGCTTGATCTATTCATATAAAAATGAAATCCATTCTTCTTGTTTTAATTTGCGCAAAAAGGTCAATAATTTTCTCCTGGATCTCTGAATGACAATTGAGGAAATTTTTTTCCATTGAAAGTACTGCAAGCACATTTAGTATTTCTGTTAAATAAAAGAACCGAAAAAAAAAATGACTCAAATAGAATAGTTGGAAGCAGAATAATAATTTAATTCCACACTCTTCTACACTTTATCACAGAAGAATATGGTACACGGTTTTTAAGCACAACACACGATGAGTAAAAAAAAACTTCCCTCCACCATCACGCCAGAGCCGGCACTGCGAGAGCAACAGTGCTCCCTCTATCTGGCAGTCCCGCCTTCCTCCCGCCCACCGCCCTCCTATGTGCGCATGCGCACAACAGTCAAACACCACGTCGCTGGCACTGTGAAGCGCACAGTTCCATACGAAGATTTTTGTATCTTTTTCATAAACTGGGGGATGGCTACTGAAGTACTGACATTAAGCTTAAGGAATATATATATTGTACTATATAAATAAATAAAGAATTAAAGAAAAAAGGACTCATTATATTAAATGTTATCGATAATATCAAGTGGAAATAGGGGGTGCTGCAGTTCCACAGTGCCTATACACGAGCCGCCATTGGGCAATGGTATAAGGGGGCCCGCGGGAAAACTCCTTTAAATTACTATAAATGTGGTGGAAATAATTTTAATAAAATAACATAATATCCTGATTATTGACCATTTAGATAGTTGAATATGTTTATCATAAAGTGTGGAATGCCAGGCCGCCACCGTGGTTCGGATTCCACGTTAAACTGTAGGTCCTTCATTTCATCTCACAATCACCCTACCATTACACATTAGCGTAAGTGCGTATAACCCGAACGGGTAGTAAGACGCGGTGCTAATAATAATAATAATAATAAAATAATAATATTTATCATAAAGTGTTGTAAATTATAACAAAGCTAATAGCATTATTTAAATTATTCCGTTCGATTTTAAATATTATTTTAATAAACATCTGGGATCAAACCTAAGACCTTTTACGTCTATATCTACTCTTCATAGCTACGTGGCATTGGTAGCTGATTACATAATATATTTTGTACGTGTTCTACATCTACAGCACGTGTGGGTTATCAACACACAAATTGGGTGAAAGTTTTACCGAAAAAATGTAATCTCTAATTACAAATATTTGTTTGGATTTTATTTTTTTGTATATCATCAATAATATAGGGTTAAAATAATTTTAAAGTATGCTTGAGTATTTGTTAAACTGCCCCCTGCTCCTTTAATTACCCCCCGAAACACTGTTTTCATGTATATTTGTAATAGGTTATGTGCCGACTCCCCCAACACAGCACCACGCAACAAACTCAGGTCACATGTCACCAACCACCGAGAATAATTTTTTTAAAGATTTTTTATGAGATTGTGAAGACATAATCTTTAAAACACTTATTTGGTTTAGAATTCTAGACGGGGAAGACGATTTAAGTGTCACAGTTAAATAAGTTACCAAATAAAGTCAGCACTTGCAGGGGGCAGGGGAGGGGGTTAAAATAGCACATTTGACACTCCCAAGACCTCGAATTAATTTGAAAAAAAAAAAAAAAAAAAAAAAAAAGTAGCAATGGACCATTCCAAATAACTTCTAGACAATCCATTTTTCAAAAGAATTCCAGGAGAAGAAAACTACCTTTAATAGCGTTTAGAGGAAACTAATTTAAAAAAATATTCTAGACACGGTTTACTTTGAATATCTTCTAGGTGGATCAACTTTTCTTGCAAAATTTTCCTGTAAGAAATCCTTAGACTCCCCTTTAGGCTGGAGCGAAACACTCTTTATTTTTCTTACTACCCATTCCCCTCCTAAACAAATAAGGCTCCAACCCCCCTAATTCTTCTTTTCGAGCAAAACACTAAAAGTGTTGGGGTTTTTTGGGGAGAAATACTGTGGTAACCCTCCCATTACACACGTTAAAAGTAACTCAAAAGTTACACATTGGAAGAAGTAATGGAAAATAGCTATGATACACTGTCTCCAAGCTAAGTTATTAAAATTGATGCCATTAGTTATCAATTGAAATAGCATCTAGAGCTCTTTAATAGTCATAAATTGTTTTCGCCTTCAAAGGTTATGGAACTGTAGCTCCCTTCCCCCGTCCCCCATTTTCACCAAAATTTAGTTTTATACAAGAGTTTGATTGTTTATCACCCCAAAAGAAAGTTTATGGGTGTGCCACTGAAAGTCAGGGTCACGCAGACTGATGAGAAGGGTTGAAAAAGGGGGGGGGGAGGGGGCGGGAGAGGTTAACCCATACAATCCATACTATTTATAGCCCTAAAGTCAAAAACACACTTTTAAATTACTTCTATAGGGATTCAATGTCAAAAGCAAATTCCTTATAATTTCCCACTCAATAAAAGTAATTGAAAAACTATAGTTAGTTAAGTGACCTTTATTTGTTTAAAATTTTTGCAAGCAACATCTGGATAATCGGAATCAATGCTGGTATAATAATGCTTCTCTGCAGAAATATCAGAACAAACTTTATTGCTTCATATGTACGGTACTTTGAGAGCAGAGAAGCAACACTGCCATTTCCTCTTACCTTACATTTTTTTTTTTTTTTTGTTAAAAATAAAGCTCATCTTTGAGTAAGGCAGGTCAAAACATGGGAGGAGGCACATAGATCCCCCCTCTCTCGTATCACTTCTGGAGCTCTAAGATCTCTTTGACTGTCTCTCTCTCCCCCTGGAAAACCTTTGTTTCTGGCTCACTCTGTACAAAGGAGCCTGGGATGAAAGGCTTATTGATGTAACCTTAGTCTTTGATGTTTTCAAAGCCTTGACACACTCTCCCCCACCCCTTAACCCCTCCTCCTTGAATTGGCAATAAAAAGAAAAGTGGAGGTCTTTGTACCCTCTTCACTTTATTTTTTAAACCTTCTTCTTCTGTTATATTTTATAATATAATATCATAAAAGGCAAGTACAGCTACTCTTGTTGTCTACCTGAAATTCATTCACATTTACATTTGGCTTGTTCTTTCTTTTTTGACAAATCAAGAATGGATGCTGAAAGGAGATGGGGTTATGTCTAAGCCTGCTTTTATCATATATATTTTTTAATTCTAAAGAATAGTTGCTCAAAGGAAACATTTTATTTCATTTCCCTCCAGATTTTTATTTTTTATTGAAGTAAAGTAGTCTTAAAAAAAAAGTTAAAATTTGTATAAAAATGTAAAAGTTATTTGATCCCTCCATCAGTAGCATACAAGTCTAAAGAAGGTTGTCTAGGATAACAAAACATCACCAGACACACAACAGATTTGAATGCGCCTTATGAACGATGAAAGACTGTTTTGAGTAATTAGTTCATCTCTGGCTTCGTTATTACCGAGATGAAAAGACACCGGAGCGAGCAGCGTGCCTTGTTAATCGAGTCCAAGCCTTACTTTTGATGTCGCTAGAGACATACATGACAGTGGAGCATGTAGGGAGGCCGGGCTCTGGAAAAAGACACCACCAAAGTATAAGACTAAAAAAAAAAAAAAAACGAGAGAGAGAAAAGCACAACAATATTTTCAAAATAAACATGCTTCTTTTGAGTCAAAAGAAAACAAAATGTTGTCATACTCGATCATATTTACACAAAGTAAATTAGATGCAAAAAAAGCTACTGTAGTCCTTTCTGCTTGTACATAAAAGCTTTTTTGATTCATACACACAAAGAAAACTTTTTCTTTGACCACACAAAAGTTCCCTATTTTCTGGAATTAGTTTCAATAACTTTGTTGATAAGAGAAAAACGTATATAAATGTATTTTGATCGACATTAAAGTTTCCTTTGTTAGCTAATGTATTACAAGTTCAATTGGATAAATTAACATTTTCATTTAAAAAAAATTGCACCGCGTCTTTCTACCCTTGTGGGCTATCTACAGTTAAAAAAAAAATGGGGTATGTAAACTACCCCGAGTAAATCTCCCAGCAAACCGTAGCAGATGGACGTGACACCTTAGTCCCCTTGCTCATTTATATTGTACCGTCGCTTCTCCTATCTAATAGAAGACGTTACGAATACATTTACAAATATATCTAATGAAGGAAGGGAAAGAACAAGCGTAAGAGACAAGTTTAACAAATCAGTTTATTTAAATCCAAACAAGTTGATAGAATTAAATATGGTTTAACTAGATCTTACACTAGACAGTTAATTAAAAGAAATTAAATTAGTTAGTATAGACATAGTTATTACAATAGGTAACAATTGAAGTAAACACCTAGGTTATACTTGCAATAAACACACGTAAGGTAGAGCCTATATTACGATTGGAAGTAACTCTTTTAAGTATAACCAACACGCCACCGTGGTTCGGATTCCACGTTAAACTGTAGGTCCTTCATTTCATCTCACAATCACCCTACCATTACACATTAGCGTAAGTGCGTATAACCCGAACGGGTAGTAAGACGCGGTGCTAATGATAATAATAACTATGACTAGTAGCACTCCCACAGGTTGCGCACCGTAAAAAGGTACACTAACAGTCACAGACCTAATTGGGTAATTGAACAAAGCATTAGATAACCTGATTTCCACTATTATGTGATCCTAAGCATTAAGTAAGTCGAAGCATGGCCTTACAGTTTAGGGTGTCAAGACATTTCCCTAGTTTTTAACACTATGTCTTTTGTACATAGAAAAAGAGGTCAGAAACACTGAAATACAGAACCATGTCTTGTGGTAAATAGAGCATAGAGCCTTATGGGCATAGAAAAACAAGTCAGGAACTTGGACACACAAAACTATGTTATATTAACATAGTACAATAGACCATTAACTCTAACAATCAATACTAAGCCTTATGGGAATATAAAAACAAGTCAGAAACTCTGCCATACAAAACTGTGGCATACGGGCATAGTAAAAAGGAGCACTAAGACTATAACGAAGATTCTAACTTTCAAATACTTATGATTTCAGACTTGGCTTCATCTGCGGAGAGGAGGAGAGACAGACGCCTCACACATCGTGATCATCAGTTGCTTTGTCCGCCGATGTAGGTTTACGTCTAAGTTGTTCCTCTGACGAATCAATACAATAGAATACAAAATGTGACATTACATCACATCAGCATGCTCTGATGCTCCCTGAAGGGGAGCACTAGAGCAAATCCCAACACGTACCGACCAATTGGTCACAGCGTGTGGTTCGCAAATAAAAGTCGGCTTGTCGCGTTTCGCGAAGTTCTGGAACAGAGAAAACATATTATTAGTAATAGTGGGGGGAAAGAGTATTTGGGAAACCGAATAAGGGTTTTTAGAGTTACGTGTGGAGACACTACTTTATGGGGAGGCTGGGTGAGAGCCTCCCAAACCACTGTTGACACATCTCGCTTATCCGAGCAGGGCTTTGGGACGTCGATGACACCCACCAGGGTCGATGACGTAGTTCCCAAGCCCCTGGATAAGAGGATTAGTGACACCGGGAAGTCTGGCGTAGAAGGACTGCGCCAGTCCCCGGAAGTGGTCCTTGATGGTAGGCATATCCAGGTCGTGATGCATAGTCTCATTCCGGACATACCAAGGTGCGCCCACAATGATCCTCAGACACACGCTCTGGAACGCCTGCATCCTCCTCATATACGTGTCCGCCAGGTGACCCCAAGCGGGACACGCATAGTCGAGGATCGGCCTGAGCAGCTGCTTGTACAGCGTCAGACCGTTCCTTGTAGACAGGGCGCTACGCCTGTTAAGCAGTGGGCCTAGGACTCCCAGCCTTTGCCTCGCCTTGTTGAGTCTCTCGTTACAGTGTCGTCTCCAGGTCAGTTCGGTGTCCAGCGTAAGTCCCAGGTACTTAACATTGTCTGCCCATCTGATCTGTTCTCCGAACAGCCGGAGTGGAGCCGGCCTGTAGTACTTTCTTTTCCATGTGAAGAGCATTGCAGTGCTCTTCTCCACGTTAATACTTGTTCTCCAGGTAGTCAGCCATCCCTCCAACTGCGTCAGGTGCGTCTGGAGTCGCCTCTCCACCAGCTGCCCTCGCCACGACTCCGCTACTAGAGCCGTGTCGTCCGCATACAGAGCCAACTCGGTGTCTGGGGATTTTGGAATGTCGTTCACATAGAGACTGAAGAGCAGCGGGCCCACCATGGAACCCTGCGGCACTCCAGCCCGGATGCTTCTGACTTGGGAGGTGGCGTTCCCAAAGGTAGTGGAAAAGGTGCGATGGGAAAGATAAGATTGAACAACCTTAACTAGGTAGAAGGGCAGGTTCAAGGAGAGGAGTTTGAAAAGGAGACCCTCGTGCCAAACACGGTGGAAGGCCTTTGCCACGTCAAGAAAGACTGCACCAGTCAGCCTGTTGATGTTGAAGTTCCTCGTCACCTGTTCCACGAGCCGGACAAGTTGATGAGACGTAGCGTGTCCCGCCCGAAAGCCGAACTGCTCGTCCACCAAGATGCCCCCCTCGCGAACATGTCGGGTCAGTCTCGTCAGTAGTTACTCGGTTTATAAAAGCAGAGGACGTTGGCATGCTTCCAGAGCTCGGGGAAGTGACTCAGGAAGAGGACTGCGTTGAATAACTCCACGAGGAAGTTAATCGTCTCCAAGGGCAGCTTTCTGAGGTTCGCGTTATTGATACCGTCGGGCCCGGGGGCCTTGTTAGTCTTAGAGCGGCTATCGCTCGCGACATTTCTGTCACCTCCGTGGGTTCAGGTTCATTCAAGGGTCTGTACGAGACCGCACCGATGACCTGAGCCACGTGCGCAACGTGCACCGGGTCTGACGGGTTGTCAGTCGGTACAAATTGCGCCTCTAAGTGCTCAGCGAGAGCATCGGCCTTCTCCTGGTCGGAGTTGGCCACCCCGTTGCGACCCACAATAGGCGGCCTTGGTGCGGGGACCCACATCAAGTTCCTCGTTATTTGCCACAGGGACCTGTCCTGTACGCTCAGGCTCTCAATCTTGTCCTCCCAGACAATGTTCCGGTATTCTCTGACCATCTCCCGAACCGCATGGACTTTGCGGCTCCAGTTGGCACTGTCTACCGGGTCCCTCGAGATTTGCCAAGCCTTCCTCAGCCGATTCTTCTCCCGGACGTGCCTGAGGATATAATCGGGCAAAGAAGCTTGTGGTGCCCTCTTAGGACGGTGCCTCGGCGTCGAAGCTTCGAGCGACCCTTTGATGGCGGAAGTTATGAACTCCGCACTGCGATCGATTTCTGCTGCTGTTCGAAAGATCGGGGTGAGTCCCAACCTCTCTCTCAACACATTCGTAAACCTGTCTCAGTCAGTGCGCTTTAGGTAGGTTTTTTTGGGGGGGGGGGGTCTATAAAGGACACCGCGCACCCCAGGTTCACAAGAACAGGGTTGTGATCTGAGTCTAGCTCAGTTAGAAACTTCAGCACTAACCAACCACCTTCTGATCTCTCTGGAGAAAATGAAGTCTAGGACGTCCGGGAAACCAATGTGATTGAGAGGGAGGTGGGTAGGGGTGGGAGGGCCAGAATCCACCAGACCGTGTAGATCTATGACGTCGCGGAGCTATCCGCCACGAGCGCACATAATCCTAGAGCCCCATGAAGGGTGCTTGGCATTGAAGTCACCACCGATTAAAACAGGCGTAGTACCTCGAAGCAGCACCTCCATGTCAGCTCTCGTAGCCCGGTCGAACCCGTGGTAGAGAAGGAAGTAGATGGAAATGAGACGCACTGGGCCGGTCGAGGTCACCAGTTGGATAGCCGATGCTTCCATGTGTTGGAGTGGAGGAAGTGAGATGACGTGATGGTCAAAGCCCCTCCGGACCAAAACCGCCGTCCCACCCGTTCCCACATCACCCGCTCGGTCTCTACGATGGCAGATAAACTCTACTAACGAGAACCTCATTGCGGAGCGCAAGTGGGTTTCTCCCAACAGCATTACATCGACACGATGCTTTGCCAGGAAACTAGGGAGCATCAGAACATGCTATTCGACTTCGACTTCACTTTTTCTATTCGATTGTAACCATTCGTTGGAGGAACAGCCTGGACGTGAAGCAAGTTTCAGCGAACTAAGCGTCTGGTGATCACGATGTGTGAGGTGTCGGTCTCTCCTCCTGGCTGCAGATGTAGCTACGTCTGTCACTATGAGTATTTGTATTAAGAATCTTTGATAGAGTTCTTACTCTTTGTTTCTATGTCTATATGACATAGTTTTGTAGGTCAGAGTTTCTGACTGGTTTTTCTATGAACATAAGGCATAGTTTAGAATGTTAAGAGATCTTGCTCTATGTCCATAAGACATAGTCGTAAATACCTGGGCAATAGTCAGACGCCCTACACTGTATAGCCATGCTCTGGCTAACTTGATGCTTAGGACCATGAAATGGTGTAAATCAGGTTATCTATCGCTTTGTTCCGTGACCTAGGCGGGTCTTTGACTGAAACAAGTCTCTAATATTTCCTATGGTGTTGTACTAGTTCGGAGTAGTGGCCCACGCGGTATAGTTTATTTTGTCCAGCCATGTTTAGAATGTTAAATATACTACTGAATGACCAGGCAGTACTAATGAGGAATAGACCGGCCATAGTCTCTTAATAGCCTAGATTCCTGGTAGCTCACCATTAGCTATTTGTAAACCTATAGTTCCTCTTATAGGAACATATTGTTTGTATCTCATAATTCCCTATGGGGTTAATTCATGCTAGCTAGCTTAACTACCAACGTTTTAACTGTTTAAACTAGGACTTTCTAGAATCTGGTATCGTAAACTTTTATTCATGTAAATGACTTTCAGGTGTTAGTCTCAGTACCCGCTAGGCTAAATGTATTATTGCTTAACCTTAAATTAATATTTGCTTTCTATTTAAATTGCTGTTGGGTTGAGGCAGACGCACTTTTCTAGCAGAATGTGTGTTAGTTCTATCTAAACGAGTCCCTCACATTCATAATATAGGCTCTACCATACTTGTGATGATTGCAGGTGTTTCACACCAAATCTTCCCTATTGTGATAACTATGTCGATAGTAACCAATTTATTTTCTCTTAATAAACAAAGGACTGTCTTGTGTAAGATATAGTTAAACCATATGTAATTCTATCAACTTTTTTAAATATAAATAAATTGGTTTGTTAAACTTGTATATCTCTCTTATGCTTGTTTCTTCCCTTGCTTGATTAAATATATTTGTCACTTCTATTAGACGAGACACGGCAATACAATTATTTATTATAAAAATGGCCAAAGTAACGTTCGAATAGCATAAAACTCAAGGAATGAGTTTTTATCAGTGGTTAAATGTAATACTATTTCTAAAATTATATTACTTTATTACTAAGTTTTCCCTATTATTTTTCTCTTTAGACAAGTGTACATAGAACACTTGGGTTGGTAATAAACGGAAATCACAGAGAGTGTAATCTTTAATTACTTAATAGCCTCCTTCTCTCACTTGAAATGTCTCCAGTCTAGAATCAAAAAAGAGATATCCGAATGGTGGGGGAGTATCCATAGTTTAGTGATCCATAGATCAAGACAGGTTGAAGATAATAAACTATATAAAATAATATAAAGTAAGCAGTTTTAAGCAAAAAATCACTTTCAAAAAGTAGAAAAGATGATATCACATTTTAAAATCTTTACTTAAATGGGCTTCTTTCACTCAATTTTCACTTAATCTATATTTTTATCAATTTTCATAATTGTAGTCATTTAGCCATTGGGCCTCCTCAATGTTAAACATTCTACTATAAATTATGATTTTACCTACCTTCCTCTTGGTATTATAAGCGGAATAAATGTTACCACCATCCCCTTAAAGACACAAAAATAAATATATATATATATTATTTTTTTTTTACAAAAGTAAATGATGTTTACATTTTCACATACCACAGTAGTCCTGATCATGTGAAGTTTCATAATATTTGAGGGGGTAACACAATTTATGTCTCATGAGAATGGTCAAAGATTCATTTGTCTAGTACAATTAACAGAGCGAATCATCAGGTGACTCATCGTTTCGCCGAACTGTGGCAACCAGAGATCTGAATGTCCGCCACTCAACTTAGTTGAGTCATTTGCTCACCAGTGAGCTTATTATTTTAACACCCTACAACACATACAACTACTGTACCCTTAAATAGTTTATTATTTTATATTTGGAAGAAGGTGCAGGAAAGGTGGATAGAAACATAAAAAAGGGACGAACACAATATGGCTTTTACAAGAAAAGAACACAGTTCACACTTTACGCTGCTGCCACTGGACAAAGAGGTATTGGCTGCCTCTTGAAGAGAATCAATCGTCATTCACCCGATCCTCCAACCTAGGTTTCATTATATCAGACTCATCAGGAGGCAGTGTGAAACATACAACGCAACTTCCTACAAGAGGAAAACAAAAAAACACAAAAGGGAAGAAAAGGAAATTAGTAAGGGATGATAAAACACTCATATAAGAACATTTTGTTCCTTTTATAAGTTTTTATCCACATTTCTTGTACCTTCTTTTAAATATAATATGATAACCTCATAGAGCGAGAAGAGGTTTTTTCCTCAAAGAGATACTTTAGTTTTCTATGTGAGGAACCTATAGTGTGATGTATACTATCTGAAATTCTAGATACCAGAGTCTCCTTTACCCTGGATAGTCACTACCTTAAAAATAACCACACTTGCATTTAATCAATTTAAATACTTACTAATTGATTTTAAAGATTTTTTAAATGCACACACATTAGATAGTCCTAAATTTAATTCACTACCTTAAAAATAACCACATTTCTATTAAATTGATTTAAATACTTACAAATTAAGCTTTAACTTAGAGGAATATGGCTACACATAGTCAATAAAAAGCAAAATCAATATAATTTATTTCATTAATATTAAATATAATCTTATTTAAATATAAGTGTACAATACTAAATATTTCTTCAATATGCAAAATAAACTTGCTCTTCTAAATATCACAAAAAATTTAAAGGTATCTCACATTTCGGGTCATTCATGTGAGGATTAATAGTTTATTTTTACAATATATACATTGTTTTGTTATGAGCTCCCCTATTAATATGTAGAGATCGCTCAACAACACAAATTGGAGTTCAAAAGTATAAATTTACATTACAATTACATGATGAAAAGTATGCAGATATAGTTACAGCTTTAATTTGTGTCATTTAAGACAATGAGGTAATATTTTAGAACGGATTCCAGGTGATTATTTACACAAATAGTAGAGCTCAGAGAGTCGCCCTAGTAATGGGCTAGTTTCAATTAGCTCAAATAAAATAGACCAAAAAATATGTATGAATGAAAATGTGCCCTGAGCAGGGATATGAACTATAGCTACATAACTAACCAGGCCACTATACTATTGGTAGAATCATTAGTATATTTATCCATTTCCAAGACACACTTCTATCTCCTAGGACTTTACAGATTTCAATGTCCTACAGCAAGCCTACATGTTTTTACCACTGTGTTTCACCATCTGTTTGGGTTATTAATATATTTTGTAATAATTACGATGGGACAAGGCAAGTTAAATATAAGAGGAAATGTAATAGCATTTACATTGAGGGAAAGAGTGCAAATATTTTTTTTAAGACTCAATACCCCCGACCAATATTCAAACCGCGATCAATCCGTCATCAGCAGTCCAGTCTATTGCGAGAGTGATGCATTCAATCACCGAAACCAGAACTAAGTCTAGTTAATCCGGGATGCGAATTTTAAATTTATGATACCAGTTTATCAGCTGCTCATATAATTTTAAATTGCATTAAGATGGTTTCTAATGTATTAACATAGCCAGCTTCATGTGAGTCAATAATCAACTGAAATACTGCTTCAAGACACGCGAGTACATGATGCAGTGTCTACACAGGTGACTCCCAGTAGATGGAATTGAGAGAGGGTTTTGCCCTCTTCTTTTGAGGCTAATCTCATATGCCCTGACCACTCGACACTATCTTCATGTCCCCAAAACACATGAGCTGCAAACGCATGCGCACTCGGAACTTGGCTAGGAGATCTTCCACAAGTCTGAAAACATGACAAACATTAAAGAAGTCTGTTATAGAAAACAAGAATATAATCAAATATTGACAATCCAGTGGGGCTAAAATATGAAAAGTTAACATAAAAAAACAAGTGACTCTTTATATGTTTACAAAATTGGCAACAAAAATAAGCTTAATGTCTATACACAGTGATCTTTAAGCAATAAGAGGAACGACAAATGAAAAACTTTTTAGTTCTACAAATCAAAGAAACTTTCTAAAATATATACATTTAATTAACAATATTTGTTCTACATTGTATGAATTAAAATCAGGGGTGAACCTTAGATTGTCACCTCCCAGTGAGTATACCAGTTCCTAATGCCACAGAGTAAGTAACAGTGAGTATTATTTCATTTATGATCTTTGGTGTAGTCTTTCTACAACAATGTGTGTACCTATTATTTCGTTTGACAAATCTTATTAGTTTTTAGTAAATATATATATTTAGATAAAAGTGGGAGTCGGTGCTGTACACCGTACCATTTATTTAGTGAATCCTTGACCAGTTTTAAATTCACAAAAACCAACAATAGTTTTTTTAAATAAAAATTTTGATATATATATATATATATGTGGTAAGTGGGTGCTTTATGGTGCAGGTATCTGGTAACACATTCAAAAAGGTTACACCATACTAGTGCACAACCACAATGATCTGTTGGAAATAACATTCTTCTTTTCATTGATATTCTGCTTGTTCTGGATTTCCATTGTTAGTTATTGTTGATGTGGTTGAGGTCAAGCTCAAAATAATTGAAATAAACAGTCTTAATATCCAACACCTTAGCTCAGTCGGTAGCGTGTCTGTCTACTGAACTAAGAGTCCAGGTTCGAATCTCGGCATGGGTGAAAAATGTATCACTGGTGAAATTACATCCAACACTTATTTCCCGAACCAGTCAGTGTTTAATTCTATTCCGTTCTGCCCCAAACATTGTGATATTTGGTGTTTTAAATGTCAACTTTGATACCTATATTATCCTTGTATACTCCTTTCAGCGTTTAGAGAATCCAGTCAATTTGGTTTGTTTGAAATTAAGTTACTAGCCAATGTGAGCACATAATTTTAATAAAATGAACATATGTTAATTTGTATTTTAATTTGTTCTCAACCTTACATTTGTATAATTTTAATGTCTTCACAGGTAGGGTATTAGAACACGAGTCTAAAAAAAAAAACATGTCATCTATAACTATGGTAAGAGTCTGTGAGTTAAAGTTCATTTTAGATTAAAGTTAAAATTGAGCGAACTTCTTAGAAAGCTCCCAAGTATTGAGTCATATAAAGTGACCATCAGGTTGAATAACTATTTAATTTAAAACTTGGTGCCTATCAAAGAGACACATTTTTTAGTGTCACACCTTACTAGGGTATTATTATACGATTATGTAATAACTACACTAGTGGTTTTAGGGGTTAGAGGAATCGTACTAGCATTTGCATGGAGGGAGAGTGAAAAAACCACCCTCAGTAAACCCTACCTACATTGGAACCTCGATCTCTCTGTCATCGGCAGTCTAGTCTACTGCGAGAGTAGCACCTTAGACCATGCAGCCACCGAAGTGGATCAAGAGAGAAGTTAAATTATTAATTATTTTAAAAGATCTAGTCTCTATTTATCCAGAAGGGTATAGTGAGGGTTTTAATATGGGGTGGTAATGCTATCAATCAAGGTATTCAAGTCTAATACTCTCTACTGGAAGTTCAGAACCGACATAATTGAATAAGATATGCTATTTTTGTGCTCTGTTGTATTCCTTATGATGAATCATTGTTTGAAGTAATATATTACCAATGAATTATATATATAATAACATTATTTAAGGATTTAAAAATAAGATTACTAAGTAAATATTAAACAGCTATTTATTACTACTCACTCCAAATCAGCTGACTCTGAAAGAGGTGGTATCGCTTCTAGAGCATCAGAGAAAAAGGTTCTGAAAATAAGTTTTAAGAATTAATTAAATAAAGCAAAGAAAAAAATTGTCACGTATGCAGCAGAAACATGAAGAATGAATGTAAGAGAGACAAGGAAAGTGGAGGTCAGGGGAATGAAGTTTGTGAGGAGCATGTCAGCTGTCATGAGGAGAAAGTAGAGGAGGTAAGAGTGAGAGGGTATGGGAATGTAATGAGGATGGAAAAAGAGAGGATGCTGAAGAAAATGTTGGAAATGAAGTATTTAGGAAAAAGACTGCAAGGGAGGCCAAGAAAGAGATGAGAGGAGAAGATAACAGAAAGTGTTCAAGTTAGGGAGAAGAATGGAAAAATTAAATTAGGAAAAGTGGTGGAAGGATAGAGGAAGATGGAGGCATTTTAATAAACTGACCTGGCCACAGGCAGAAAACATATGATGATTATAATGAAAGGAAAAAAACCTATCCTAAATTAGTTTTTTCCCATGTTGATAACAGTAGTTGTTGGTTGACATACCAGGCACTGACAAAAATATCTACCCCTGACATTTTCACCCT
The DNA here is from genome assembly GCA_039000515.1 of Timema cristinae. Lineage (NCBI taxonomy): Eukaryota > Metazoa > Arthropoda > Insecta > Phasmatodea > Timematidae > Timema > Timema cristinae. Next base: position 14,526,905 of record JBCFYV010011164.1, on the reverse strand, counting down.
CGACTCCGTGATACTTTAAAAGTTCCAGTGACAGTTTCTCAATAAATTCTTTAAATCTTTAAGTTCTATTAAAGCACTGATACAAGTGAAGTTTAAAATTCTGTTTGGTCTCTCCTCTACATAGTTCAGTCGACACCTTACCCACCTCTCATTGAAAAAAAATGCAACAATTGGCAAGGTTAGGGAAAAAATATAAAATAAGTGCTTCTACATGTTTAACAAACTTGATTCCCTTTGGTATCATGTGCAGAAATACGTATTAAATAACAGGCCACTAAGAACAAACTAAAGAGTTTGGTATCATTACAGTTTTATTTTATCTAAACTGTACATTTCCTGAACTGAATAGCTTACAACAGGAACTCTGTCTGCTTTCATATTATTCATGTCTCAAGTCAATTTATTTTTATTAAAATTATCACTATAGTCATACAATAAGAAACTATGTTATATTTAATAAAGTGAAGCTTGCTTCTTCTTCAGTTCTTGCAACTCCACGTCTATTGCTTCTCGTTTCTCTTCAGTTGCCATCATTAATTTTTTTCTTTCTCCTTCTAAATCTTTAACTTGTATATCTAATTTCCTCTTTTCTGCCTTCTTCTTGTCTTTTACACTTTTTTCTTGCTTCTTCATCTCTAAGTATTCATGATAGCGTTTCCGAGCACCTCTCACGTAATCCAACATCTTTTTGCTAATGTGTATATTTTTAATCCCTCCTGCTTCTTGTATCTCATCATGAATGTGACGCTGTGCAATGACTGTCTTTTCATGCATGTTTTCAACCAGTAAAGATTTATTGACTGAAAAACCACCTTCAACAGTTGCATTCCCATGCGACAAGACAAGGCAAATCTTTATTACTTCCCAAAGATGTTTGTAGTTTGCTTCTCCTATTAGAAAGCTACCATAAATAGTGTCAAGTCCTACTTCATCACTAAACTGATCACAAGGACGAAATATTTCTTGAAGCTCAGATTTTTTGAGGTTGCAAAAATGCAAGTATTCTTTCTTGGCATTTTCAGCCAGAACATCATTTATGATGTTGGCATGGTTGAGTTCCTCCAAAGAAAAGAAAATCTCTTCTGGGCCAGTTGAGGTGAATTGTTGAATAACACAAGGATCCAATGAAGACAAACCTCTCACAGCTTTCTGTTTTAAGGGACTTTTTTCTTGTAGTTTTGCAATCATGGTGGTTAACATACTGCGGCACTCATGTATAAATTCTAATTTTTGTCTTTCTGTTACTGTGATCGCAGTTTCTCCTAACAAACGTTTTGTTGCAAATCCTATATCAATATTTTTGCTAAGGGATCAAATTTTCTGATTTTTTTGTGTCAATAGACAGTAACTATGGACCCGTGCACTTCATAAGATCAGGTTTCACACAACGATTCATAAGGTATCTTAGAAGTTTCTCTACAGCTTCAAAAAGATATGGAGTCATTGGTTTTGATGTCTGGAACCGTTGCAGGAAAGGCTGACATTCATCTGCAATTGTCTTGCAGAACGCTAGTTTACACTTTAGGAATGGATCACAGGCTGCTCTTTTCAGTGTCTCTACAGGTTTTGTTTTAGGAAGTTTTGCTTCTTTGAGAAACTTAATAACATGGTCCCAAATTTGTAATGCCCTTTGAAAGCACTTCGCATTCTCTAACCAACGCACACCACAGAACTTCAATGGAAAAGTTGTACACCCTGTCAACTGGGTGAACAATGCTCGACGAGCTGGAGAGTCAGTGAACAGGTAGTACATGTGACGTAATAAGCTACTTATATCCCAATCAACAGACTCTACTCCTGTTCTCAAGGAACCATGAACAACATGAAGCCCACATGTTCCCAGATTTAGCAAACTACATACTTCATTGTCTGTTACAGATTTGAGGTGTTCCTGAAGAAGTGTTATAAACTTTAAATTGACATTTGGGCCATCCATTGACACTTGTATCAACTTAGAGAGTGGAAGAGGAGAAATACCATCCAGAAAATGCTTCAGTAATTCTTCAGCAGTGCTCCTATCGAAAAACACACTGTTTAAGTAACGACTGATGACTTTATGATTTTCCTTGTCCCAGAATCTAATTACAATGTCCATCTGTCCTCTTTGAATAACTTTATTCAATGCCTCATCAAAACAAATTACAAAGTTGTTACATGATTTTAGGCGGTCCAGTAAATTATTATGAAAGAATGGAGCCAAGCCATGCACAATGAAGTATGCAGCCTTGTCTCCACCAAGGGTAAAGGCATTGGCAATGGAACACTCGGGAAACATCAATTGAAAAATTGTACTTAAATTATTGCACGAATTGAAAGACATTTTTTGTCAACAACTTGCATAGCCCAAATGACTTCCGCCTTAGTTATATCATCTTTTATAACAAAAGTGTTATGGTTTCTTTGAGGCACTACACTAATTTCACTTTTAGCAACAGCTTCCTTCTGCGACGTTACGATTTTCGATGAAACAGAAAAACTCTTCGAGCAACCAGCAGAATCATCACTAGGTAGAATGTCTTGTGTGCCAGAGATTCTCTTGAAACTGGGGAGCTCGATGAACCTGAATCACTTGACTTTTTTGAAAAAAAAGTCAACAGAGAGCGTTGATTTGTCAAAGTTTCAAGAGTTTTGATATGAGTTGTTTGAAGCTAATTCTTACCATAATTATTATTTAAAAATTTTTAGAATTTAAAAATAGCTGCAGTAATATTACTTTCATACACTCACTAATCAGTATCTGAAATAGGGGAATGGCTTCTGGCTCAGAGAAGGTTTAAAAAACGTTTTTAGTTAAATTGAATAAGCAAGAAAAAATTGGTCACGTATCAGCAGAAACATGACAAACCTGAATGTAAGAAACAAGAAAGTGGATCACTGAAATTTTTAACATAGTATTGTCATGATGAGGATAGGGGGAGGTATGATTAATTGAAAATAAAAAATGCTGACAAAATTGTTGGAAGGGAAGTTTTAGGAAAAGACTGAAAGGACCTTAAAAAGGTGGCAGGGCTAGATACAGAAAGTTAAGTAGGAAAAATAAAATTTAAATTGATAAGTGTGAATGAAGAATGATGGCATTTTTACCTGACTGTCCCAGGAAACATTTATTAAATGAAGAAAACCCTATCCTATATTATTTTTTTCCCTGTTGATAGAACAGTAGTTGTTTGGAATGACAAGTGAACCCAGGGCACAGACAAAGAAATAACAGATACCCAGCCTTACGGGAGATTTGTTGCACCCCTCGACTCCGGTAGAACTTAAAATATCCAGTGATAACAGCTCTTCCAAGTGAGAATTCTTTAAAACGAATCACTTTCAAAATGTTTCTCATTAGAAAGACAAACTGATACAAGTGAGAGTTAAAAGTTGCTGTCTTGTCTCTCCCTAAGTACAATCCCTTACCCCACCTCACCCCCTTTCATTGAACAAAAAATTGCAAACAATGGGAAGGTTGGAACCAAATATACAATACCAGTGCTTCTACAGTGTTTAAAAGTAAGTTACACACAGACTTGGAAATGCACCTGTGAATGAATTATTAAATATTTTGTGACCAGCTTCTGCGCTCACAATTCTTTAGGATTCACTTTTTTATTAGAATGGACTGCAGTAATTTAGATACAAGAAATCTAATAACTTAATTTAATTAATAAAAATCAACATGACATGTTTAGGATGTGTCCATATATATCTAACTAAACTCTAAATAACTTAATCAATCTGTTTGAATGTGTAACAAGAAAAAATAGTCAGGAAGAGTATATGGACTTTGATACACCATTTTCCATTTTTAATAATATAGTGACCATAATGCAATTATTAAAAAAATTCAATGCTTTAGTGTTATTAAATGGTATATAGTGTAATCAATGTGGAATTAAGAGTTAAAGGAGACGAATTTGATAGTAAGGAAATCCTCTTTTGACTGGTATACAAAATCCGCACAAAAACAGTTTTGTTTCTAAATTGAACTATCCCTTCTAAAGTGTTCAAGGGAAGATCCAGTACTTTCAGTTTGGAGGGGGAGGGGGGGGGGGGGGGGGAGGCAGGGAGAGATGGAGAGAGAGAGAGACTGGGCACCCTCACGGAACAAGGCGGAGGATCATTTAACAATATTACCAATTAAAATGTAAAAAGATGAAAGACAGTAGAACTAGTACTTCGCTCCGGTGCTCATGTGCTTTAAATTAGGTAAGCGTTTTCTTTCTTCCAAAGATGTACAGTAATTGATTTTGTTTTTAATTATTATTATTATTATTTATACTAAATAATTTTTTTCATGAGGAGATTGCGTACCCCCTTCTGGATCCGACCCTGAAAGGGTTCCTAAATTAAATATATATATTGGACATATGTACCCGAATTTTGTATTAAAAAAAGGACATCTGAAATTCTTTTTTTTCTAACAAGAATCCTATTATAAGAAATAAAAATGGCCCCTTAGACAAAATTCCTACGAATTTAAATGTATATAAATAATTTTTTGGTTGAATTGTAACACTGCCTTAAATATATTATGAATATGTATACTAAAATTATTTATAATACTATTTTGTGAGAGTAAGAGAGGCAAGAAAGTTGATGGGATGGCCACTCATTCTGCTTTAACGACTGCCACTACCGTTCATAAGTTAAGATACTATTTTGACAAATCTTGATATAATTTATAAAGAATTTTTCAGATACAAAAATTTATAAATACTTAAAATTACCATCTTTTAAACAATACAGTCATCTTACTGGGTAACTTATCGAAATAACACAAAGTTACTACTCTGTCACATCAAGGTTAAATTAAATTTGTTTTAAAAAAATCTTTAAAAGTTATATGCCATGAACATAGCTAACACAATGGTAGTAGTTAAATAAATATTAACTTTTTTTGGGCTGTCAACATTGAAAAAACACCATTTTTATGTTTAGATCGGAATTGACACTTTAACTCAAGTGTGGCATTTAGCTTCACTTTTGAATGTATTAAAATAGTTTTAGTAAATGTTGTAACTGTCTTATAATGAATGTCCTTCGTACAGTTTATTTTAGATGTATCTAGATGTTTATACACTAGAAAGTAAACTTAAGCCTGTTCCTATATACGACCCAACCATTATTATTGAGAACAGAGGTTATATATTTGTGCAGAAAAAATATATTAATTATATTGTTTTATCAGTCATAGGTTATATCTTGATTGGATATAAACCTTTGAAATTATACACTATTGTTATACACTATTGAACTATTATCTGTTTGAATTTAAATACACTGATGAATACGAACAAGTAGAATGGAATTGAAAAGGATTGTATCTGCATTTACATGGAAGGAGAAAGAAAAACTAATTAACTATTAGAGAAAATCCCCCTTCAGTGCACCCAGATGATATTCCAGCTCCAACCTTCCCGTCTCCAGTAAACCAGACTAGATGAGCCTGACATCTAGTCTGAATGCCCACCAATGAGATATTCAGAAACTTACTGTGCTGTGGGTGTGGTATAGAGACTGACTGTTTCTTGGACAGCCCTGATGTCCACCCTGGCCTGTTGGTTGCCCTGAATACTGAACCGTGTGACACAGGACATCAGTCGAGACAGTTCCTCTGCTACAGTCTCCACAATCTGAGAGAGCACTCGAGACACCAAGTTAGGGTTCACATGATGCACCTACAAACAAACAACATTTCCACAAGTTTTTGGAGTGGGCGCAGTCAGCACATCCATTGAGTATGTACTCTGTACAGTTTATAAAGAGAATAACATTTTTTATAAATTGTTTTTAGAAGATTTATCTTTTGTTGTTTATTTAAGATATATAACTAAATTAATGTACAGTTTCAAAAGTTAATCATATGTAGCTAAAATGAATTTCCTTTGCTTTGACATTGACACCCACAATAACCTTTGTCTATACGAAACAATTCGATACGAGACGAAAACTTTAATTTTAAATAGTGACCATCATCATTATCATCAGTGGTGGTGTAGTCCTGGGGAAAAAGGCATTTTCCTAATTCAACGTTTAAGAATATTATATGTTTTAAAGACAATAGATGAATAGTGGTAAAGTAACTCAATTTCTTCATCTTAATAATGATAGCTATTAAAGTGTATCCCAAATTACTTTTAGGCTAACTGATCCTTAGGCTAAGTGACTATTAGGCTAAATGACTAAGCCAACTGACTTTATTTAAGACCAAATGATTTTAGGCCAAGTGAATTTTGGTCTAAATTTGATGCCAAATGACTTTACGCTAACTGAATTTTGGTCTAAATTTGATGGATGTCAAATGACTTTAGCCTAAGAGAATTTTGGTCTAAATTTGATACCAAATAACTTTAGCCTAAGAGAATTTTGGTCTAAATTTGATTCCAAATGACTTTAACCTAAGAGAATTTTGGTCTAAATTTGATGCCAAATGACTTTAGGCTAAATGAATTTTGGCCCAAATTTTAGATCAAATGATTTTAGGCCTAGTGTTGAGTCTTCATAGGTTCCATTGCTTAAAAGGTGTACCATTAATTTGAAGAACACTAAATATGTAACATGAGTTATAGAATATAAAAGCATAATGGAGTGATTATTAAGATCATTATACTAAAACACACAGAAAAATTACAAGGAAGTAATTTTAAGCAATCTGCTAAAGGTTTAAGAAACTCTGGAATATGTCTTCCTCCACAGTCAAATAGTCTAGAAATCTATTCAAAACCCATGTTTTAGTTTTGTGTTTTAGTTGTGTTCAGAAGCGTCTGCAACAGGTTATTTTATGGAGTCCTTTATATTTGTCCCTTTCATATTCTTTGGCCACACGTTTGAATTCAGTATTTCAAAATCCTTCAAGTTTGGAATATTCATCTTGACAAACATCACTGTCTTTCTTTCATTCCATGGCTTGAAATGATTATGATTAAAGTGCATATAATGATACTCAAAAGAATAGCAACTGATTCAGTGGTTGGTGTCAAGGCGTGTCAGTAAATTCAACTCCACAAAATTACCCATTCTTAAATGCTTTTATACTTTCTGTTATTAGTACCCAGCTCGATATAAATTTCAAATTAAAACATGGAAAAATATTTAAGAATCCTAAGAGGACTAATCTGAATTAACCCTCGATTCAATATTATTTGGAGAAAGCGATTGTGAAGACTAACATGGAAATAATAACTTCATAATGTTCTATATTATCTATTATATAACAAGTTTATACACAGGGAAACGGCACTTGGTGCAGAAACACACCTCGGCATGGACCCCAATCATGTTGGTGATGATCTCCTTGACGTAAGGCTGCACATCTGTGGGTCTACGGGTTGTGTCCCAGTCGAAGCGGCCGAGGTACATGGACGGCTCTATGGTGCCCACTAGGGGGTCACTCTTCTGTTCCAAGTACACCTCCAGGATCTGTCGGTCCAGGGCGCTGAGAGCACTGGTTGCTGTGGCTATAGGCAGAGTGAGAGGGGGGTAGTCATGACGAGAAAACACCTCTGAGAGACGAGGCAACACCACCTTGGCTGTGTACTGACTGTTGCTGAGAGTCGTCAGTAGTCGCTGTTCCCAACCCTACAACCAACAATCAATTATTTGTCAAAAATATGGTAGCATACAAATCACTATAAGATACAGCCAAGGGCGGATTTACGACTCTGCCACCCATGGGCACTAGATAATTTGCCGCCCACTTTTCCTACTTTAATTTCTAACCTTCTAAATCCCTGTTTCTCCCCTACCACCTTTCATACACTGATATATAATTATATACCATATACACAGGTGCTATCTGTGGAGCGACAGATAAAAGTGCATACATTATTTTATTATTTATTAAAGTGTGGTTTTAAAATTACTAAGAATCTAAGCAAAGACTTAATTGAAATAAATACTCTTACACTATCACAGCACACAAATTCAAATATTAGATAATTTAAAAAAATAAAGTCTACATTAGTAGACTGTAGAACATGTTACTACAAATAAAATATTAGCATGTACACAATAAGAAACAGTCTATAGTATCGTTCACCTTGATTTCTGCTGAGTGAACTAGTTGATGATGCCGGACAAATTCCTTTTATCCAATAAGCGACCTTCAATTAAAACGAATGTCAGTAAATTAAGACGATACTCTGTCATGTTGGTACGCAGATACAGTAAACCACAACAATCAAACACACACGATAAAGCCATAAAATTATTTAAACTGGCATAAAAATATATGTATCGTGTTTGTCATTCAAAATTTGACGCCCCTAATATCTGCCTCCGTAAGCACGTGCCTACTAGGCCTATGCGTAAATTTTCCCCTGGATACAGTCACTGTTTACAGTTGGTATTTCTTCAAAGAAAGTTCAAACTAACAAATGCTACCTTCCCTGAGATGTCATGTGGCAACATTACAACATGGCGATGTTCCACATTGTTTATCAGAACATTCACAAAACATATTATTGTTTAATAGTAAATGTCACTTTATGAATCCTCTTTTAATAAAACACTATATTAAATGGTTTTTGTTCAATGCAAGAACCGTTTTGTTATAAGAATATACAAACTTTATTTGTCAAATAATTTTACTGCCTGAATCTCAATGAGGACTGTGTTGAAAAATAAACAAACACCTTATACTGACACTGAACAATGAATTATTGATGATTAGATCTTAAAAATAAAATATGTGTTAGTGCCTCAAATTAGGTGTCATGACTTTATGCAGACCTAATGGAACAATGGTTTAGTGGAAGAGAGGGTTGAGGTTTAGTGAGACAATTTTTAACCTTTCACCAATCGTGTAGTGTTTCTTAACATTAACATTCAAACTGTCCTGAGAATGAATACCTTTTTCTTAATGTTTTTCACAATTATGCTATATAATAGTTTAACAAAACTGCCATTGCTAAATTTTTGGTTTATAAATACTAAAATACTATAATAATATAATTTGTAAAGCAAAAAGAGGTTTTCCTTATAGACATCTATTATATATATTCAGATCCAATGTCCTTTATCTGTGTTTGTCCTTAAATGTTATACCTTTTGCATGTTCCTATTTATGTGTTCGAGCATTCTTAACAATTTTCCATTTTCTCCCTTTTTGTTTGTTTCCTCTTCCTAAAAGAGTATTTATTTTTTCTCTTTCTCAAATATTATGATGACACTGTAGCCAGCATTTGAATTAATTGAAAGAGGAAACTATTATATTCTTTGTTATACACACCCTATGGTGGTCGAGGAATATGGAACTCTGCCTTAAACTGTAAGTGATGTATGGCTGTGAGTGCAGAAATAATTTGAATAGCTCGGTGGTAAAGCGAAACCAAGGTCCTGATTTTGATTTTCATGTTCAGACGCTATTTTCGTTTAGAAAGTGTAATAACAATAAGATGTCATTGAGAGACAGACAGTTTGTCTTACCGGGCCAGATCCTTCATTTCCTCTATAAATAGCAGGTGAGCCAATCAGCTGAGACACAGCTGACGATTCATTTTGCATTCCATCGTTGCTGAATGCTAGTGTATCCAATGCCTATAAAGAAAAACAAATTGTTTCAGTTTAGGTTTTCACTAGATACAAATATATAATAATTAAAAATAAAGTATTACTATTATTCATACATGAGATAGTAGAGGAAGCAAGACCGAGATGGTATGGGCAGGTAATGAGGATGTTGGAGTACATGAGATAGTAGAGGAAGCCAGACTGAGATGGTATGGGCAGGTAATGAGGTGAGGATGTTGGAGTACATGAGATAGTAGAGGAAGCCAGACTGAGATGGTATGGGCAGGTAATGAGTATGTTGGAGTACATGAGATAGTAGAGGAAGCAAGACTGAGATGGTATGGGCAGGTAATGAGTATGTTGGAGTACATGAGATAGTAGAGGAAGCAAGACTGAGATGGTATGGGCAGGTAATGAGTATGTTGGAGTACATGAGATAGTAGAGGAAGCCAGACTGAGATGGTATGGGCAGGTAATGAGGATGTTGGAGTACATGAGATAGTAGAGGAAGCCAGACTGAGATGGTATGGGCAGGTAATGAGGTGAGGATGTTGGAGTACATGAGATAGTAGAGGAAGCAAGACTGAGATGGTATGGGCAGGTAATGAGGATTTTGGGAGTACATGAGATAGTAGAGGAAGCAAGACTGAGATGGTATGGGCAGGTAATGAGTATGTTGGAGTACATGAGATAGTAGAGGAAGCCAGACTGAGATGGTATGGGCAGGTAATGAGGTGAGGATGTTGGAGTACATGAGATAGTAGAGGAAGCAAGACTGAGATGGTATGGGCAGGTAATGAGTATGTTGGAGTACATGAGATAGTAGAGGAAGCCAGACTGAGATGGTATGGGCAGGTAATGAGGTGAGGATGTTGGAGTACATGAGATAGTAGAGGAAGCAAGACTGAGATGGTATGGGCAGGTAATGAGTATGTTGGAGTACATGAGATAGTAGAGGAAGCAAGACTGAGATGGTATGGGCAGGTAATGAGTATGTTGGAGTACATGAGATAGTAGAGGAAGCCAGACTGAGATGGTATGGGCAGGTAATGAGTATGTTGGAGTACATGAGATAGTAGAGGAAGCAAGACTGAGATGGTATGGGCAGGTAATGAGGATGTTGGAGTACATGAGATAGTAGAGGAAGCCAGACTGAGATGGTATGGGCAGGTAATGAGTATGTTGGAGTACATGAGATAGTAGAGGAAGCAAGACTGAGATGGTATGGGCAGGTAATGAGTATGTTGGAGTACATGAGATAGTAGAGGAAGCAAGACTGAGATGGTATGGGCAGGTAATGAGTATGTTGGAGTACATGAGATAGTAGAGGAAGCAAGACTGAGATGGTATGGGCATGTAATGAGGATGTTGGAGTACATGAGATAGTAGAGGAAGCCAGACTGAGATGGTATGGGCAGGTAATGAGTATGTTGGAGTACATGAGATAGTAGAGGAAGCAAGACTGAGATGGTATGGGCAGGTAATGAGGATGTTGGAGTACATGAGATAGTAGAGGAAGCAAGACTGAGATGGTATGGGCAGGTAATGAGTATGTTGGAGTACATGAGATAGTAGAGGAAGCCAGACTGAGATGGTATGGGCAGGTAATGAGTATGTTGGAGTACATGAGATAGTAGAGGAAGCAAGACTGAGATGGTATGGGCAGGTAATGAGTATGTTGGAGTACATGAGATAGTAGAGGAAGCAAGACTGAGATGGTATGGGCATGTAATGAGGATGTTGGAGTACATGAGATAGTAGAGGAAGCCAGACTGAGATGGTATGGGCAGGTAATGAGTATGTTGGAGTACATGAGATAGTAGAGGAAGCAAGACTGAGATGGTATGGGCAGTAATGAGGATGTTGGAGTACATGAGATAGTAGAGGAAGCCAGACTGAGATGGTATGGGCAGGTAATGAGTATGTTGGAGTACATGAGATAGTAGAGGAAGCAAGACTGAGATGGTATGGGCAGGTAATGAGTATGTTGGAGTACATGAGATAGTAGAGGAAGCCAGACTGAGATGGTATGGGCAGGTAATGAGTATGTTGGAGTACATGAGATAGTAGAGGAAGCAAGACTGAGATGGTATGGGCAGGTAATGAGTATGTTGGAGTACATGAGATAGTAGAGGAAGCCAGACTGAGATGGTATGGGCAGGTAATGAGGATGTTGGAGTACATGAGATAGTAGAGGAAGCAAGACTGAGATGGTATGGGCAGGTAATGAGGATGTTGGAGTACATGAGATAGTAGAGGAAGCCAGACTGAGATGGTATGGGCAGGTAATGAGGATGTTGGAGTACATGAGATAGTAGAGGAAGCCAGACTGAGATGGTATGGGCAGGTAAAGAGGATGTTGGAGTACATGAGATAGTAGAGGAAGCCAGACTGAGATGGTATGGGCAGGTAATGAGTATGTTGGAGTACATGAGATAGTAGAGGAAGCAAGACTGAGATGATATGGGCATGTAATGAGGATGTTGGAGTACATGAGATAGTAGAGGAAGCCAGACTGAGATGGTATGGGCAGGTAAAGAGGATGTTGGAGTACATGAGATAGTAGAGGAAGCCAGACTGAGATGGTATGGGCAGGTAAAGAGGAGAGAGGATTCAGAAGAAAATGTTGGGAATGAAGTATGTAGGAAAAAGAACGCAAGGGAGGCCAAGAAAGAGATGGGAGGAGCAGATAAAAGAAAGTGTTCAAGTGAGAGGAGAAATTGGTGGGAGGCTTAATGAAGATGGAGACATTTTACAAAACTGACCTGGCCACAGGCTCGCAACTGTTGTTTATTATTATTATTATTCCCTTTTTCTATTATGATATACATATATTATTTCTTTTTCCAATAGGTCTAAATATTTTTATATTCAACTTATTTTATTTATATATGATAAACCATAGCCAAAGATTTGAGAAATTTATCTTTACTCTTACAACAGTTGGCAAAGTGTTTTTATAACAGTTGCTTTTTTAATTCAAAATGGAGTAATTCAGTGTTTGTGTTAAGTGTATTCCCTCTCCTCTTTTCTTTTGATAGAGGAAACAATGCCTAAATATTGCTCAATTTGTGTTAAAATCAATGTTTAAAAGTGTTTATGAATACCTCTACTATAAAAAGAAATAATATATCACATTATGTTGTGTATTGAATTTTTCCCACATTTTTCTTCTTTCCCCAGGTGGGCTTTCTTCATTAAATTTACACTTGTGAGTTTATTTTGATTACTTTCCATTATTATAAAATAGTCAAGATATTTATTTATTGATGAACAAACTTGAAATAATAATGTGCATACCACATGAACCATCTTTGAGGTCAACAGCTAGACTTACCCCTCTAGCTTCACTCTCGACGACAACCCTGAGACTTAATACTCGTGTTGCTCAGTATTGAAACAGCATAAACCTAGAGCCTCAGAAATGGGCATGATTCCAAGTCTTTTATGTGTCAGTCGTGTGTGGTCATAAGGGCCACATTGTAAATTTAAAATATTAAAGTGGTCCCATTTAAAAAAAAAAATACATACTGTCATTGTCTTAAGTAAAGATAATTCCAGCTTAGTACCTTATATTAAAAAGAAAAAGAGCTGGATAGAAACATATAAAATGAACAAACACAATAGGGCTTCTGCAATGAAAATAAGAAGACAGTTCACACTTTGCAATGCTGCCATTGGACAAAGAGGTAATGGCGGCTTATTGAAGAAAATCAACCTTATTCTCTTCCTTGTCCCATAACGCCCTCTTCACTGCCTTATGGTACCCCTCAATGTCTACCTCCCCTTTTCCACACGCACTCAGTCCTCCTCTCCTAACCTAGACTAGACCAAGGACGCCGCTTGAGCTCCCAACAGCCGAGTTGTTAAATCTTCACAAGACCAGAAAGTAGTAAGAAAACTCCCGCGACAAACCAACATACACCCTTAGACCCTCAGTACTCCATAATTGGAATTCCATAAGAAATAGGAAATGGCAGCAATGCAATTGCAAAAACAAACATCGCAAATTACAAAATTATTGTAAATTAAAAAAAAAAAAAAATTGGCTTAGCTTCGAATTGAAAGAAAGAGGACTTCTCCCACCCCTTCATAATTTAATGTTGAATGTAGCCCCACCTGTGTGAAGCTGAGCAGCAGGCCTTGTATCAGAGCATTCAGTTCTCTCTGGGCATTGGCGTTATCAAGAAGAGGTGATTCTCTGTGACCTCCGAGCAATACAGACTCCTTCACCATTTGCACCACTTCCTGCACCTTGTTCTCAAAGTCTGAGGGCTGAAAACAAGCATTTTACCTAAGACTTAAGTACATTTACAGAACAAACAGACTATATAAAATGCCACAAAGCTCAACAGAAATAGGTAGACAAGGAAAGTTTCTCTACGACTGTTTATAGCACTTCTATCATTAAAGAATTTACATAATGAGCAATATATATATACATACTAAAGAGAAAAGATTTGATTTTTTGTTTGTAATGGATAAACTCAAAAACTACTGGACCAATTTTAAAAATTCTTTCACCAATATAAAGCTACATTATCAGCGAGTAACATAGGCTATATTTTATTTTGAAAATTTAATTTATTCCTCATAAAAATGTTGATAGTATATTATATAGTCATTGAAAAAAAAGTTGTTGAAGGGGGTGGGGGGTGAGGAAAGAGATGAAAATAGGAAGGAGGACAAAAAGAGGGAGGGGGCTATACAGTGAAGGTAGGATTGTATTTAAAAAAAAAAGTTTTGTTTTTATATTGACATGATGGATGATTTGAAGCTTTGTTTTACAGGATTCTTTACAATATTTTTTTACGAGGAAGGGGGCTAGTATATATATATATATATATATACACACAAAATAAACAAAGATATCAGACTAATTAAAATGATAATTACAGAGAAAGGAAAGCAGTTAGAAGTAGTGCAGGTGTATCTATCTCCCTCAAGCTGGATGTAATTTGGAGGAAAAAGAAGAATTTGAAGAAAACCTGGAAAGACACATGGGTAAGGGGAGGAAAGTGGTGATCGGGGACATTAAATAATAAAGTTGGGAAGGAGAGAAGAGGTTGTGAAGAGGTACTAGGAGCTGATGGATGGGGAAAAAGAAATGATTAAGGTAAAGAGACTTCTAGAATTGTGTGCAAGAAATGGACTGAAGGTTGGTAACAGTTGGTTTAAGATAAGCAGGGATACGCATAAGTTAATGCACTACAGCTGGAATGGTGAGAAAAAATCCCTAATTGACTATTTCTTTTAGATAAAGAAGCAAAGTAGTGCATAGTAAACACTAAGGTCCTGCCAAGTGTGTTTTTGGATGAGGACCATTGACTATTAGTCGCCGACATGAAAGGCTAGAGGAGGGGGTGCTAGATGGTGAAGCAAGAAAAGAGGATAAGGATATGGAAGTTCAGCCAAGTGGAGTAAAGAATGAGCTTTCAAGCAAGAATAAGAGTAGTACTATCTAAGGACGACATAAAAGGAGGAGAACGAGAGAAAAGAAAAGATGGAAGGAAGCTCCATTGTGGAACCAAAAGGTAAAAAACGTAGTGAATGCTAAAAACAAATCATTTCGTGATTCACAAAACGAATGAGAGACGGATAAGTATAGGGAGAAAAAGAGAAATGCAAAGAAGGTAGTAAGAGAAGGGAGAAACATATGGCTGGAAGAGTGGACAAAAGTGTTACAAACTGATGTGGAAGGGAGCAAGAAAATATTATATAGTCAAGTGAGCTAAAGGAGGAGGGAAAATAGGAAGGAGATCCGAATGATGAATGAAAAAGGAAAGATAATGGATAGGGATGAGGAGGTAAAGAAGCTGTGGAAATCATATTTGAGAAATTGTTGAACTCTGAGGGGGAAGGATTGGTCTGGAAGAAAAGAAGTAAAGGAAATGGACGAAGAGATGGAAGAAGTAGCCTGGAAGAAGGTAGAATAGGCCTTGAAAAGGATGAGGTATGGAAAGACACCAGGAGTGGACGAACTCACGGTGGAAATGATAACAGCAGAAGGAGAAATGGGTCTACAATGATGGTATAGAGTAGTAAGGGCAGTGTGGAGGGAGAATAAAGTGCCAGAGAATTGGACAAAATATATTATATTACCAAAATTCAAGAAAGGGGATAGGAAAAGGTGTAAAAATTATAGAGGCATAACAATGATGTGTCAATGCATGAAAATGTACGAAAAGATTCTAAAAAGGAGAATAGTAAAAAGCGTGCAGGGAAAATGGAGAGAGGAGCAACATAGATTCAGAAAGAAAAGGATGACAATATATTTAATATTTGGAACTAGACAGTTGATGGAAAAGAGATATGAGTTTGGAAAGGATCTGGTAATAGCATTTATGGATGTAGAAAAAGCTTACGATAGTGTGAATATAAAGTATGGAAAACAATGGAGGAGGCTGGAGTAGAAAGAAAAGTGATTAAGAGAGTAAGGAATATGTATAATAATAAAGTGAGCTGTGTACAGACGGAGAGAGGGTGGACAGAGTGGTTCCAATTAAAAATTGGAGTCAATCAGGGAAGTGCCCTCTCACCATCACTATTTGTATTGGTGAGGGAAATGATCATGAATATAGTATGTCAGGGAAACTGGGTGAGGAGAAAATGAAAGCAAAGATGTTTGCAGATGACTTTATGTTAGGGGAGGAAGAGGAAGTACAGGAACAGCTGCAGGATTGGAATGAGAAGGTGAAAAAGTGTGGAATGAAATTTTAGTATGATGAAAAGGCAGAGAATAAGGACAAGAAAAGTGATAGAGCTGGATGGAGTAGATTTGAAAGAAGTAAAAAGTGTGAAATATCTGGTAGTGTGATTGAGGCCAAAGGGAACAACAGAAAAGATATGGTGAGGTGAGAGCAGCAGAGAGAGGTTTTACACAGGTGTTTAAGAGACCAAGAATGGAAAAAATAAGTTCCCCTGAATATAAGGAAGTTTTGTATATATCATACTTTATACCCATAGTTACGTATGCAGTGGAAGTTTGAACTTTGGATTAAAGAGAAACGAGGAAATTGGAGGCCATGGGTATGAAGTTTTTGAAGAGCATGCTAGCTTCACCATAGGAGATAGGATTAGGAATGAAAGTGTAAGGTCTAGAGTTGGGGTTCATGAGATAGTAGAGGAAGCTAGGATGATATGGTATGGTCACGTAATGAGGATGGAAAGGGAGAGGATTCCAAGAAGATTAGTGGATATGAAATATGTAGGGAAGAGACCACAAGGAAGAAATGGGAGGAACAGATAGAAGTAAGTGTGCAAGTGAGAGGAGAAGAGTGCAGGAGGAAGAATGGTGGAAGGGTAGAGGGAGATGGAGGCATTTTACAAAATGGACCTGGCCACAGACTGGAAACAGTTCATGAGATGATGATGATGATGATGATAAAACTAATTTAATAAAACGTACTCAGTAGTACAAATATATTTTATAATTATTCCTATGAATAGGGGGATGTTCGCAGCTGCTGGGCGCACCGTCGGACTGGGATGAGAATCCGGGTCTGATGGGGTGACCAGCGGAGGTGGGTACCGGGGAAGTATTTTACCCGGGGCAGACCAACCGGTGAATGAAATTGTATCTCGGAGATAGGTACTATAGGAGCCAAAACCTGTTTAGATTAAATAAAATTGGATACTGTATAATAATAGGAAATGTTTTTGATACTCTGTAAATAAGGCCTGGATTTAAAATTGGGTAAGATGCCAGGCCAAATTAAATTGGTAATTAAAAAAACTAATTATTCCTATGACCAATGTGCATCTTAATGTTAAGTTTAAATAAACACTTTTAATTGGTTTAATCCCAAGGAATAGCACAAATAAGTTTAAATAATTATCTTTTATTGAATTATATGAATAAAAACAATACTTTTATACATAAAAAGAACATTTAAGTCCTTATATTGGATATTTGAGATTGCATTTAGGGTAAACTCTGTTATATTTTTCATATAATTATAATATCTTTACCTTATTTGTACAAAACTTTCAATAACAAGTTGTTATTGTGTGTGTTAAAACAAAAGTTTGCTAACATTTATACCTGACTATCAAGTGACTCCACACGATGCTCAATGTGTCTTCACACCAACACACCACATGGCTAGCCAGCAAGTGACTCCTACACGATGCTCAATGTGTCTTCACACCAACACACCACTGGCTAGCCAGCAAGTGACCCACACGATGCTCAATGTGTCTTCACACCACACACCACGTGGCTAGCCAGCAAGTGACTCAACATGATGCTCAATGTGTCTTCACACCGACACACCACATGGCTAGCCAGCAAGTGACCCTACACGATGCTCAATGTGTCTTCACACCAACACACCACATGGCTAGCCAGCAAGTGACTCAACATGATGCTCAATGTGTCTTCACACCACACACCACATGGCTAGCCAGCAAGTGACTCAACACGATGCTCAATGTGTCTTCACACTGACACACCACATGGCTAGCCAGGTGACTCAACACGATGCTCAATGTGTCTTCACACCAACACACCACATGGCTAGCCAGCAAGTGACTCAACACGATGCTCAATGTGTCTTCACACCAACACACCACATGGCTAGCCAGTAAGTGACTCAACACGGAGCCACAATTGTCTTCACACTGGCACAACCACATGGCTATCCAGTAATGACTCAACACGAGCTAACAGTGTATTCACATCGACACACCACGTGGCTAGCCAGCAAGTGACCTACACGATGCTCAATGTGTCTTCACACCAACACACCACATGGCTTTGCCAGGTGACTCAACAGATGCTAATGTGTCTTCACACCAACACACCACA
Source organism: Timema cristinae (assembly GCA_039000515.1). Taxonomy (NCBI): domain Eukaryota; kingdom Metazoa; phylum Arthropoda; class Insecta; order Phasmatodea; family Timematidae; genus Timema; species Timema cristinae. The sequence continues at coordinate 14,508,598 of JBCFYV010011164.1, read as the reverse complement.
TGGCTAGCCAGCAAGTGACTCAACACGATGCTTAATGTGTCTTCACACCGACACACCACATGGCTAGCCAGCAAGTGACCCAACACAATGCTCAATGTGTCTTCACACTGATACCCAACATAGCTAGCCAGCAAGTGATCACTACAACATGAAGCAACAACAAAGTGTCTTCCACCGACACACCACATGGCTAGCCAGCAAGTGACTCAACACGATGCTCAATGTGTCTTCACACTGACACACCACATGGCTAGCCAGGTGACTCAACTATGAAGCACAACAAAGTGGTCTCCACACGTACACAACACACATGGCTAGCCAGCAAGTGACTCAACACGTGCTCAATGTGTCTTCACACTGAACACACCACATGGCTAGCCAGGTGACTCAACATGATGCTCAATGTGTCGTCACACCGACACACCACATGGCTAGCCAGGTTGACTCAACACGATGCTCAAATGTGTCTTCACACTGACACACCACGTGGCTAGCCAGCAAGTGACTCAACACGATGCTTGATGTAGCTGTACCGAAGATCACACAACACCGACACACCACACACATGGCTAGCCAGTAAATGACTCGCAGTCTAGTTTAAAGAAAGCAATTTTAATATAAAATGGTTAATTATGGAGAGACAGCCTCAGCCAGCAATTTAGGACGTTATATTATTATGACAGCTGTGCAAACAAAAATAGAAATAGTAAACACTTTTGAGAAATGTATTTAATTTTATATGAAGAGATGGACATGACAAATGTGAAAAAGCAGTGTTTGTGCTTGTCAATTATTCTTAAAACACTCGAATATCTAGTTAAATTATGTTTGAATCATCCTTAAGGAAATACAACTGTTCTATGTTCTGTGGTAGATATAAATGAATTAATATATAAAGAAATAGTTCAGCAAACATAAATATATATCTTCCCCCACTCAGTGAATTAACTAGAGTTATTAAAATCTAAAATAACTTTCTCAGCAGTAGTTAAACACACAAAGAACACAGATGATATTCAATGAGCAACTCCATAGATACCTTAACAAAAACCAGCAGCTAAATGGGATTTCACTGATAAGTTGTTACACTAATCAAATGGTTGTGTTAGTTTTTCAAGCTCTTATACATTTATATCAGCAGATTAATATTTGCTAGATATTGTGATCTACCTTTGTTAACATTTAGGGGCTGCTTAATAGTTAGCCAAATAAGTAGTAAGTTATGTATAATAGTTACCAACTGAGTGATGCCGCTGTGCTTTGTGTCAAATTCAATATGCCACGTTTCCTTCTTGTGGAGACACTTGATATGTTCTGCTGCTTGCTGGAATAGTGTACTCATGCAGTGCAACCTAGTATACAACACACAGACCAGTGCTTGGGTTATGTTCATTCCATATGCCTAGGCCTGCCGAGAGAGGAGGTATAAGGTTCAACTCCTCACCCTTGTGCTGTTTAGATTTTCAAGAGGAAAACAGATAATAAATGATCTAGTAAATATAGAAATAGTAATATCCAATTTGTTAGATGCAATAACTTTCTTGTAATCAAAATTAACTAAATAAACTTGACCTATATCTATCACGATGCATTCATAACATTTTTACACCTGATTGTTTACAGCTCATAGCAATGACATTTATAATTTTCCATTTTCTCCCTTTTTTTTTTGTTTCCTCTTTTAGGAAGTTGTGTTTCACATTTCACACTCCTCCCTGGTGAGTTCCGATAGAATGAAACCTAAGTCGGGGGAGTGGGCAGTGACAATTGATTTTCTTTAAGAGGCAACCATTACCTCTTTGTCCAGTGGCAGCAATGTAAAGTGTGAACCGTGTTCTTCTTTTTATTGTAAAAGCCATATTGTGTTTGTCCCTTTTATATGTTTCTATCCTATTTCCTGCACCTACTTTTAAATATAGCTCAGTTTGAGGTGTTATTCTCACAATAGACTGGACTTCTGATGAAAGGAGAGCAGAATTTGAATCCCAGTCAGATGTAATCAGGATGGTTTTTCCTAAATGGTTTCCCACCTCCCATCAAATGCAAGTAGTTTCCTATAAATTCTACCTTCCTCATCTCTACTTCATTAGCATACTTAATATATATATAAGTGTACAGCCAAATCAGACATCAAGAGTGGTATAAAAAAAAAACAACAATAGCCTGATGATTAGAAGTGAACTACTAAAGTCGTTGTATAGTCATCAACATCATAAACTGCTTCCAGCCTGTGGCCAGGTCAGTTTAGTAAAATGCTTCTGAATTACTCTATTCTTCCATCATTCTTTCTTATTTATTTTCTTCCATTCTTCTCCTGTCACTTGAACACTTTCTTGACCCCCCCCTTCGGTCTTTTCCCCCACATTTTCTTTGGAATCCTCTCTTTTTCCATCCTCATTATATGCCCATACCATCTTAGCTTTGCTTCATCTACTATTTCATGTATCCCCTGGACCCCCATATTTTCACGGTTAAGTTTATTCCCATGACCTCCACTTTCCTTGTCCATGTTTCTGCTGCATATGTGACAATGGGTACAAAGTACGCTCTATCCAGCCCTTCCTTACCCTTCAAGGGTACTTCTCTTCTCCATAACAGGTCTCTTACATACCTTTAGAACAACTCTTCCTGCTGTCCGCTTCTCATTACATCCTCTCTACTTCCACCTTTCTCTTCAATCACATTTCCAAGATATTCTGTGCTTTCTGTTCTTCTCTCAGCTCTAATCCATTCAACCTTATAGCTTTACTATGCCTTAACCTCTTTCTTGTCATTACCATCACTTCACACTTTGTCATGATAAATTTCACTACACACTCTTTCACTTCCTCATTCCATTCTTGTAGTTGTCCCTGTACTTCCTCTTCCTTCTCTTCCCATAACCATCCATATTCATACCTTCTTTCCATCAGCTGTCGTATGGCAAAGATCTGTTCCCTAAATCCGTGCTGTTACTCTCTCCACCTTCCTTTCATTTTATTTCTTATTCTATTTTCTAGTAACCCGCCTCTGTGGCACAGTTGGCTAACAAGCTTGTCGTGTTGAGCTCTACTGCTGAGGACGGGGAGATCGAGGTTCGTATCTCGGTCGGGTGAACTGGGGGTGGTTTTTCCTAAATGGTTTTACACTCTCCCTCCACGCAAATGCGGGTTCACTTCCTTTAATTCAACCTTCCCAATTCCTAATCCATTAGTGTAATTAGTACTTAAGCGTATAACCCGAACAGGTAGTAAGACGCGGTGCTAAATAATAAAAAAATAATATTTTCCCGTATCTACTTGTATATTTTTGTGCAGTCGCAAATCAGCGTTATTCTCTTATACATATTCCTGTCTTCTTTCTTGAAAATAGGTATTTTCCCAGTCTTCCAGTACCATGTTCTCCTTCCAAACCACTCTCAGCACCCTGCATAACCATTATATATCTACTTCAGTTGTTGCTCTTATCATTTCTACAGTCAATTCATCCACACCCAGTGATTTTACTTGTTTCATCCTCTTTAATGGATCCTCCACCTCTTTCCTTCTCTTCTGCCATTTCTCCCTGTTCCTCTTTATCAATCTCATCCCTTTCCTCTTCCGGGTTGAACATTTTCTCAAAATATCTCATACATAGTTCCTTTTCTTCCTTTCCTGTCTTCAATGTTCTACCTTCTTCACCTATCATTCTAACCTCTTGTCCTTTCTTTCTCCTTCTGTTTCTTAATTGGCTATATTACACCTTTCTTCCTTCCACGTCCCAGTCCAGAATTTCTGTCCATTATTGCATCCAATCCTGGATAGTCAAAGTATTAACATTAATACATATTTAGAGTTTAACATTTTTATCTAACAAGTAGAGATGGGTCAATCCATTATTTTATAGATCCAAATCTCCAATTTACTTTCAAATTCTGAATCTCTAATCAGAATCAGTCCCTTAGAAATAATTATGAATATAGGAGGAAATAGAAATATGATGGAATAATATAAAATAAAATTAGTAACTAAATGTTGACATTCTTATAATCCTTTCTTGACATTCATACATTCCTTTAAGTGTTAAATTACTGATATGGGTCCTGGTTATGTTCATCCTATAATTATGTTTGGTTCTGAACTACCAATAAGTAGTATTAGAGTTCTAAAACAAATTTCACTTAAAAAATTGTATTTGTTCTCGAATCCAAAATTTTCTCAACTCCTCAAATCTTGAGTATCCTTAAGGATTCAAGGGAGTCGAAGGATGAGGTCTCATCCCTACGATTTAGTACTTACCTGCATAGTACTTATTTGTGTCTGTTTTTTGGGCAATAATGAGTACATTATAAGGTACCAGTGTGAAAGATGAAAAATAGGAAAATTAGAGTGAAGTATGGGTGGCCGGGATCCCGAACCCTCAGTTATTTTACCACTTGTAGAGAGACAAACAAGTTGGAGGGCAAGTGACTTATGAGGACAGAGATATATTCTAATACCTTTGGTGGTGTTGAAATGGAAGAAAGAAGCTTGTCAAGGTCATCCATTTATGAGGGATCAGCATGTCTGCTGTTGGTGAGCCAGACGGGGAGTGCTAAACAATCACCTTTAAGGGGTGTCAAACCTAGATAGAACATTTAAGAAAGGTAACTTTTAAGAGGTTTCAAACTTTGAGAACATTTTGCAGTTTTATAGTTTCATACTAAGAGCCCATTGAAGAGGTGCCAAACATTATGTTTTCTAGTATTTTTTGCAATATGCAAATAATTAAATATAAAACACCATTTTCAAACGAAATTAACCAATAAAAATAATTTCCATCAAAAATGTAATAAAATTAACTATTTTATTAATTGTATTCTTTGATGTTAATTTACAATTTTGTTTTTTTATTTTATATAAAATGCTATTTGCTCACACTTATATTTATTTTATTATGTTATGTTTTACTGTTGTTTTTATTTTTAGCACCGCGTCTTATTACTCATTTCAGCTATATGCCTATGTACTAATTACGTTAGTGTGTTAGGAATGAGTAAGATTGAATTTAAAGGTGTGCCTGTATTTGCGTGGATAGAGTGGGAAATCATTTAGGAATAACCACCCTTAGTACACACAACCAAGATCAAACTAAATATCCTCGTCATCGGCAGTCCCTAATTTACTAACTATTTGAATTTTCTATTATATATGTATTTCCTCTTATGTTCATAACTATTCCAAGATTCAGCTTTATAAAATAGTGGATCTGACCCAACTGTACTGTAGTCTGTAAGTCCTGTAGATAAACTAGAAGAGTTCTAAGATCTGAAAATGAAACAGCCCAAACCTCAAGTCAAATATGAGTGAGGCGATGATAGTAAGAGCCTCGTTGGGAAGGTCCAGTCTGATGAGGCTGGTGTAAGTTGAGCGTATGTAGCGCAGGCAGTGAGGTAACCAGGGACCCACACCTTCCAGACCCTGTGGCGGCCACATCCCATACGAGGTGCGCAGAGGAGACATACGGTCCAATGTATGAGGGAGAATTGCAGCTCGGAGGAGTCCAGACAAAAGTTCAATGGGCGCCAGCACCATACGCTGGGATACAAGCATTATTCTAAGATAATAAGACTTTAAACTGATGTTATTACAAAAGAGGCATGAACATAATATAAGGATTAGTTAATGTTTTTTAACTTTAATTTTCAATGGAATTGTAAATAACCCCCGATTTTTAATGTCCATACTATAGCAGCACTGTGAATCACAAACAAATGTTTTCTATCCATCTCTACTGAATCTTCTTACAAATAAAATAACAAAATAGCTTTAAAAATTAAAATATATTTTACTAAAAGAGATATATTATGTTCACATCCAATGGCCTGTATGTTATTCCTTCTATATGTCCCTATCTAAGTGTCCTATAATTCTTTACAGATATCTCTTTTTCTCCCTTTTATGTTTTTTAGTTTCCTCTTTTAGTAAGTTGCATTACATGTTTTACACTACCCCCCCCCCCTAATGCGTTCTGATAGAATGAAACATAGGTTGAGAGATTGATCTGTGACGAGGCGTTCTCTTCAAGAGGCAGCCATCACCTCTTTGTCCAGTGGCAGCAGTGTAAAATGTGTTCTTATTCTCATTGTAAAATACATATTGCGTTCATTCCTGCTTACATGTGTTTCTATCCACCTTTTCTATTACTTCTTCCAAATACAAATAATAAAATACATCAAAAAGCAAAAAAAAGGTTTTACTCAAAGAGACAAATAATTGTAAGACATAGATTTGACTTTAACTAAGTTTCTCTTATTTAGTGTTGTAACAATGTTGACAAATTATGATGAATTAGAACTGATGCGAACATTCAATAATGATGTGAAGATTCAATTAGTTTCTTGAAAATGAAAGGAAGGTTAAATATTACTATTATATAATAATAATTTGTTTCGAATGTACAAGCAACATTTTAAAAAAAAAAGGGAAGGTGCTTAAGATGGTTCAAAATGAAAACAAGGGGACCTCAGAACACATACCTCTGCTTGAATGAGACAAATCCCTTGGCTTGTACTCGAGTAATTACCTTGAAATGTGTCTGCTTCTCTGGCTCCACCTTGACATGAAGTTCCCCACTGAAATATGCCTGTCCTAGCTTCCACAAGTCCGGAAACATGTTGGTTGTAATCTCAGACAACTCCTCGACAAACAACACCCTCTGGGGCACAGAGCTTTGCCAGTCCTGACTCACCGGGGTCTTGCTACCAAACTTGTTGTTGGACTGGGGAGTGCTCCTTGGAGTCTTGCCTGCTGCTCAGGCAATAAAAACAACAGCTCGGAACAATTTGCACACAAGGACAACAAACTTACATTGTTGAGATGTAGGAAACAAGGGTTTTATCCCCAAATGGGTAACATTTTCTCACCCTGTAGCTTTAATTTTTAAATATTAGTTATTACTAGAACCGCGTCTTACTACCCGTTCAGGTTATACGCACTTATACTAATGTGTAATGGTAGGGTGATTGTGAGATGAAATGGAGGACCTACAGTTTAACGTGGGATCCGAACCACGGTGGAGGCCTAGCATTCCATATATATTTAATTTTTAAAACTACTTTCAGCTGCATAGTGTAGTAGTTTTTTTAAATGTAATTTTTACACTTTGATGAAATCGGTTAGATCTCCAATATATTATTAAGGCACTTAATTTTATAAATGTAAAATATATTGTGTGAAAATTCATATTACAGTTTTTAAACTTTTGCTTTAAAATTTATTTAAATACAATTAAGTTCCATATGTAGAATTCAATATATTTATAAAAGACCCATTAAATATTTTGAAAATAATCAGATTACGAGCCTAGTTTATAACATTTGACATGCAACAAAATTTGTGAGTTTTGGTTGGTTTACAATAATAACCATATTGAAATTATAATATACTGAGAAAAATATACAATGAAATATTACTATAAATAAAATGTGATTGAAACTACACACATATTTATGCTTACATATTTTTGAAATAAATTAACAAATTTAATAAATCAAAGCTGAAAAATAAGGATACATGAGCGATGAACAATATAGACAACCAAAGCTTTGAAAACTATTTTCACAAATAAAATAGTTTATGGTTTGTTTCAGAATTTAATATCTGTTAATAACTGACATACTAGGGCTCTGCGAGTACTCGGATTTCGAGCTTCGTGCCAAACTCGTCCTTTAAGCTTGAGATCGAGATTGAAAGTTGTAGGCTCGTCATTTTCGAGCTTTCACTTGATGTACTTAATATTCAATTTTTAAAACGCAATAGTAAGCAGAGGCTATTTAATTTAGATAATATTGATATTTCAACTTATAAATCATTCGGGTACTTAACAAAGTGTTAAAAGTTAATATCAATTTTCACATTTATAACGTAATGGAGCTTTAAAATTACTTTCAAAGGTAAATTTATTCAATATTGTCGTCCATTTTGAATTTACCTTGATTGAAGTTGTTTACTTGTATTGCCATAACAAAGCAATGAAAATAAAAATAGCTAAATAGATTACTAAATAAGTGAATGATTCTTTTTACTGTTTTTACCTGGTCTCTTTCTAAAATAATAATTTATGTTAAATTAAAAATGTAATATCAAGAATATATTATGATATTGAATGTTTTCAAACTTAAGATATTTAAAACTTGTATCAATTAATATGTTTAACTATAAAACTAGCACTGGTTTAGTTACATAGTTATGTTGGATAACCTGTTTGAAATCTAAGTTGATCTTACTTATTGCAATACATATTTTACCAAACTTAACACATTTTTTTAAAAAAGCATTTACTATTTCATATTGTTTGCTAGAAATATTATTGTAATTGTATTATTTTTAATTTTAAGGTATGAGCATCAACTTAGGTATTAAAACTTGAAATGAAATAAGTTTCTCAATAAAATAATGTCTATTAACGAGCCCATTGCATGTGCAACTGGGCATAGAGGAATGGAAATGGAACAGAAGACGTGTTCATGCAAAATTACACTAAGGAATAATAAATAAAACAAGAAACACTTAACATTTCTAACTGCTTATGATTCTTACATTTTCATATAGGGTAAATAAAGTTACTGAAGCATATTTTGGGGAAATATTATCTTATTAAAACGTCAATTGTATTAACTTTTTATCAATACAGTGTAGAAACACTCTACAATAATGTAAAGTGATAGTGAAGAAAGCTAATCTAAAATGATAGTTAGGTTAGGCCTAGATATAAACAAATACACTTCTCTTGTTCTTCTTACATTTTTACACTTCCCACTTTTTCAAACTTCCACAGTTGCACATTGTTTTGAATTTTCGGAAATGTTTATTTTTCATATGAATAGACATTAATGAAAAAGTAATATTTCCAAAAATTCAAAATAATGTGCATCTGTGGAAGTTTTGAAGAAGTGGTAAGTGTAAAAGTGTTTGAAGAAATGAAGAGAGAAATGTGTTTTTCTATCTAGACCTGAACTAACTAACTGTCCTTTCAGGTTGGCTTCTTTCACTATCAATTACTTTATATTAATGTACAGCGTTTCTACACTATCTTATTGTGCATTTCCAAGCCATCATGCAATTATTCATTTTATTATTTTTATAATTGTTAGTGCAGTTTTAATGTCCTTAAAGATACGAGTTTAGAAATCATTTTGATTTTCTTTCTACTAGGCCATATATTTTTATTAGTGTGTTGTTCTTATTTCTAAATTGTGTTTTTTTTAAGTGTTATTTCTATTAAAACCCGATTTTACATTTCTTAGCTTTTTTTCCAAAAGTATTTATATTTATAAAAATGAGTGTCATTCATATTTTAAGAATATGTATTTTAGTATATTCTAAAATATCAAATTTTAAATATGTGATATTTCATTTATAATAAACAAATATATACTCTTTAACATCTTAAAATTATGAAAATACTCAAACTTGGGAGCTTTTAGAAATACTCGACTCGAGTGAAAAGACCCAAGCTCTTAGACCCTTTGACATACTTAAATTATGTAAAAATGTTTACCCTGCAAAAGCAGATTGACAATCAGTTGTAACTGTGTATGATAACTATAGGGAAAACTTTACAACCAAACATTTAAATAAATATATAAATGTTATAATGAATGGATTATGAAAAACATATTTAATTACCATATTTTTTTTATATTCCATTTTATGTTCATTCATTTTTCCCCAAAGATTGTGATTCATAAATAGGAGAAATTAAGATTAATATCTATAAAAAGTGACAGCGAGCATATTAGACCTATCTGAACTTTGAATAACTTAAACCTTGATTATTTTTGCGCAGCTGTCACTAAATACATTCAGTTATGCAGAACCTCAATAAACCACAAAAAGGTCGTTGGAAATAAATGAACTCATGGATTCTACTTCTAGAGTAAATTAATTTTCTAACCAAGCTAAGCTATGGGAGGAAATAAATGAACAAATTTCAAAATAAAGCTCTTGTTTCAGTACCCAACTCATCCCCGTTGGCGGTTTCAATGGCGATATGCTCTTCCTTGCAAGTATTCAGTCTTTGCGTGATGAAGGCAGAGTGGCATGACATCGCGTCCCAGGCTGGGTCCCCACTTGCTTCCAGATTGACCAAATTTCTAGAGAAAAAGTATACAGTTAGGAAACACTTGTGTACTGTACTAATTAATGTGGGGTTGAGGAGGAAAATGGATGGGAAGATTGAGAAGTGGGGAGTGTATGCAGGGCCACCTCGAACATAATTTTGAGCTCGGGTAAAATTTGATTTAAGCGCCCCCTCCTCTTTAACGTCTTATAAACTTGAAAGGCACTCATTACAAGATGGATGAGTTTCTTATGTTCATGCCCACTGGTTCTAACAGGGACACAAGTTGGGATAAATAGAAATGAAAATTAGTACAATATCAAATATATCTGAGCAATGTATGAATTTCTTAAAAATATTATTATTTCTAGTTTTTTAAGATGACATTGTTGGCGTGGTGCCCCGGGCAGTTGTTCGCCTCGCTCGCCCCTTGGGGTGGACCTGTGTGTATGAAGAGAGAAGCTTATTTGTCTATTAAGGCTTAATTTAACTCTCCTTTCAGATTGGCTTCCTTATTTCTTACATTACCTCGTATTGTTTCACATTGTTTTCACATATTTATAAATTACTAGGCAATTATTTTCGTTTTTATAAATTTAAATTATTTGTATAAATAAAAACTGTATTAAATATTGTAATAAAAAATATCTGAGATCAATTTGTTTTTCCTCAAGGTCGGCCATGATACTGCCATGTTTACTAAGTCTTCCCAGATCCAGTGAGTGGTTGGTTAGCGGAACTTCTAGTTTATTCTGGTTATTGACTTAAGTAAGCAGCAAGGAAGTTATCGGTCCAGATAAGTTTGGGATTGTGGTTCCTGAAGTTCACTTTCCCTGAGTAAAGAGCCATCTCAATTAAATAACAACAAGATGGAGTTGCGAGTGAGATAATTAACTTAAGTCCCGAGATCATTATGAGTTGTCATAGGAATTGGGAAAAAAGTTGTCACAACTCACTAAACAATCTTAAGTTATAATTCATGGTTTGACAATTGAGTATAATATAAATAGACCAAATGAGTGTAACTTTTGTGATGTATTCACTTATTACATCATGTGTTGAATAAATTATGGTATCTTAAACTACATGGTAGATGTTACTGAGAATGAGGGACACCTTCCATAGTTCAAAGACAAGTTGGCCAGACCATAGACTTAAATCAAAGTATCTTAGTGCATTACAGAAACTTTCTCAATGAGCAGTATGTTTCCACAATAGACAAGCACTCTGCTGCAAAAACGTTGGTCAAAAGCAGGAGATGGGGGGAAATAGGTTGACAATGAAATCAAAGAGTGGTGACTAAAAGTTACCCAAAATAGTAACAGGACTAATAGTGGCTAAAACACACAGCCAACGTCAACAAGAATCAGAGAAACAATGAAAATGAAGAAGAAACCAAACCCCTTACTCCTGCTACCTTTGGACTACTTTACTAGAACAAGAGAGACCAAAAATGTGTATCCTCAAAAACAGCTACAGTTTTCGAGGAGTCGAGTGTCCCCTCTGTTTTTACTAAATTTATCTCAGAAGTTGGTTTTAAAATAGTTTTTTTTTGTGTGCATCACATTTTACATCAGATCAAGGCTAACCCACATTTTCATTACTGGGGTAGGGATGATTAAGAAACAATTTTAAAGAAAATATATTTGAATTGGAAGGGAAGTGGAAAACCTTTTTTGGTCCCACAGTCACAAACCTTACTAGGTGGCATGTCGACTACCCAAAAAGACATTTTACGTTTTTATGTGACACTGAGTTCCCCATAGTCTTTCTAGACATCATGGCACTCTATAAATTTACCTCCAACCTGTGCTAACAAATCTCAGCTACTTATGTGTTCATGAATAGGTATAGTAAGTTATTCTATTAGATTATTCTCTGCTAAACTAAAATTTAGAAATGCACATTATGGTTATAAAAAATATTTCAACAGCTCTTTTTTAAGCAAATAAATTATTTTTTGCTATTTATAGAGTTGCAATAAATATTTTTTTTTTTATTAGAGGCTATTATGGAAATAGGTTTAGAAGCGAATGCTGAAAAGATTAAGTATATGATCACATAAGAGAACACATATTGGGAACGATAATTTAAATATTTCTGAGAGCAACTTATCATTCAACAGGGTTAATGAGTTTAAATATCTAGAAACAATTTTAACTGGCAATAACATTAGATTGAAAATTAGAAAAAGAATAGTCGGGTAATGTATGCTACTACTCGGTCAGTAGGTCGTTGTCATCTATTCCTCCTTCAATTACTTACATTCTCCTCCTCCCATTTCCACACTTTCTGTTATCTGCTCATCCCATCTCGTTTTTTGGCCTCCCTTGCGTCTTTGTCCTCCATGCTTCATTTCCAACATTTTCTATGAGTGTGAAACGTGGTCTCTTACCATATATGATGAAAACAAATTTTTGGTGTTTAAAAACATGGGGCTTAGCAATATATTAGATCGAAAAAGGGATGAGACTACCGGGAAGTGGAGGAAGTTACATAATTATGAGTTAAATAATCTGTACTCATCACAAGACATTGTTGGGATAATCAAGTGTTGTTGATTACAATGGGCAGGATGTGCGCGGGAGATTCTAAAACCTTGTTCTGGGTACTGACTGGCAAACCCATGGTAAGGGACCATTGGTAAGACCTAGACGCAGATGAGAGGATAACATTAGCATGTAATGAGGTGGAATAGATAGAACTACCTCAAGGTAGAGATAGGGTGTAATAAGGTATACTGGATAGAACCAGCTCAAGATGGAATAGGGTGTAATAAGGTGGAGTGGATAGAGCTATCTCAAAGCTAGGGATAGGTGGCATACTTTTTTAAGTGCAGCAATAAAGTTTCAAGTTCTTAGTGTCATAAAGTAAGTTTACGAAAAGTATCCCTAATGTTTACATCCATGCACTCCTATTCAATATACACCCAAGATTCAACACCCATAATTTAAGAACCAAATTAAAAACATAAACCAACAGATACATAAAAAATTGACAATTCAAAAAGATCTTTTTTTAAAATGTTAAGGGTAAACAAATCATATTTTTGTCAAAATATTAACAATATTTTTTTCTCATAATTATTTATATATGTAAAAAAAAGGCAAAAAATACCATACAAATGTTTATATGAATAACAGTTTAGATAGTTTGAGTTAATATATACTACCTGATTATTTTCTTTTGCTCTTCCAAAGTTGAAGGCATATCTTGAAGTTTATTCCGCAGAAGTTCTTGTAACCTGACAATACGTTGTTCAACCTCGGTCAAAACCTTTTTAAAAACCTGTTACAAAAAATATATTTGAATTTTAAAATCATATAAGAATAAGAATAATAATAATAATAATGATAATAATAAAAATAAAACCAACTTAATTTTTTGTTTCAGTGACAAAACTACAAGTTAACCTAAAGATATACTTACTGGGACATCAGTTTTTCCAAAAAGGTTCTTGGCTCGGGCGTAATCATTTATGACAACATCATAATCTCCCTTGCGTATGTTGCGCTCAATGCTGACAGGCAAGCTAAACAAAAACTTAAACCTTTGTAGCACTCCCAATGCATTCCTTGTCGCATCTGCACGATCCCGTCTTGCCAAAACTTCTTCAAAAAGTTTGTTGGCTTCAAGCATCGACACTGAGGAAACATACAAAGTAGTAAACTTAGATCAGAAAAAGCATGGTCAATAATGATTAAGTTAATAGAAAAGTTAATAGAAAGAAATCTGGTTATATTAAGTTGTGAGATAGCTATCTAGTTTTCAATTTTGAGGTTCAATATTCCTCAAGTTAAAGGAGCAATAAAGATATAGTTCACTCCGGTTTTATTGGAAGCCCACTCTCGAGCACCAACACTTATTGAAAGTCACTAGAATTTGGCATTTTGGAAATATGTCTTATTTGATTCAATAGTTATAAATTTTATCTAAAAAGTTATCAAAACTTACTAATAATATTACTTTGTGTATGTATAAGATGAGGAATGTAATTTTTTTCCCCCACCATTGTAATAACATGAATTTCAGTTTTTAGGAGTGTGTTAAGTCCACTTTTTCAATTCGAAGTTGAATTGAATGATATGAGATGTTCCCGTAGTTTAATCGAATATTTAAAATAAGTATAATGATGGATAAAAATTAAAAATACTATACTTTGCATAACTATGTAAATTTAGTTACTAAATATAATTTATAAAATGCTTTATTCCAAACATAATTAATATATCAAGTCTTAAAATAATAAATTAAGTTATCACAAATTGTAATATAATTATTTCTAACTTTTTTCACTAACACCAATTTAATTATGCAAATAACAGTATAGTAATATAAAAAAAAGGACAAAAGCCTAATTTTTAACTTTAACTTTCTTTTTAAGCTTAGTAATTGTTGGATTTAGTTGTGGCCTAGTCAGTTTGATAGAATGCCTCCATCTTCCTCTTTCCTCCAACCATTCTTTCACATTTAATAGCTTCCATTATTCTTCTCTCACGTGCACATTTTTTGTTATATGCTCCTACCATCTCTTTAGCCCAATCTACAGAGCCCATAAGCTGCGTATCGATAATCACATGACTGTGCCAACCAATGAAAAAGTTGAAAACAACGTCCAATTAAACTCTTTGAAAGGAAATATTTTTTTGAGCTAGGCACAAGCAGACGCAGCTGTGAACCATATGATATCACAGCTGAACAATTACTAACAAAATGTCCAGGATAGGCTACACCTGAAAGGTATCCTAAGTACAATCACAAATAATATATTTAAAACATGATAATGCCAAGGAAACAATAAGAACAGTAGCAATGATGATGCCAAGGAAATAATAAGAACAGTAGCAATGATGATGCCAAGGAAATAATAAGAGCAGATAGCAATGATGAGGGCCAAGGAAACAATAAGACAGTAGCAATGATAATGCCAAGGAAACAATAAGAAACAAGTATAAGCAATGATGATGCCAAGGAAACAATAAGAGCAGTAGCAATGATAATGCCAAGGAAACAATAAGACAGTAGCAATGATGAATGCCAAGGAAATAATAAGAGCAGTAGCAATGATAATGCCAAGGAAAAATAAGAGCAGTAGCAATGATATGCCAAGGAAATAATAAGAGCAGTAGCAATGATAATGCCAAGGAAACAATAAGAACAGTAGCAATGATGATGCCAAGGAAATAATAAGAGCAGTAGCAATGATAATGCCAAGGAAACAATAAGACATAGCAATATGATGCCAAGGAAACATAAGAGCAATAGCAATTAATGCCAAGGAAACAATAAGAGCAGTAACAATGATAATGCCAAGGAAATAATAAGAGCAGTAGCAATGATAATGCCAAGGAAATAATAAGAGCAGTAGCAATGATAATGCCAAGGAAACAATAAGAACAGTAGCAATGATGATGCCAAGGAAATAAGAGCAGTAGCAATGATAATGCCAAGGAAACAATAAGAGCAGTAGCAATGATAATGCCAAGGAAATAATAAGAGCAGTAGCAATGATAATGCCAAGGAAACAATAAGAGCAGTAACAATGATAATGCCAAGGAAATAATAAGAGCAGTAGCAATGATAATGCCAAGGAAACAATAAGAACAGTAGCAATGATGATGCCAAGGAAACAATAAGTACAGTAGCAATGATAATGCCAAGGTAACAATTTAAACATTATAAAATTAAAAGGGGATAATAATTCCCACTCTTTCATACACCTCAATTTGCCTTAACACACCCATGGTTGGTTGGTTTGGTTGGGAAGGGTGGAGGAGGGACTCGAAGTCCAGCCACCTTCACTTAGTGAGTTGAGAGTCATTTCATATAAAGAGCTGCATAACACAATCTTTATATTTGTGTAGAGTGGGAAATATGATAAGGTGACAAGGCTTAGTTGGATTCAACAATCTGCCACTTTTTGACGATTTATTTAAGTTTTCTAACATTAAGACTCAATTTACCTTTTCCCATTAGAGTGAATCATTCCATCCAAATGTCAATTTTTCATAAGAGTTATACTTAGAGAGCTTAATAACACTTACATGAGCTTTGCCTGACCACCAACCAGCTAATATCACATGTCTGTATATTTTACAGTTTTTGACCAAAATAGCAAATCTTTGGTATAGTTTTGGGGGCAAAAGATATTATCCAGCAGAGTCCATATTTTGAAAATTTCTTAATGATACCAACAACAGCTTTTACTGGCCCAAAGTCCCTGTCCGCTAACTTTTCTCTTTTTCGATCCACCCTACTGTGGATGTTAAAACAATAGTTGTAAAGACAGACACTCCCTTTATCTGAATACTCGGAGCAAAAGTTGTGATTCTTGTTGCATGTGGTTACTATCAAAATATTTAATCTTGTCAATTTCTTGGAATTTGCCTGCGTCGCTTCACCATTATATAGAACACTTCCATGCCCGCAGTGTGGTTTATATTTTCTCTTTGAATCGCTTTTCCCACGTCACTTGCTTTCGTTCACTCGTGTAGGACACCGCCTTAGTGTTGTATTGTTTAAAAATATTGTTTTGGCACTATTTTATATATGTCAACAGTCTCCAATAGGGATATGAAATGTAAATCCGAAGCTATGGGGTCTACATGAAATAGTAGAGGAAGCAAGGGTCAGATGGCATGGACATGGAATGTGGATAGAAAATTTAAGAATCCAAGGAGAATCATGGAATTAAAAGTTTGGAGGAAAATGACTGACCGAGGATGAGAGGGGAGGAGTAGATAACATGAAGTGTGAGAAGGAGAGGAGAATAATTGAAGCAAATAAAGGAGGAAGAATTATGGAAGGATAGAGGAAGATGAAGAAATTTTACTGAACTGACCTGGCCACAGGGTGGAAACAGTTAATTATGACGGTGATGATGATGATTATAATTAAAATAATACTGATAATAACATTTATTCATCTAAAGTGTCACAACAAATGAACTAAACTAAATCCTTGCTAAACTGTAACTGGTATTATGTAATGTTGAATTGCAACCATCCAAAGTTTCATATATCATTTGTCTTTTTTGCCAGAATGTAGCGTCACTGACAAAGTTTGATTATAAGACATGGGGTCAGTTCTGGTATAGGAAGATGATGGCAGCATGTAGTCTAGAGACATACACAAGCAATGTATAACAATATAAATAATAGAAAGCCAGCATACACAAATATGACTTAGAGCTACGACTACCTTGAATAGCTTTCTCCACTTTTGCTGTTGGGTCGGAGCCATGCTCCTTGACATCAGACTCAAACTTGTCCTTCAGGATGGTGAGAGTATCCAGCTGCTCCATGACCGACCCTACGTTGGCCTGGGACAAAACAAGGATTATAATAATCAGCTGCGGGCCTGGAGCATAGTCACATACATAGGGGCGGGGAAACAGTCATACACAATAATCAGATTTAATAATTCTAAAAGCGTATGGACTGAATGGGTAATAAAACGTGGTGCTAAAAAAGCAGCTAATATTGTACACATTGAAAGTAAACAAGATAAGAGGGTTGATGTCCTAATTGAACATAAATTATTACTACTGTAAATACAACGGTGGTAGTGGTACAGAAATATTCCATAGATTTCAAAGAGTTGTTTTTCATCCCTCGCGTCAATTCAAAGTGTGGCTCACAATTGTTGTCTTCAAGCTTTTCAGTCCCTCCAAAGTTGTAGTTGCACACTCAGTTCCTGTCCTTGGGGTGACCCAGCGGCCATAGAGAACTATATTCCTTCACTCATGCTAGCTTATTGTCTCTGGATGAGATTCTTTCTGACAACAACCACATGGTTGTAATATTAGCATGAGGCCAAAGTTGTCATCTTGATAACCTTGCTGTTTAACACAAGATGTTGAGTGCGTGTAAGTGATGTTTCACACAAATGTTTCCTTGTTGCGCGAGTCTCGTACCATCATGCCAGGTATACCGTGCGTTTGGTTAAAATACATTGGTCCAAGTGGATACCTTCACATAGTTAACTCACGGAGGGTTTCACGTGTGACAGCTTTATTTCAACAACCTTTTGCCAATGTTGGTGGCATTGTTTAACATCATGTCTGAGTCTTCCTCCTATTGCTCTTCACCCTGACCCTCGAGGGAAATTGATACCAAGGCTTTAAATTGTGAAGAGAATAAATGGTCAGTTTTATGGGATACAAGTTGTGAAGAGATATGAACATTCGAAAATAAATGAAAAATGTATATGGATGCTGTCTTAATTTATTAAATAACAGGTGAAACACACCCTCAGTCAGTGGATGAACTCCAAAAACTTTTTTTTTTCCTTTGTTGTATCCTTTGGTGTAATATACAAGCTGCAAACAGTGGCGCACCTGGAGGGGGATAGGGAAGTTCCCCTCCCCCCAAGATGTCAAATTAATTTCCAAATATTTTACAGAAAAATACCATTACAAATAGCTTCTAGAGGCATCTAATTTTCAAAAATTTGATCAAGACCATACCAAATAGAGGCATTAATTTAAAAAAAAAATCAGGTAAGAACCATTACAAATAGCTTCTAGAGCACCACTAGTTGTTTTTTTTAAATTTACAGGGAAAAACTACCTTTAATAGCTTCTAGAGGAAATTAATTTAAAAAAATTTCAAAGTAAAGACCCCTCCAAATAGCTTCTAGGTTGATCAATTTTTTTTGCAACATTTTCCTGGAAACGGTCCTTGAACTCCCCTTTGTGTTGGAGGGCAAAACTGTTTTTTTTTCAAAATAACCCCTCCCCCCTTTATAAATAGAGTTCCCCTGTCATTGATTCTTCTCTTCAAACAAAACACTAGAAGTGTCTTGGCTTGAGGAGAAAATACTATGCTAAGCCTACCATTACACACGTTAAAAGTGCCCCAAAAGTTACAATTCATGCAAAATAATGGTAAAAATAGCTTTGATACAATGTATATGTGTATATAGTCACTTATATTATTAAAATCACTGCCCTTAGTTACCATGAAAATAAATAAATAGCAACAATAGGCATTTAGCTATAACTTATCTTTACCTCCAGTGGTTATGAAGCTGTGTCCCCTAAACACGTCCCGGCCTGCGAAATTTAATTCTGGACACAACCTTGATTGCTGGCCCTCCTTCCTCTCCCATATAGATCATTCCTGCTGCAATCGCTTGTCCTTTATTCACCCCCATTTGCTAGCTGATGAATGTGCTGTGCTGGCCCTTTTAAATTATTTATAGTGGGTGATCCATTCATTACGTCGGCAAACAGCAAGGTAGGAATAATTTGTGCCAAAAGACTCAAGTATCAAAACTCGGGGTAGGCCTGGCGTGTGTTAGTAACAAGAAAACTTTAGGCCCTCCAAACACTCGGACAACAATACCCCCACACTACATTAATGTTGGTCGTCTTGATAATCGCCAGACATGGCTGACACATTATTTTCAATCGAGATCCACACACACACAAGAATGACTCATTTTCGATGCTACAGCATGCGCGGTTCTGGGCATGTTGGATGTCAATAGTAGCTCCGGTGTGTGTATCTCTAGTTTGCCATTCGCTGGCAACTCATATTCATCTTGACAACTCCAAAATATTATCAAAGCTATGATGTTTAGAGGGTCTATGATTGTAGGGACATAATAAAATGAATTAGTGCTTAATGGCTTGGAAATATAGGGACATAATAATACTCTAGTTTAGGGAGTAAACTAATTTCCTAGTATATGGGTAGCAAAAAGTTCAGGACGAATGGGGAGTTGCTGACCTCTGAATCTCGATTATATATACCGCCAGTAGTGACCAAGTAAAATTCTCATGTAATTGTGTTGTGTTCCATCCAGAATGAGCATTTGACACCACATTATAGCGAGGATCTGAGAAGATTAATTTTTCACATATGAAAATAAGTTAAAGATAAACTTTAGAAATGTTAAGACAAGTTAAAGCTCAAAGACAAGTTTTCTTAGATTTCACTTTTTTTAAATATATGGAAATTGATAAAAAATAATCAAACCAAAATAATGACTACCCGTTCGGGTTATACGCTTTAAGTACTAATTACGCTAATGGATTAGGAATTGGGAAGGTTGAATTAGAGGAAGTGAACCCGCATTTGCGTGGAGGGAGAGTGGAAAACCATTTAGGAAAAACCACCCCCAGTTCACCCGACCGAGATTCGAACCTCAATCTCCCCGTCCTCAGCAGTCGGGCTCAACACGACAAACGCATTAGCCAACCACGCCATCGAGGCGGGTAAAACCATGTAAAGAGCAAAATTTTTTCAGTGCTACAAAGAAAGTTGTGGATGTTATAGTCGAAGCAAATTAGTACTGACCTTAGACTATTTGAAGCTTTGCATACCCAACATTGTATTATAGGAACTACAGTTGTAGAGCGTACCTTCAGAAAAGAGAGTTGTCCCTCCTTCTGCGCCTCCACCTTTCGCCGAAGAAATGCCAGGCCAGCCTTGAGATCATCAAACATGGTGCCGTGATGGTGCTCCAACAAAAACCAACCAGCTGCAAACTGTTCAGAGGTTAAGTCACCAGAGCCTTCTGGGAACAGTTCGTGAAGTTCATCTTCGGGAAATTTTTTACTGCAAGCAAACATTAAAATTATAACCAAATAAATGGAAAGTGTAAAGAGGTGCTGTATGGGACGTACATACATACATACATACATACATACATACATACAGTCACATATGTAGCACGAACATGTAAATGGAAAGTAAGAGATACAAGTAAAGTAGAGGCCATAGGGATGAAGTTCAAAGCATAGATACAACCAATCATTTGGAAAAATACAAAATTGCAGTTTTTGAACAACAAATAAAAACATTCCATGCAACAAATGTTCAGCTGAGGAAGATTCTTTACACTGTATTTTATTAAAGTTAGGTCAAATCCACTATTTCACTCATTTTAATCTAAAATCCTAATATTAATTTTACTTATTTGAATCCAAAACTTGGAAAAACTATGTCATACTAAGCATGAATCTTGATGGGCCAGTAAGAAAGAGCTGGTGAAATAGTGATGTTCAACAGCGTTATTCCTAATTAATTTATAAAACAGATAATTAATGTAACTTACTTGCTGCCTTCAACAGATAGACCCAAGGGGTCATCTTGCTGATAGCCTGCAGGTGATAGTGACCTTCGCCCCCATACAAGTGTCTGCAGGGGTGCTTCCTCCACCCACACAGCACTCTCCTTCATTGGACCAATAGTTTCATGATAACCTGAACAAACCACACCTTTTCGTAGCTGTTATGCCATCGACAATTTTTAACTTTACTATGACAATAGAATTAAACATTTAAAAAAGGATATAAGGGCAAGGCCTGCACACAGGAAAACTGTAAGCCTCCAAGTAAACCATTAAAACATAACAAAACACAGAATTATGTAGTAAGTTCCGTGGTGCATCAGTCCCCTTCTTCGGCAGAAGAGAGTAAAACACATTTAAATAACTCATTTTAAAAGTCTATTTTTATATATCTCAATAAGGAAAACCTCTTTTCGCTTTATGAGGTAATTAATTG
Source organism: Timema cristinae (assembly GCA_039000515.1). Taxonomy (NCBI): domain Eukaryota; kingdom Metazoa; phylum Arthropoda; class Insecta; order Phasmatodea; family Timematidae; genus Timema; species Timema cristinae. Next base: position 14,487,024 of record JBCFYV010011164.1, on the reverse strand, counting down.
TATTGTACTTGGAAGAAGGTACAGGAAATGTGGATAGAAACATATAAAAGGGACAAACACAATATGGCTGTTACAATTAAAAGAACACAGTTCACACTTTACACTGCTGTCATTGGACAAAGAGGTAATGGCTGCCTCTTGAAGAAAATCAATTGTTACCGCCCAATCTCCCAACCTAGGTTTCATTCTATCGAAACTCATAAGAGAGGACTGTGAAATGCGCAATACAACTTCCTTCTTAAAAAAAAAAGAGGAGAAAATGGAAAATTGTAAAGAATAATAGAACACATAGATAGGAACATGTAAAAGGTATAACATAAAGAACAAACACAGGAAAAACACTGTATGTCCTTTATGTTATACTTTTTACATTTCCTTTCCTGTACCTTCTTCCAAATATAATACAAAGTCTGGGTTGAATCCACTTTAAAATGTAAATCTTCATATTCCTTATGAATCCCGATATACTTGAATTCAAATTCAAATTTAGAAAACACAACAAGAGTAAAGTGGTTAACTTTCCATCATTGGTAGGATTTGTTTTTTCCCAATTCTAATTGTCTGGAGTCTGTTATATATTTTTTTCAATAATTATGTTGGTCTAAGATACTAGTAAGCCTCACAATAGCTCTAAAACAATAACTTTTGATTCAAATTTAGAAATAAATATTTATTTTTAATCTTGACTCCTCAAATCTCCTTAAACATTCAAGGGATCCAAGGATTCAAAGAGGCTATCTATGATATTTACCTTTAATAAACACTTGTCATAAAAATGAAATTTTACAAAGCTATTGTTGAAATATATTATACTATGGGAACAGACATAAGCAGAACGATTTCTAGTATCCTGGGATATTGTTTAGTTAGAAAATAATTCTAGGAAAATATTGATTGATCAATTTACGGCGATCACATGAATATTTTTTTTTCATAAGCTTAGGGCCAACCTATATTACCTCTGAACTGAACTGTAGAAGTTCCTTTCCCTCCAGAACGTGTGCTCGCTATAATATCTCCACGACCCTTCCCAGGGCCAGACCGAGCTATTATCTTGTTCTTGGATTTCCATTCCGCCGACAGCAAACAATCGCAGCCACATATGGTTAATCCTGAAAATGAGATAAGACACCAAATTTTTTATTATATTTACTAACATTATGGTATGGAATTTGCAAATTTATATTTAAAGTTTGCAAAACTTGTCTGTTTCAAATAAGATTACAATGTTACAGAGGTAGCACTAATGAAGTAATATCATGTGTAATAAGCATCACAATAATGGGAAGATTTTGAAGAAAAAATACAGTTCAGCCTACGGTACTTAAAAAGAATCAACAATCAACCTAGGTATAGTGATTTGAAAACTTGAGCTCATTGTACTTTATTATTATTGTCATATTTAGATTTACAATATTATGATTTATTTTTTGCATATTGTTACTGCTTGTAACCATTCTTTAGTCATTTATTATTATTGCTATTTTTTATTCTTATCATTATTATTACTTTTATTTCATTATTGCTATCTTATTTTCTCGTGTAAATATTTATATTTGTATAGTAATTGTGTGCTTTCAGTGCTGGCCTGTTATAGGTCGTATGACTGTTGGTCAGCACTATAGTAAAGGAAATGGAAATTATTGTTATTAATGTCTTTATTAGGGCAAAGTTAAGGCTGGTGCCTTTTCTTATACTTAACTTATGTGTTGCATTAAAGTTGCATAGTGCCAAACTCTAAGAATGGTTTGAGTTCAAGATGGATACTTAATCTGTGCCAGGTATTTAATTTAAAAGATGCATTATTATATAAATTTAAGTCGGTCAAATCACAATAAATGCGACATCATGTAGTGTGATTAGAAGTAGCTTATTGTTTTGCTTTATATTTTCAGGGACTATTTATAATATCAAGTTGTTATGGTAAAGTATCAACTGTCAATTAACCCTTTCAATGCCCAAACACCTCTATAGGTATAAAAATATGTAAAAATGTATAGTTATTTTAAAATATGAAAAATATATAAATAAATGGTATAACACAATCATACAAATTTTCTCATATTGTTTATTATAGATTCAAATATAATTTTCTAACATAGGTTTTGATTTAACTACACTTTATGTTTTTCTTATAAAACACACAGTAGATTTTAAAAAGATTCAATTTTCTATAGTTTGTTGTAAGTAAACTACCGTTAAATTGATTTTATTTTAGAGAGATAAATAAAGATACAGTAGACTCTCAATTATCCAGGAGCGGATCAACCGATTTGCGGCTTAACCGTGAAAATATTTTTCTCAGTTTTTATTTTAAATACTCAAAGTGTAAATATATCACAAACGGTACACCGTCTAAATACATTATAAATGTATAAATGAACATGCGTAGCAGTCTCTGAAAGAAAGAGAGAGAGAAAGAGACAGACACCTTCATATGTCTTTCGAGCGTAAGCAGTCTGGCAATGTCACAACTTATGTTTCTGTCTCTCTCTGCACCATACACATCACTCAAAAGCCATGTTTGTAACGGCACAGTATTGTTCTGTGTTGTAGGCTACTCCTAGTATGCGCGTGACAATGTCGTTCAGCAAATGTAAATGTGTTGTTTTAAAAATAGAACAAAAATTATAAATTATTAAAATGTTAGAATATGGCAATGCAGTGACACAAGTTTCATTAACTTACGGGATTGGTGAACCAGCGGTATGTGATATTATGAAGAAGAGGAATGAACTGATTGTGTAGACAAGTAGTACAGACACTTAATGTGGCTTAGATAAATGTTAATCAATGAAACAGTCAAATTACATTGAACTGGACAAAGCAATGTTATTATGGTTCAACCAGCAACATGCCGAAGGTACTCTCGTGTCAGGCATAGTTTGTACAAATAAGGCAAAATATCTTTGCAATGCTTTATGGATGGAAGGTGATTTCAATGCTCCATATGGCTGGCTCCCACGATTTAAGTTACATCACGGAATATGAAAATTAAGTATTTGAGGAGAAAAATTGAGAGCTGATATTGAAGTTGAAGAAAAGCTTAGAAAAGATGTTCAACAATTAATCCAGAGCGAAAACTTGAAAATGGAGGTTTATAATGCCGATAAAAACAGGGTTATTCTAGAGGTGCCTGCCTATGAAAATTTTGTCCTTTCAAAAGAAAAGGCCTAAGTCCAGCAAAGAAAGAATAACAATATTGTATTGTGTGCAAATGCCATCGGCTAGCACAAATTAAATCTGCCAAAAAAAATGTTCATTTAAAGGTACAGAAGTATCTAACCTTACTGTAGATTACTACAGTTGGAAGGAAGGATGCATGGATGGATCACTCAATTTTTATGGAATGGTTCTTTAATTTTGCTCCACAAGTTCGGGAACATCTTTGTACTCAAGGTATGCTCCAATAGGCGATGATTCTTTTGGACATTGCTCCCTCACATCCAAATGGAACCATACTTAAGTCTGAAGATGGATGTATTTTTGTGAGATTTCTGCCACCAAACTTTACATGCTTAATCCAACCTATGGATCAAGGTGTGATAGCTAATATGAAGATGATTTACTGGGCTCAGCTACTGCAGAAATATATTGATGATGGAAGCAAGATTAAATTGTTTTGGAAAACTTTAAAGATTCTCGGCGCATTGTATTAAATGGCAGCCTCATGGAAACAAGTAAAGCCAGTCACTATTTCAAGAACATGGCGTAAAATATTTCCGAACATTGAGGAAGAAGAATGTTTAAATAACAACATGGTGTCTGTAGAAAAACTGGCTGCAGGGATTTTTGGATATATTCACGGAAAATATTTCCAGATGGATTCAGAGTGACCAGTGTGAACTCAGCTTTGAAAAACTAGCAGACAAAGAAATAGTAGCGCAGGCTCAAGGTCGCAGGAATGTCGAGACTGGTGAGGAAGAAGGGGAGGCAGAGCTTATCTCGGGCAACAAAGTTAGCTACAGCACAGCAGTGACAGCCATGGATTGTGTGAGGACATATTTGGAGCAGCAGGATTACTCTTTACAAGCACATGAACTGATGTTACGGCAATCATGTCTAACCCTCACAAAAAACAAACAAATAAAAACAAAAAATATGACAGACTTTTTCAGGGAATCAGTGAGTAAATATACACAAAGATGGCTTTTTTGGTATTCTTCATAATTTTTACTATCTGTGTCTCCCCTTCCCTCCATTAATCCTGACGATCAAGAGTGTACTGTACACAATTATTGATAATGTGTTGTAAGCAAACTACTGTTAAATTGGTTGTATTTTAGATAAATAAAGATACACTATTATTGATAATGTAAAATGGTCCACCAAAAACAATTTTAAACCAAGTTTTTCAAGATTAAAAAATTTTTTTTTTTTATCAAAATCAGCCTTTAGTTAACTACTATTGCTTTTTTTTAGACAAACAAATCTAAAAAAACTATTTATAGTGCAAACAACTTAACAGTTCCATTTTGAACGAAATTGCTAAGGCCATTTTTTTATATATATTATCTATATTTAAAAAGTAATCAGTAAATTACCAATAACCATATTTCTGTCCGCCCCAAAAGCAGGGATACAGCTTCATTTATCATGTTCACGTCAAACACTCCCAAAATGTACATTTTAAGCAAAATCATTAAAGTTATTTTCAAAATAACTCGAATTTTCAAAAATCACTTATCAGTAAACAACTCTTTATCAAATTTTTACCCAAAGCCAAATATACAGGATTATTTGTAATGTCAAACACTACCAAGATACCCATTTGGAACCAAATTGTTAGAGGCATTAATTGTAAAATAAAGTTTTTGAAAAATCAGTATAAGTAAACTACCTATAAATGAGTGTCTACCCCAAAAACAAATATACAATTTTATTTTTCATATAACACTATACACATATACATTTTAAGCAAAATCGTTAAGGTGATTGACCCTTTTCATTTGGTGTGGCAATGCAGAGACGTGGGAACAAACGGCTATCTTCAAGAATTTTTATTGTTTTGCAAATTTCTTTTTGGAAATGGTTTGTTCAAGAATAGAAAGAAACATGTTTATTAAGTTATACTTTCTATATACACACCTCCTCTATAATTTTAACAATGATAAAATATCGATAAAATTGACATTTTTCAATAGAAAACTGCCGTCTTCATAACAAAAAAATAAGAAAATTTAATAATTAATAAACATTGATACATTATCTTAGAAGAGATGTTGAAAATATTAACATAAAAATGTCACTCGTTCTCAAGAAAATTGATATTTCCAACCATATGATTTTTCTGCAAGATCTGTCCGGTAGCTAGCGCCATCTATAGTTCCCGTGATCCATCTTTTCTTGTTGGCGCGGAAGAATACTTTGGTCGGTTGTGAAGCCACAATACACCTTTCACCCTCCCGACCGCCTTAAGATTTTTTTGAAATATTCAAAGTTTTCATAAATTTCCTGTCAGTAATCTACCCCGCAAAGAATTTTTGCCTAATAACTAATTATATATAGTGCCATTATTTGTTGTGTCAGACACATCTTAGATATTATGCATTTTGATAAAAAATGTTAGAACTATTAAGAATTTTAAAAAATCACTCATCAGTAAACTACCTTTAATGTGAGGGATAGGATCAAAATAATTTTTTTTAAGTCCTGAGTTTGAAAAAAAATAATCATCTGACCGTTTTGGATCCATGTCCAGGGACAAACAGAATGGTAAAATCCACTTGTTTGGGTTTGTGTTTACATAAAACATAAAGATTCATCATAATCTCAAGATGTATTTTGTTCTCGATCACAATACTTTTTCTCGATTTGAGAAAGTAAAAATGTTATAAATAATATATTTACATTTTCACATAGCTTTAATTAAACACATTAGTCTATGTAAAACAAATGATGTATACAAATATAAACACAAGTTTTTTTTAGCACTGCGTCTTACTACCTGTTCGGGTTATACGCTTTTAGTACTAATCACGCTAATGGATTAGGAATTGGGAAGGTTTAATTAGAGGAAGTGAACCCGCATTTGCGTGGAGGTAGAGTGGAAAACCGTTTAGGAAAAACCACCTCCAGTTCACCCGACTGAGATTCGAACCTCGATCTCCCCGTCCTCAGCAGTCGAGCTAAACACGACAACCGCGTTAGCCAACTACACCACTGAGGCTGGTTTTAGTGGGTTATGGATGTGGAAGGTTTCATTAGGAGGAAATGTACCAACATTTGAGTGGAGGGGAGTAGAAAACAATTTTGTAAAAACCACTTGACCGGGATCTTCCCCTCCTCCGCAATCTAGCCCAACACAAGCATACAATAGTTTAACATGCAACATTACCCACCAACAAGATCCGTCGGTCCAGTACCCAAAAATTCACCTCTCACAGTGACACGTGTACCAGGAGGACCCTCTTTAGGGGAAATACCAGTAACGACTGGAGGGGGGCCCATCTTTTAAACTGCAATAAAACAAACCATTTTTATTAAAAAAGACTTTAAAAAAACTAGAATATAGGTCTAGACAGAACACAATGTTGGCTAATCACTCCATAAAATATTATATGCAATCTATTTTTAGCACAGCATCTTACTACCCGTTCTGGTTTTTCGCTTATGTACTAAATACTCTAAAGGTTTTGGAAAGGTTATATTTAGTGGAAATGTACATTTGTGTGGAGGTAGAGTGAAAAACCATTTTGGAAAAACCACCCTCAGTACACCTGACCGAGAATCAAAACCTCAATCTCCCTGTCATCGGCAGTCTAGTCTACTGTGATAGTAGCGTCTAAGACAAGCGACCACCGATTTATGAATAATTGGATGAATGTTTCAGTAAATAGGTATATAATGATTCATAAGTATGAGATGGACAGGATACATTTTCATTTTGTAAAATAATCTTCAAGTTGAGTGTGTAGGGTACCAAATAAGCTCGCCATTTATCGTGTGTGCTAAATGGTCCCTCCATGTCAGTAAAGTTTTTAAAAACATTTGCATTTCCTAAATAAAAGCCAGTGAGTTGTGAAAGCAATTTCCTAGTGCCGAAGAACTTATCTCTAATTCCTGCATAAATAATATTAATTTTCGATTATTTAAAAAAAACTTTTAATTCCAAAAGGCACATTTCTGTGAGAATGACTCAATATATTTTAGAAATTTATGAAGAAGACAGAGTAAGAATTGGAGTTGGACAACAGAAAAAGAGGATTCAAAAGCTTGGTGCACCGGCTCCACGGCCCTGGTTTTATGGATGAGTCATGTTAAATTTAAAGTAAGGTAGAGTGGTAAACCATTTATAAAAAACCTCCTCAGTACACCCAACCAAGATCTGAAGCCTGATATCAACAGTATAGTCTATTGCAAGACCGATGTCTTAAAGCTAATTTAAGAACATAGCCTATTAAAAATTTGGTTTGGATAAATATTTGTTCAAGTCCTCAAATTGACGCGTTCGAGTCTATATTACACAAATGTGGTGAGGTGTTGGCCTGTAATGTAGGCGAGTAGGCCTATATTTTTTACTATGTAATAAAACAAAATATAAAAACAATATTAATCTTGGTATGTCCATATTCTTTATGTGTCAATTTTTAATAACAGGTTGATATTTTTTTTATGTGACAAATAAGTTCCTGTAACTTAGACCCCACCCCAAATTGATGTTTTTTTTGGGAAAATTTACAAGTGTAACATAATTATATTCAAGATTGTATCCAAATTCTTTACTTATGCATTATTCGTTGTCTTACCACTTATCCTAACAGTTACATACGCAAGACTATACCACTCTAGTTTGTGAGGTGACTAAGCCTGATTTTGTGCCGCAAGATTTACGATTTTTTTTATTATTTATTTTAAAATTCATTAACATTTGATAAACTAGCGGGGCAGTACGCTCATTCACGCGTCCACCACAAAAGCACATTTCACAGATCACATTACTCTAGAAAGATATGGATTGGATACTCCAGGCTAAAAATGTTGTAGGTAGTTTTATTGAAATACGAGCGCTTTAGTGTCAATAAATGGTACTAAATGAATCCTTTTGACTCTCGATCAATTTGGTGTGGTCGATCCTTTGTAAAATCGATTTCTTGACCTAGATTAATCTAATGATAGATGATGATGATGATATAATAATATTATTATTTAGCACCGCGTCTTACTACCCGTTCGGGTTATATGCTTTAAGTACTAATTACGCTAATGGATTAGGAATTGAAAAGGTTGAATTAGAGGAAGTGAACCTACATTTGCGTGGAGGGAGAGTGGAAAACAATTTAGGAAAAACCGCCCCCAGTTCTAGATTAATCGATTCCTTGTCCTTGAATAATCAATTTCAAATCAATTCTTTACTCTCGATCTAATTCACGCATTGATTATTTTATTTTTCTAGAGAGATTTCAGTAGGATTGAAATCCCCTTGTCTCTGAATGAAATAAAACATATCAATACAGGAAAAGTTAAATAACTTTGGTGATACAAATATAAAAAATTGACACTACATAACAATGTTTTCAATTGAGGTTCACTAGATCGCGTTCTACTTATTTGGTATGTAGTTGGGTGCACGCAGCACTCTCTTCAAAGCTTGATTCTTCAACGTAATTTGCTCCTTTATCTTCATCTAGTTTTCCCATAAGTTTGTAAGGCCTGTAACAACTCTTGTGACATTTTATGCTCCTTTTATCCTCAACACTTTCTACGACCCATCCCCAATTTTCTCGGATGCACTTTGAATGTTTTTTATACGATTTTCGTATGAAAGCAACATTAATTTTCGCTTCTCTTTTTGAAATAAAATACACAGATTAATGCCCTTTTCATCCCTGCGCCTCTTCTTCGAGTTAAGGAGCTCCAATGCTTCATTAATGTTGCTTCACTAACACTTCATTCGATTATATGCAACAGTACAAAACATAAAAATGAAATAAGCATACCTTAAATTCATTTGCAGGTACACAGTAAAGATATCTTAAAATATCTCAATAACTACTTGACTTACCAAATAAGTGTTAGAACAAAGTTAATTTGCCCTACAAAAAAAGAGTAAAATGATCTAAACATATTAAAATCGGATGGCTGGGTACGAATACACAGTAGGCCGAAAATTAAGCATGTGTGTAATAAGTCCCAGCAATCAAATTTAGGGTATATATAAGTTGCACACGGGTCATGAGCTAGCTCCTAGACTATTTATAACAATGAATTTTATATATCTTTACTTTTTTTTACTGTCTCAATGTGACAACTTCACTTTTATTTTATTGATATATATATATATATATATACACATACTAAGAGGCCCATTCCACCAGATGTTCTATCTCTGGTAAAATATTAATCTATGGTGGATTCTAGTTTTTTTCTACGTTTAACATGTTTGTATTAATATATATGAAATTAATTCTTTAATTATTAATAAATAAACTCTCTCTCCATGGCGTCAATACCAAATTTAAACTTTCTAGGGTAGGATTATCGGTAAGAGTGAAAAAGTGCCCCGTAAGGACATACAGACACCAAATGGAATGTTGAAATACTATGTGTGTGTATGCTATTTGAGGTTAATTAATTAAAATGCTCTAAGTTAGACAAGTTCAGTAATAGTAAATACAGTGTTCTTCGTAACGGGAACCATCCGAATGATCCTAACCAGCAGTTAATGTTATTTCTGTTGAACTACCGTCACAGTCTATTAGCTCACCCGGAAATGAAACGCCTCTTTCCAAATGAACCAGTTGTGATCGATTAAAATGAAGAGCTGTGCTGTGAAAAGGATTGAAAGCTCTCTCTCTCTCTCTCTCTCTCTCTCACCCCACCCACCCACATTACTTAACATATTCTCCCTAGATCTGTTTCTATCTGACTTTCATAGGAAGGAAAGTAGGATTACATAAGTTTGGTGCGCGGATGGGTTTGTAGGAAAATTTTGGCACCACAGATCTCAAGCAGTGCCGGCTTGTGGTTAAAATTAGTGGGGGCGATGCTCCAGAAAGTGTTTAGCCTTTGTTTTAAAATTGTGTAAAAGGGAAAAAAAAACATGTATAAAAAGAAAATTTATTCAGGAACTTGATGAAATCTTAACAAAAATGACAAACTTTTTTACTTACTTTAACTTAAATTGTTAAGTTCAATCTTGATCTATTCATTTAAAAATGAGATCCATTATTCTTGTTTTAATTTGCGCAAAAAGTTCAATAATTTTCTCCTGTATTTCTAGACAATTGAGGAAATTTTTCTCCACTGAAAGTACTGCAAGCGCATTTAGTCTTTCTGTTAAATAAAAGAACCGAAAAAACCCCGAATCAAATAGAATAGCTTGAAGCAAAATATTAATAATCTAATTCTACACTCTTATACACTTTATCACATTCAAGAATATGGTACACGGGTTTTAAGCACAACACACGCCGAGTAAAAAAAACTTCCTTCCACCATCACGCCACTGCAAGAGCAACAGTGCTCTCTCTACCTGGCAGTCCCGCCTTTCTCCCCACCCCCTCCTATGTGCGCATGCGCACAACAGTCAAACACCACGTCGCTGGCACTGTGAAGCGCACAGTTCCATACAAAGATTTTTGTATCTTTTTCATAAACTGGGGGATGGCTATTGAAGTACTGACATTAAGCTTAAGGATATATATTGTACTACAAAAATAAAGAAAGAATTAAGAAAAAAGACTCATTATATTAAATGTTTATCGATAATATCAAGTGGAAATAGGGGGTGCTGCAGTTCCGCAGTGCCTATACACTAGCCGCCACTGATCTCAAGAATGGCTAATCAAATTGGTTGATGTAGGGATACCAGGAAAATGGTTCTTAGCCGGGTCATTGTAAAAAATGTTGCACATTTTCTGTACTAAGTTTTCACACAGGAGTTATGCTAGACTTTATTTTTTATAAATATTTTTTCTTTCATTTATTGAATTTGAGCTCCTTTTACTTAGTGAATGTGTTTAACTTTACAATTTTGAGTAGACACTCCAATTATTCAGGAAATCTTTAATAAATGCACTCATATTCTTGATGTCTATTGTGCATTTTCTTAACCTTCATATCTCAAAGCCAACCATCTCAATCAGTGCGCAAGTGCACGTGACAACGCATGCGCTCTACAGACAGAAGCTATCAGACAACTTCATTGGGCTTTGTAAGGAGATTTGAAATAATCCGTTAATCTAACTCGTGTGTCGATGTATTGTATTGTGCCACGACACACATTATAATTTGAAAACAAACATCGGGAGTTTGATCTAAAATATATGTTTATCTACTTGAAAATAAAATTTGTTGCGTTGCAATGCATCATGGGTCAAAATACAGCGTGTCGTGTGAATTGCTGCACCACTCAGGCAGATTCTGCTTTCTATTTTCAGCGAACGTGTAATCAAGCTTCAGGCAGGCAAGTCAAACTCGCGGCCCGACTCATGATTCTGTGCTCGTGGGCGGACCTTATGACGAACCGACATGCATAGCTGTAGATAGATGTGCACCATGTAGGCTGTCCCACCCAATGAAATCAAACTCAAAACCTTTCACAGAATGTCAACCTTTTAATAAAAACACTTTTTAAACACCACAAAAATATTTGGGAAGTAACAGAACAAGTTTAAATATTTAGGAGCCATTTTAACTAGCAATAACGATATTAGATTGGAGATTAGGAAAATAATACAGTCGGGAAATGTATGTTACTACTCGGTCAGTAAGTTGTTGATATCTTTCCTGTTATCAAGGAATGTTAAACTCAAAATATACAAAACAACAATTTTACTGGTTGCTCTCTATGGGTGTGAAACGTGATCTCTTAACTCACAACCATGACGAAACTAATTTAGAGTGTTCGAAAACAAGGTACTTATGAAGATATTTAGTCCAAAAAGGTATTATACTACTGGGTAGTGGATGTTACATAATGATGTGTTACATACCCTGTACTTAACTCAGGATATTGTTAGGCTAATCAAATCTCGCAGATTACGGTGAGCAGGACATGCAGCACAAATGGGAGAATCTAAGAACTGTTCAGGGTACTGACTGGCAAACCAGATGGGAAGAAACAATGGAAAGACCTAGACGCAGATGGGAGGATAGCATTAGAATGGACCGGGAAGTGATAGGGTGTAATGAGATAAACTGGATAGAGCTATTTCAAGATAAAGGTATGGTGTAATGAGGTAGACTGGATAGAACTAGCCGAAGATAGAGATATGGCGTAATGAGGTGGACTGGATATAACTAATGCCGAAGATAGTAATAGATGGCCTACTCTTGTGAGTGCGGAAATTAACTTTTCAAGTTCCTAATGCCATAGAGTAAGTAAATAACAACAATTGTTAAATTATATTATTATTAATTATTATTATTATTATTATTATTATTATTAGCACCGCGTCTTACTACCCGTTCGGGTTATACGCACTTACGCTAATGTGTAATGGTAGGGTGATTGTGAGATGAAATGAAGGACCTACAGTTTAACGTGGAATCCGAACCACGGTGGAGGCCTGGAATTCCCACATTCACAAGATGTCTTGTCAGAGGTGAAGGAAGGGTTTGGTAATCAATAAATCTTTGCCGGGACCGAGGATTGAACCCCGGCCGCCAGCTCAGAAGTCTGACACCTTACCCCTAGACCGCCAGGTCACCAACAATTGTTAAATTGAAGTTATTTTTAGTTATAATTAAGACAATGTTATTTTTTTTTATTCTGGCCCCCTTTGATATTTCAAAATGTCAATGTGCCCGTTAGTACCAAACGAACTTGACACGACCGATCTGAGGCGTCACTAACGCAATCGACTGGACTGTCGATGACGGGGAGAATGGGGTTCGAGTCTTGTTCAGATGAACTGAAGTTTTTTTTTTCTTAAATGGTTCTCCCCTCTCACGTCTCCGTAGATGAGTGTACACTTATTCTTAATCCCTCTTCCCCATCCATAGCTTACTGTTGTAATTTAGTTTATATGCGTATAATCGGAAGGACAGTGAGATTCGGGGGCAAAGGATAAAAAAACAAAAATCAACAGAAAAGGTCGTAAGCCTATTGCGTAAGTCGTAATCCTATTACTGAGTTGTAAGCCTATTGCTGAGTCGTAAACACTTAATTTTAAGCCTTCAAAGTGGCTTTATTTTTTAATCACCACGTCTTGCTACCTGTTCAGGTATACGCATAAAAAATTAAAATTGAATCGGTGAGTGGAAAAAGGATAACATTTTATAAATATGCTAAATTAAACTGAGATAATTTTTTTATAAATGAATGAAAAAAAGTTAATATTTTGGTCTCGTATCATGATTAAAATCGGCCTTGAAGTTTCGTTGAGTGGAAAAAGGATAAGATTCCAACAACTGTAATTGTTAATAATTAATAAAGTAATTAAAATTTCACTTTGATCTTTTGGGATTGAATAGTTTTTGACTAGAACTACAATCGCCCAATGGTAACCATTTCGATAAAACTTATAGTTTTGTCACTAAACTTTTTTTTTTTTTTTGTTTTACAGAGAACTAGGTAAACTGTAATGTTATCCTTTTTCCACTCACCGATTCAATTGCTCTAATGGGGTAGGATGAGGATGGAAACATTTTAGATGTAATCTACCCGCAATTGCGTGGAAGGAGGGTGAGAAATCCTTTAGGAAAAAACCACCCTCAGTAGACCCGACCTGTATTAAAAACTCATTATTTCCCTCTTCATAAGGTCAGTCTAACACGAAAGTGACTGCCTTAGACCATTCGGCCACTGAAGAGGGTTAAGGTAATTTGACCGTGAGAATGTTATTTCACAATATTTTAACAAGCGTATAAATTAAGTGATTAGGTGATTCAATTATTTCACCCCATTACAATTCACGAGATTTTAAGGCGTCAATCTTGCTATTTTTTATATTAATAGAATTCAATGTGAAAATTATTGGTATATTTGAATATAAAGTAAAAAAAAAAATGTGAAATTGAGACTTTTGTTATATGAGTATATGTAGATTAATTAACAATTAGAATAAATTAATAATTTGCTATTTTATGTCTTTTGTGTACCGCGTCCTACCACCCATGGGACTATACGCCTCGTACGTAATGAATGTATGGGGCTAAAAACTAGTATAAATAGACAATCATATGACGTGTGTGGAGTGAAATATATTAATATTTATAATAATATTATACTATTAAAAATATGTAATTGACTACACCTCATTTGAATGCCTGGTTATACTCTTTTAAATTTCCATATATTTATAGCTTATAAATTACTAAACACTTATTAAAATTGTGCAATAAAATTTTACCGTCAAATGACCTTAATGTGAAGTATTCTCAAAATACAATATAAGTTCATCTTTCCGTACGATGGGAACAATAAATAAATTGTGTCAAAATAAAATGTTTGTGGTTTTATTTTGGCTTTATACTGGCAAGTACAGAAAACAAAACATAAACAGCCCTGGATCGCAGTGGATTCAAATGGAACTATCTAATTTATTGTAAAGACAACATTTCTGTATTTCATTAATATCTTTTAATTGTTGCACCCTCTCTGAGTCCTGTACCCCCCGACCATAAAAAGGGATAAAAGGGAGAGGATGAACTTAACATACATAAAATAGAAATTATAAAAAAATATAAAGATTCAACAAAATGAGCAGTTTATTCAATTAAATGGTCTCATTATATAATTATGAGTACAGTTGGAAATTATGCTCCAAGCCAACAACTTTATATCATTATTTGTTGCGCAAGTGTTTTAACAAAAGGAAACATGAAATCCATCATAATATTGATAGTCCAGTCTATAAGAGACAATATATTTAAATGCGATACAACTTTATAAGGGCCTAATGGGCACCTTGATATGGTTCCAAAGGTTTCGTAATTCACAGAAAACGATATCATAATTATAAAGATTTAAATTTGACGACTACACAACAGAGTTTACACAACGTGAGGGTTTGACTACCAGACATAAGCCAAACTCCCACGGGACTATCAGATCTGACTGAGAATATGGAACAAACAGTTCCATCAATTAACAAAACTTTAGTTGTTCAAACAGAACTTACGTTACAAAAGGTTAAAGTCGTCCTAATTCAAATTCCAATAAAAAGTTACATCTCATTACGTTAATTCAAACCATAATTTGAAATATGAAAAGTTACTTAAAAAAAAAAAAAAAAAAGGAAATACTCTACAATTCCAAACAATATAATATTAACAAGTCAAACTTCTAATCAGCTGATAACTGAGGATATTTACGAGAATAAATATAAGCAAAAGTTACAGCGCCCGAGCGGCGACCTATCTAAGATAGAATATTTAGACATAGTTTGACGATCAAAATATAAATACGTTAGATTTTGAAACTGAATATTATATGCAAAAGTTTAAAGTTTACAAAGAAGTTAGAGTTCATAACTCCACCCGTCTAAGCGACGATTTTGATACATTTTACAAGTTTTCTCCAGCCATTGTCCAGGTCCATGACAATGGTCTGTCGTCGATCGTTGATCGTAGGATAGTCCATTATGGCAAGCTTGCACGGCCATTATATAGGGATTTCGTTGTTATGGAAGGGGGGTGGGAATTCACCAAACACACGTATGATGACGTCAACGATGCCTTCAAACAGACACGTAGACCATTGTTGATTCCGCTTGCTCCATCGGAATATCCGTGAATATCTCCAATCACCCGATGTTTTGAAGGAGGTTCCTCTAGTCTCCGTCAGAGGTCGGATACATAATTGTCTTTTAGTTGATGTTGATAGTTCTCGGTTCATTTCACGCTAGTACAGTCGGAGTGCCGGGTCGTTTTGTTGACCCACTGGATCTCCCTTGACCCGTTCGCCAATCTAGGAGTCCAGGTGCCGGCCAGCCTTGCAGGATTCTATTGTGAGCAGATTAGTATTGTAAGTACACGAACAAATTAATACTTAGGATTGGATTGAGTAATAAACATACTGTCCAGCATTGTTTCTATTATGTCTTCTTAGCCTACAAGAACAACAACAGAGAAAAATACTATTGTAGGGATCCTAATTGAGTTGAATTTATTGGAGCGGGTAGTAAGCTTGTTGTCCAGTTGTAACATTATACCACGTAATGTTACAAATCTCTAATCACGTCAGTATGGGGCGGGGTCCAGTTGTAACATTATACCAAGTAATATTACATAATATTGAGCTATTAACACTGTTAATAACTCACTTAGGCGTCCGCATGGTCTAAGGCGCTACTCTCGCAGTAGGCTAGACAGCCGATGAAGGGGAGATCGAGGTTAGAATCTCGTTCGGGTGTACTGACCGTGATTAAAAAAATTATTTTCCACTTTTCATTAACGCAAATGCTGGTACACTTCCTATAAATATAACCTTCTTAATACATAAAATCATTAACATAATTAGTACATAATTTTATAGTTAGATGTGATGTTAAAAAAAATTGCATGGAACAAATAGTGTTGAAACGTTGAAAAAGAAAAATAATTGTTTAATGTTGGATCCTCCACAGCTCTAGGCCCGGCCCTGCTCAATACTATGTCTGTCCCCCATCATGTCTGTCCCCCCATCATGTCTCTCCCACTATCATGCCTGTCCCCCCATCATGTCTGTCCCTCCATCATGCCTGTCCCTCCATCATGTCTCTCCCACTATCATGTTTGTCCCCCCATCATGTTTGTCCCCCCATCATGTTTGTCCCCCCATCATGCTCTCTCCCACTCTCATGCCTGTCCGCCCATCATGCCTGTCCCCCCATCATGTCTGTCCCTCCATCATGCCTGTCCCCCCATCATGTCTGTCCCTCCATCATGCCTGTCCCCCCATAATGTCTGTCCCCCTATCATGTCTGTCCCCCCATCATGTCTCTCCTACCATCATGCCTGTCCCCCCATCATGTCTGTCCCCCCATCATGTCTGTCCCTCCATCATGCCTGTCCCCCCATAATGTCTGTCCCACCATAATGTCTGTCCCCCCATCATGTCTGTCCCTCCATCATGTCTCTCCCACCATCATGCCTGTCCCCCATCATGTATGTCCCTCCATTATGTCTATCCCTCCATTATGCCTGTCCCCCCATCATGTCTGTCCCTCCATTATGTCTGTCCCTCCATTATGCCTGTCCCCCCATCATGTCTGTCCCTCCATTATGCCTGTCCCCCCATCATGTCTGTCCCCCCATCATGTCTGTCCCCCCAAAATGTCTCTCCCACCATCATGCCTGTCCCCCCATCATGCCTGTCCCCCCATCATGTCTGTCCCCCCATCATGCCTGTCCCCCCATCATGTCTTTCCCTCCATTATGTCTGTCCCCCCATCATGTCTGTCCCTCCATCATGTCACTCCCACCATCATGCCTGTCCCACCATCATGCCTGTCCCCCCATCATGTCCCCCACTGTTCCCATATACCCATATGCCTCCCCAGTCTTCCCCATTTCCCATAGCGCCCATCATTGTCCCTTTCCCCACTGTCCCCTAGCGCCCAATCCCCCCATCTGCCCCCCATCATGCTGTCCCCCATCAGTCTTTCCCAATGTCTTCCCTCAGCTCCCCACATTCTCCTCCATGCTCCCCTAGGATGTCTCCACTCATGCTGTCCCAAGTCTCCCATCCTCCCATCTTCTGTCCACCCCCTTGTCTCCATACCTCCCCCATCATTCTGTCCCCCATCATTCTTCCCCATATGCCTGTCCCCCCACAGTATCCTCCAATGTCTTCCCTCCATTATGCCTCCCCATCATGCTGTCCTCCATTATCGTCCCCATATCTGTCCCATTATGCTGTCCCCCATCAGTCTGTCCCTCATGTCTCCACCACATCTGTCCCCATAGTCTTCCCCATATGCTCCCCATCATGCTGTCCCCCCATCATGCTCCCCATCAGCTGTCCCTTTCCCCTCATGTCTCCCTCCATTATGCCTGTCCCCTCCTGTCTGTCCCCCCATCATGTCTGTCCCCCCATCATCCTGCCCCATCATGTCTGTCCCAAATGTCTCTCCCACCATCAGCTTCCCCCCATCATCCTGTCCCCATCATGCCTGTCCCATCATGCTGTCCCCATATGCTGCCCTTAGCTTCCCCATCATGTCTCCCCCTACTTCCCCCCATCATCCTTCCCCAAATGTCTTCCCCCATCCATGCCTGCCCCTCATGTCTTCCCTCCATCAGCTCCCATCAGCTGTCCCCATCATGCTGTCCCCTATCTGCCCCATATTCCCATCGCTCCCTTATCCTGCCCCATCATCTGTCCCCAAGCTCTCCATATTCCCCATCAGTCTTCCATACTTCCCCCCATCATTCTGTCCTCATCATCCCCCATCATCTTCCCCAGCCCATATCCATATTCCCACATCTGTCCCCATCATGCTTCCCCATCATGCGCCCCATCTGTTCCCATATGCCTGTCCCATCATGTCTGCCCATTCTGTCCCATCATGCTGTCCCATATCTGTCCCTATGTCCCCATATGCTGCCTCATGTTTCCCCATCATGCTGTCCCCATTGTGTCCCATTGCTCCTCATTATGCTTCCCCATCTCTGCCCTCCATGTCTGTCCCATTATGCTTCCCATCAGTCTTCCTCATATCTCCCATCATGCTGCCCCATATTCTCCCATCATGTCTCCCCATCAGCTGTCCCCCCATCATGTTGTCCCCATATCTGTCCCCCCATCATGTCGTCCCCCATTATGTTCCTCCTTATGCTGTCCACCATCATGTCTGTCCCCATATGCTGTCCCCACATGCTGTCCCATCATGTCTTCCCCATATGCTTCCCCATTGTCTTCCTCATCATCGCCCCATCATGCTGCCCCCATCATGCTGTCCCCTATGCTTCCCCCAATCTCCCCACATCTTCCCCATCATCCTGTCCCCATATGCTGTCCCCCATCATGTCTGTCCCCATCATTCTGTCCCCCATCATGTCTCTCCACCATCATCCTGCCCCCATCATCGTCCCTATGCTGTCCCATCTGTCTGTCCCTCATCATGCCTGTCCCATAAGTCGTCCCCCATCGTCTCTCCCCCATCATCTGTCCCCCATCAGCTCTCCCTCATCTTCCCCCCAATGCTGTCCCCCATCATGTCTGTCCATATGCTGTCCCCTCATATGTCCCCATATGCGCCCTTATCTGTCCCCTCATTCTGTCCCTCCATATGCCTGTCCCCCATCATGTCTGTCCCATTATGCCGTCCCCCATCTGCTCCCCTCCATGCATGTCCCCCATCATCTCCCCATTCATGCCTGTCCCCCCATCATGTCTGTCCCTCCATTATGCCTGTCCCCCATATGCTGTCCCCCCATCATGCTGTCCCTCCATATGCCTGTCCCCCATAATGTCTGCCCCATCATGTTGTCCCTCCATATGCCTGTCCCCCCATCATCTGTCCCCCATATGTCTGTCCCCCCATATGCTGTCCCCCCATTCATCCTCCCCCATCATGTCTGTCCCCTCCATCATGCTGTCCCCACCATCATGTCCTGTCCCACCATCATGTCTTCCCCCTCATCATGCCTGTCCCCTCATCTCGTCTGCCCCTCCATATGCCTGTCCCCCTCATGTCTGTCCCCACCATACATGTCTTCCCCCATCATGCCTGTCCCCCTCATGCCTGTCCCCCCATAATGCTGTCCCCCCATCATGTCTGTCCCTCCATTATGCCTTCCCCCCATCATGTCTGTCCTCCATCATGTCCTCCCTCCATTATGCCTGTCCCACCATCATGCCTCTTCCCCCCATCATGCTGCCCCCCATCATGTCTGTCCCCAATCATGTCTCTCCCACCATCATGCCTGTCCCCCATCATGTCTGTCCCTCCATTATGCCTGTCCCCCCATCATGTCTGTCCCTCCATTATTCTGTCCTTCCATTATGCCTGTCCACCATCATGTCTGTCCCTCCATTATGCTGTCCCCCATCATGTCTGTCCCCCATCATTCTCTCCCCAACATTGCTCCTGTCCCCCATCATGTCTGTCCCTCCATCAGTCTGTCCCCCATCATGTCTGTCCCCCATCATGCCTGTCCCCCCATAATGTCTTCCCCCCCATATGTCTGTCCCCCCATCATGTCTCTCCCCCATCATGCTGTCCCCCCATTATGCCTGTCCCCCCATCATGTCTGTCCTCCATCATGTCTGTCCTCCATCATGTCTCTCCCACATCATGCCTGTCCCCCCCATCATGTCTGTCCCTCCATCATGCCTGTCCCCATCATGTCTGTCCCTCCATCATGCCTGTCCCCCATAATGTCTGTCCCCCATCATGTCTCTCCCACCATCATGTCTGTCCCCCCATCATGTCTTCCCACCATCATGCCTGTCCCCCATCATGTCTGTCCCTCCATCATGTCTGTCCCTCCATCATGCCTGCCCCCCATCATGTATGTCCCTCCATCATGTCTGTCCCTCATTATCCTGTCCCCCCATCATGTCTGTCCCTCCATTATGCCTGTCCCCCCATCATGTCTGTCCCTCCATTATGCCTGTCCCCCATCATGTCTGTCCCTCCATCATGTCTCTCCCCATATTGCCTGTCCCCCATCATGTCTGTCCCTCCATTATGTCTGTCCCCCATCATGTCTGTCCCCCCATCATGCCTGTCCCCCCATCATGCCTGTCCCCCCATAATGTCTGTCCCCCCATCATGTATGTCCCTCCATTATGCCTGTCCCCCCATCATGTCTGTCCCTCCATTATGCCTGTCCCCCCATCATGTCTGTCCCCCATCATGCCTGTCCCCCCATCATGTCTGTCCCTCCATCATGTCTCTCCCACCATCATGCCTGTCCCCCCATCATGCCTGTCCCCCCATCATGCCTGTCCCCCATCATGTCTGTCCCTCAATTATGCCTGTCCCCCTATCATGTCTGTCCCCCCATCATGTCTCTCCCACCATCATGCCTGTCCCCCCTTCATGCCTGTCCCCCCATAATGTCTGTCCCCCCATCATGTCTGTCCCTCCATTATGCCTGTCCCCCATCATGTCTGTCCTTCCATCATGTCACTCCCACCATCATGCCTGTCCCACCATCATGCCTGTCCCCCCATCATGCCTGTCCCCCCATAATGTCTGTCCCCCCATCATGTCTGTCCCTCCATTATGCCTGTCCCCCCATCATGTCTGTCCCTCCATTATGCCTGTCCCTCCATTATGCCTGTCCCCCCATCATGTCTGTCCCTCCATCATGTCTGTCCCTCCATTATGCCTGTCCCCCCATCATGTCTGTCCCTCCATCATGTCACTCCCACCATCATGCCTGTCCCACCATCATGCCTGTCCCCCCATCATGTCTGTCCCCCCATCATGCCTGTCCCCCCATCATGCCTGTCCCCCCATCATGCCTGTCCCCCCATCATGTCTGTCCTACCATCATGTCTGTCCCTCCATTATGCCTGTCCCCCCATCATGCCTGTCCCCCCATCATGTCTGTCCCCCCATCATGCCTGTCCCCCCATCATGTCTTTCCCTCCATTATGTCTGTCCCCCCATCATGTCTGTCCCCCCATCATGTCTCTCCCACCATCATGCCTGTCCCCCCATCATGCCTGTCCCCCCATAATGTCTGTCCCCCCATTATGCCTGTCCCCCTATCATGCCTGTCCCCCCATCATGCCTGTCCCCCCATCATGCCTGTCCCCCCATCATGTCTGTCCCCCCATCATGTCTGTCCCCCCATCATGCCTGTCCCCCCATCATGCCTTCCCCCCATCATGCCTGTCCCCCCATCATGTCTGTCCCCCCATCATGTCTGTCCCCCCATCATGTCTGTCCCCCCATCATGCCTGTCCCCCCATCATGCCTATGGTTGTAATAGATACTCTAAGACACGTCGCAACTTCTCAGATTTTTGAAATTGGCTTTTTGCAAAACAATCGTTTTATAATAAAAATATGTTTTCGATAGTTTTCGATAAATACTAATACATCCCGAAACAATTTTTACTTGTATGTGTAGAGGAATCTCCCCCTTAAATAAGGTATCATTTTGGTTTGAGGCCCAAGTGAGCTGCTGATGTTGCGGCCTTTTTCTTTGATCTGTGTGTGCTATCATAATATTTGTTGCCCTTACCATTTGCAGCTCTCATGTGCAAACATTAAACACGTGTTCACTTGTCACTAACAACACTAACATAAGTCTTGAGAGGCGTTCACCACCAGTGGTGTCTTGGCACCATGCATCGCACTGTTGGGGTAAAAAGAACTAGCCATGGACGTAGGGAGAATTTAATTTGGAGGGCAAGAGGGTTTCAAAATAGTAAATTTATGACATTTGTTTTTTGGCACCGTGTATTACTACCTATTCGGGCTATACACTTAAGTACTAATTACGCTAATGGATTAGGAATTGGAAAGGTTAAATTTAGAGGAGGTGAACCCACATTTGCGTGGAGAGAGAGTGGAAGATCATTTAGGGGAAAACTCATCCCCAGTTCACCCGACCGAGATTCGAACCTCGATCTCTCCCAGTCCTTGGCAGTCTAACTCAACACGAAACTAGCACGTTAGCTAACTACGCCACCGAGGGGGGTTGACATACTGTTAATATTTATCCCTAAGAAATAAGAACACTGTTATTTTCTACAGTAATGGAGGAACTTTACTTGTGTAAAAGGGAAAGGAGGAGGGAGGCGGGTAACCAAAATAGTTTTTTAGGGAATTTCTATCGTCCTCTCCCCAAGTTAATGTTAGAAAATTGGATGCTTCTATACTATATTTGTAGTAGCCTTGTCAGATTGAAAACTCAGTTGTAAGCGGGATAACAACATGACCGTAGAAACATTTCAAAACTTAGCTCTGTTTTGATACAATTTGCTGTTAGCGAGATTCTCACTTGCGAGTTCGCCCATAGCGACTATTCTCGCAAGTTTAGAAGTTAGCTCTGTTTTGATACAATTTGCTGTTAGCGAGATTCTCACTTGCGAGTTTGCCCATAGCGACTATTCTCGCAAGTTTAGAAGTTATCTCTGTTTTGATACAATTTGCTGTTAGCGAGATTCTCACTTGCGAGTTCGCCCATAGCGACTATTCTCGCAAGTTTAGAAGTTATCTCTGTTTTGATACAATTTGCTGTTAGCGAGATTCTCACTTGCGAGTTTGCCCATAGCGACTATTCTCGCAAGTTTAGAAGTTATCTCTGTTTTGATACAATTTGCTGTTAGCGAGATTCTCACTTGCGAGTTTGCCCATAGCGACTATTCTCGCAAGTTTAGAAGTTATCTCTGTTTTGATACAATTTGCTGTTAGCGAGATTCTCACTTGCGAGTTCGCCCATAGCGACTATTCTCGCAAGTTTAGAAGTTAGCTCTGTTTTGATACAATTTGCTGTTAGCGAGATTCTCACTTGCGAGTTCGCCCATAGCGACTATTCTCGCAAGTTTAGAAGTTATCTCTGTTTTGATACAATTTGCTCTTTGCGAGATTCTCACTTGCGAGTTCGCCCATAGCGACTATTCTCGCAAGTTTAGAAGTTATCTCTGTTTTGATACAATTTGCTCTTTGCGAGATTCTCACTTGCGAGTTCGCCCCATAGTGACTATTCTCGCAAGTTTAGAAGTTATCTCTGTTTTGATACAATTTGCTCTTTGCGAGATTCTCACTTGCGAGTTCGCCCCATAGCGACTTTTCTCGCAAGTTTAGAAATCAGGAGTCCTCTTGTTACATAATAACCTAATATTATTGTCACCAGAAAATGTCCCTATTTTAGTTTACTTACAACAAGCAGAAGTACTCGCTGTTTCCCGGGGTAACGACGGAATGCACTGCGGGGTTAACCCAGGCAACGCTTTTCTTAGCTCTAAACATACAGAAAAAAATATCTCTCCATTTTTTCCCCTTCTGACTCAGTTTTTAATTAAGTAAAAAAAACAAAAGATTAAAATTCCAGATTCGAGGAGCCTCTAGTTTTAAAATCTCATCCATCTTCGTGTGGTAGATATCGCGTAGTGCTCAAAGACAAACAAACTCTTCATTTTATTAATATATATTAAATAATAGACTCATAATTGCCACCTTCAATTTTTTTAAACATCAAAGTTTCCCAAAATATTGTGTGTGCCTTGCGGATTATTAGGTAATGATGGCAGAACGATCCTTCTAATACATTATTTCATGCTATTACTCATATAAATCAATTTATGTATACAAGTGCATTTAATTGATGTTTTATTAATAAATGCGTGAATTTTGGAGGTCATTTCTATAAATCGTCGATTGTTTTTATCTCGACGCCAGGACCTTGATTAAGCTGCCCAGGCCTTTACACGCAGATGTTCCTCGGCACCTGGGACCTCATTGTTAGCACTCGCATTGAACACTTTGAGGAACCAACAATTGTACGTCACATGTTCATGGCCAAACTATCTCTTCACTCTTTAAAATAATCCTGAGTAATAAATTATATTTAGCTCCCTCCAGGAATGTAACTAGGGTTCTCATAATAACAAAACGTAGTTAACAGATTCGAGCTGACGGAACAAGTCAATGTTGACCCCGTGACAAGTCATGTTTATACAACCCAACCAACACATCTGAAGAGCGGGAAACATAGCTCTACTGGGGCGCTTACATTGCAAAATGTTCGTGTTTTAGTTATATCAAGGAGAAAAACTTAAAGGTGAAACAATATTTAGATCAAGACAAAGGTCAGATTTGGAGGCTAATTCAAACCGCAGGTGAAATAATATAAGCTGGTGCTATTAAATATTTTATGTTATTCTTTCACTAGCATCTAACCTCAAGATTGTTAATTCTTTTTAAATGTAAGCCCCTGGAATGATAATTAAAATAAGAGGAATAATATAGCTCGTTTTGTACTGTAGGTATTAGGTGTACACTAAGTTTGATTGAAATCTGTGATAAGAGCCAAAATTTGGGAGCACACGCATTCAGACCTAAAACCGAAACATTCGAATAAAGTTTATTAAATAAAGCATATCGTTCTCAAAAATAATAAATACGTTAATCCAGGTGATAATTTAAATTAGAACGGTGGAATTCCGTTTCAACACGTCAACCGCTCTATCAACTGAGCTATCCAGGTTTAAATCTAATTCAGTGTGTCATTTATCTCCCTCAACTTTCCAAAGTACTCAGCTTGGACAGTCACTCTATCAAAGGGTGAATTGTGTAAATAATATGTTTGTAGGCTTGTATAAAATATTATTTATTATCACCTCGTCTTACTACCCGTTCGGGTTGTACGTACTTACTCTAATGTGTAATGGTAGGGTGATTGTGAGATGAAATGGAGGACATACAGTTTAACGTGGAATCCGAACCTGGGTGGAGGCCTGGCATTCCCCCCCACTTTCACAAGATGTCTTGTCAGAGGTGAAGGAAGGGTTTGGTAATCAGATAAATCTGTGCCGGGACCAAGGATTGAACTCCGAACTCTCAGCACAGAATTCTGACACCTTACCCTAGACGTCCAGGTCACCCAAAATATATCATTTACCAACCAAAATAAAAATGATTTGAGGATTTTTCAAAAGTTTATGCATATGTTTAAGAGTTGTCACGTGGTTTAAGTATCAAATTCATTTATTCTTGTTTCCCGATGACGGGGGACGTGAGGGTTCTAATCCATGGGGAGTAGGAAGTGCTGAAATATTGTTTCCCTAGCTATGTTTCCACTCTCCATCAACGCAAATGCAGGTATATTTACTCTTAAATTCTACCTCCCTCAATCCTATCCCATTTTACTAGTTAATGTTATGCCTATAGCTCAGATAAGACGCGGTGGAATATAAAAATAATATTTGTTATACTTGTTATTGGGAATAAGTGTTATATTCATGGATAAAGGGGAGCTTTCCATAATTTTACTATTATTTTAAATGATTATATAAATGTTGGTTTCCCAGATGGTAAATGGTAAATCAGTGTAGCCTCATACCTATCGAACTAACGCCCATTAGGCCTACTTAGCGAAGTTCCTATACGGGGGATTAGATTAGAGCCCACGGCTATATCTCAAAACATGTCCCAAAATTAATTATTCTTTTCCCCAGTTTTCAGTGAATTTTTTAGTATGTTTTATATTTATTAATTCAATAATATATTATAAAATACGTCATTAAACCCAAAAATGGGTTTCTTTTGAAGCTCAGGAAGAGGAAAAGAGCTGTTAGTGGACCTCATGAATATCGGGGGCAATATGCAGCGTAGACCAGTACGTGTGTAGAATGTAGATTGATATGACATTCAAACGATACAATCAAGACATATAATCCACACATATGTCAACCGGCAAGCCGTCAGTGCACGCCTACACCGCCAACGCCACGGGAAGCAAAGCCTAAACCCGTCGTTCCGTGTGAAGGCCTTTTAAACAAAGTGAAATTAAGCGAGGGTATTTAAAGTCGCTATATGTATGCAACAGATGAGTCTGCGACGTGCTCTGTTTAACTTGCAGTGTCATTAGAGTGGTCGGTGTCGAAATTATCTGACTGGCTTACAGAATGGCAAAGTTATGATGGTTGAATGAATTATACCAGTTTTAGACGAAATAATGAAATATAAAATGTCTTAGAGTTAATAAAAGTGTTTCCGCACCCTCGTTTCACAAGCTCCTCAGACAAAGAAACAAATTTTAGTGTTATATCGGAACAGAGTATACATAATAAACGGGGTATTTAATTTATCATAAAGAATTTAATATTTAAATTCTGTGCTTTGGTGTCTATTATCAATACGATCAAATTAGGTTAACTCGGTACAAATTATTATACTTCGCTCTTATACGATTATCGCACGCCATCTTTTACAAACAATTCTTTCTCGCAAAACTGGCCCAAGTTGTTTATTTGTTGTTTCATAGATTCCCCGCGCATGCGCATAGTTTACACTTCTCTATTTTTCTTTCAACCTCTCTTCGACTCAGCGAATAGTATTATTGCCACTGACAGAGTCACCTGGTGGCAAGCCATTGAAGTAGCCTACAATCAGCGCAGCGTTTTATTTTATTTCGCAATGTGGACTCGGAAACGGCACATCTTTATCTCTGCTTCAAACATCAGGAAGCTTTTTTCATAAAGAAAAATTAACGTTCAAGTATATGTGAAAAAACAAAATTTGGCGTGTGAGTGAGAAACGTGTCAGTGAAAATAAGTGAGGTGTTTTATGTTTATTAATTATTGAACTGTGATTCTTGTTCTTCAACAATGCTACGCAGAAGGAACACGATAAGTATTTACGACTATCCAGAACATTTAAATCCGTTTCGCGAGGAGCAGAAAATAAATATTGGGAATAAATTCAGGTCGTTTGGACGGCGGGGATCAAGTTTTAGAAATGCTTTGTAAGTAGATGGTTAAGATATATTTATTTTTAAATTTCCCGCGAGATTCTTGTAAAAACAATAATTAGTAGATTATTGTGCTGTTCTAAAATAACTAGTACAGAGGTTATAAACCAGATTTATAAAAAATTGTAGGCTACATTATTTTGGTCACATCGATTGCATACATTTTTACCTCAAGACAGTGGCGGCTTGTGTATATGTGCACTCAATATTTTGATTACAATAATAAACTATCTTTAGTTTTATCTGATTACTTAGTACAGTCAACTCTGGTTTTAGTGAACATTCGGCTACAGTGAACCTAATTCATTGGCCCCAGCCCACATACATTTCAATGTGTGTTAAGAAATTAGTTTGTAATGAACCGTCAACTTCGGTTTTAGTGAACAGAACAATGGAAAATTTCAATAAGAAATGTCATTCTAACATCATAATTCTTTTAACCTTTAGGTGGGTAGGTGGGTATAATACGCGAGTAGGTGTGTGGGGTACAAATACGCGAGTAGGTAGGTGAGGTTCTCAACACCCCAAAATATTTTTTTAATTATATTTTTTAATCAGTATATTTGGTTATAAGAATCAAATAGCCGAAGCTATTATGTATGCTTTTTAGTGAGTAATTCTCCATCTAGATATCATATTCTGAAAATGGAAAAATGACACGGGAACCGAACCCGGCCAACCTAAGCCAAATGTCCCGGGTTTTATTCTCGTGTCCAGGTGTCGATTTTAATTTTCAGAATATGATATTTGGTTATAGTTAATCTACTCTTATGAGATAAAATAATGTAAAAATAATGAACTTAAAGACATTTAGGCAATACTTTTTACTTATTTGTCCGGGGATAAGGTTTTTAAAAAGTATTTTTTCAGTTTATTTCTCAATATTATTTATTAACTTATTAAAAAAATTAACTCAGATAAATAAAAGATAAAATGCATGTAGTCTGATACTATTTAAAACCTTAAAACACAATCGCCCAAAACTTTCATTTTAATATATATAAAATAGTGAGTTGAAAATAGAACAAAATTTAGCTTTTCAAAATAAAAAATACTAAGAGTTATTTCATTTTTCTTACCCACTAAATATGTATATTTCTCAAAATATTCTTCATTACAATTTTGATTTTGTGAACCCCTTAGTCTAGCCGCCACTGCCTCAAGAGCGTTCACACGTTATATAAGATTGCAAACAAGATCTTTAGCACAATCTGTGAATAATAGTAGATTGTAAAAACATACATAATACATACATAAAATTATGTATAATGCCGGTGTGTATATATCTCGCTTTGCTCGTTGGGGGCTCTGCCCCCGAATCCCCGGTGGGCTTTCTTTGCAAGTGGATGTAAACTAATGTAATTCTAGTGCCTTTTTTTTTATAGGTCTTACCGTTTAGCCACAAGAGACCTCCAAAGAAAAGTCCGCACCGACTTTAATTAAAGTTGCGCTGCCATTTTGAATTTTTTCGGGAGTTAAGAATTAACTTTTTAAACTTTTTTGGAATTTTCCCGTCGGTTACAGGCTAGTAGCTATAAGTTTGCCAAATTTATAGTTTCTAGCTCATATGTAAGTGGGTAAACAGTGCCAGTGAGTGAGTCAGCCGTGTGGCTTTATAGTATAATAATAATAATAATAATAATATATAATATACAGTGCTGTATATTTATATATTATTTTATATATAATATTAAAAACAAGTAACGTTTAACATCAAATATATATTATATCTTTTATAATATAATATATAAGTTATATTAAATATATATAATTCTAAACGTTACCCGAAAAACAATAATTTTATGCTTAGTAAGTACCTATTCTGCTATGTATTCAAACACATTTATTTCTAGTTGACAATTTGACCGCCTCTGTAGTCTAGCGTCCAGAGTTCCTGGCTACATATCCACCAGAAGTCCCGGGTTCGATTACCGGCGGTTCCAGATTTAATCTGTGAAGCAGTGGGTCTGAATAGGAGTCGTACTCGACCTCGTCAGGACAAATTAATAAATAAATAAATAAATACAAGCTCTGGTTTAGAAAACTGAGATTGACGGCCGTAGGGCTTGGTGTGCTGATCACATTACACCCTCTATCCTCAACGGTTGGCACTTGCGTCGTTAACAGCGGTGGCGGACTCACACTATGGCGTGTGTGTTTTTTTTTTTTTTTAGAAAACAAGGGTATGTTTACAACTCAAGAGTTGTACTAGGATGCGTTCTATTCCCTACAAGGTACCTTGGTAACGGCATCTTCAGGCTGCAACAAGAAGTTGTGTCGTATGTACCGGCCAAAATACAACAGGTCACCCCTACATTGATTAATTGAGCAAATAATCGATTCTAGAGACTGGCATTGTTGACCGTCCGAATAGTGCATAGCCTATAGAATACTGAAACAAAGGATTGTTTTACATTTTAGATTTCCACAAGGCGCTTATTCAGAGGGGGGCTCGTGGGGCTGAAGCCTCCCCTCCCTCGAAATTTCAACAAAAATTAAAAATTATTATAAAAAGATAATAAATTATAAAACTATCTTGTCTTGTAGTAATGAATTATTAATTAAAAAAACACTGTTGCAATTAATTTCAATTTCACTTTCTTAACCGGACTAAACATTGTTAGTAATAATATGAACTATACTCAGGAATTCCTCCACACACGGAGATAAATATATGTCAAATTCCGTAAATATTATAGGAATTCCGGGTTTGATGCCCAACGCGACCGAAAATGTATACTGCCCGCTTGAATCCACTAATAATTAATATACTTTTTATGACTATGAATAGACAATCTATTAGTTTTTATAAAAATGTATATAAAATTAGTTTATTTTCTATTAAAAGTCATAAAAAGTATATCTATTATTAGTGAATGCAAGAATGGGTTGACTTCAATATATTTTTGTACGAAATTTGGTTATTTTTTTCTCTTCGTGCCGTTCAAATTCGTCCACCCTTCCCCATGTTGTTTAATCTTAAGATGACTGTCGTCACGGACAATATTTAAAGAATGAGCCCCCTCCCCCGAAATAAAATTCTGGATACGTGCCTGATTCCCACCCTCTATCCAGGCGAGTTCTAGTATATTTAATTGGTTATCACCCTCATCTTGTTGCCTTGGTTAAGATATTTATTTAGCACCGCGTCTTACTACCCGTTTGGGCTATACGCTTAAGTACTAATTACGCTAATAGATTGGGGATGGGTTAGGTTAAATTTAGAGGAAGTGAAGCCACATTTGAGTGGAGGGAGAATGGAAAAACGTTTAAGAAAAACCACCCTCAGTTCACCTGACCGAGATTCGAACCTCGATCTCCCCGTCCTCGGCAGTCCGGCTCAACATGAAACTAGCGCGTTAGCTAACTTCGCCACCGAGGTTGGTTTGGTTAAGATAATTTGAGACGATGATAACCAAAATTATGGTTCTTGGGCATATCCAGGTAAACTACGGCCCTCACCTCTTTTTTTTTGCGATCCGCGATGATATTATTATTATTATTATTATTGCAATATTATAGGTATTGATAATAAGTAATCTAAGTGACAGTTGAAGATAACATAACTTGACGTATGAATAAGTGAAAGATCTAGCAAATTTTCAAGTTATCGGATAAAACTTCCTGTAAAAATTAGACTGTAATTATGTTTTATTTCTAAACTTGTTTATTTCCCTACGAGCCCTTCCTTTTTGACGAAGGACAATATAATCCGACTAGAACTTAAGAGGATCTTAGTTCAATTCCAAGTGATAGTAAAGGAATTTCTAAGATGCGTACAGTTTCGTTTTGTGCCCAACTAAAAATAAAGGTTTCAACTCTACACTCCAGATTGGGTAAATATTTATTTTTATTGGTACGTTTAACACCGAACTTATACTAACGACTTATTCTAAGAGATAGGGATTAGGAGAGTAACTTAGAGTATATACGCCCGCATTTGCGTGGAGAGGCGATAGTAAAACCATAGTAATAAATCACCTGGTAAAAGCCATCTTTAGTATACCCGACCGAGATTCGAACCTTGACCTCCTAATCACTGATGCAGAACTGGATAGTTAGTCCCAACTGCATTCCACTTAGTCATAACAAACTATCAATTACACCTGGAGACTTTGCTCTCGGGGCCCGGTGGGGTCAAAACGTGGTCCCCACAAGTCACGTGGTATAAGACTTTCCATTAACCATTGATGGGGAGGTCAGAATTCCAATCTGGACTCTTCCTCTAAGTATGAGTTTCACTGTGGGTTCCTCATGCTCTATCTAAACTAATGCGGATGCAATTCCTCTACGCTACCCTATTCTGCTCAATCATTCGGATTATTTTGTTAACATTCTTATTTTAGACGGGCAGCTAAAAATATAAATCGCGTGATGCGAAAACAGGCAAATGCGAACTATTCTGGGTTCTTTATGAGTGAGGTCCCTGGTGCTAAGGACCCCTCTTTGTGTTGAGCGCCTGTGAGAGTAATTAAAATAAAACAAGAAGAGGAAAGCATCTGTTACAAAACTTGAATGGACCTTTTCATCCAAGTGCGCAGAGCAGTCAAGTTTCTGACAGTGCAATTCATTAAAACAACCTCGTTAGGGTTCGGCCAGACTGCCAAGCGCGCGAGCGAGCGAGCGAGCGCGCAAGCGACTGGGTGGCCAAACTGGCGAGCGCGCGAGCGAGCGAGCGCGTAATTAGCGGACCCTAGTTAGATTATTATTAGCACCGCGTCTTACTACCCGTTCGGGTTATACGCACTTACGCTAATGTGTAATGGTAGGGTTATTGTGAGATGAAATGAAGGACCTACAGTTTAACGTGGAATCCGAACCACGGTGGCGACCTGGCATTCCCCACATTCACAAGATGTCTTGTCAGAGGTGAAGGAAGGGTTTGGAAATAAGATAAATCTGTGCCGGGACCGAGGATTGAACCCCGGCTGCCAGCACAGAAGTCTGACACCCTACCCCTAGACCACTAGGTCACCGCCCCCCCCCCCCCCCCTAGTTAGAGAAGATGTATCTGTCAAACACACTTAGTACATCTCTGCTCCTCGAAAATTCTTACAGAAAATATTGTGTATTTATAAAAAAGAAAAAAGTAGAAGTGCATCCAATTAATAAATTGAGAAATGCGTATGGTACTGTACTGAAGTGTTTTAAAATCAGATTTGCCGCACCAGTGGCGGAATGGTGCGTTGCACTCGATAGCTTTTGACTAGGAGGCAAAGGTTCGAATCTTGGCTCAGTGAACTGAAGGTGATTTTTAAAACCTATTTATTGTTGTGGTTTTTTCATACTCTCTCCAAACTAATGGTGATTCTTATTTGTAAAGGCCTACTTTGATTATAATATTGAATTATTTTAACATATCGGGTTTACATATATACATTATACTATTTATGGTCTTACCAATTAAATGAGGCCATTATTTATTATTATTATTATTATTATTATTATTATTATTATTATTATTATTATTATATTATTATTATTATTATTATTAGCACCGCATCTTACTTCCCGTTCGGGTTATATGCACTTACGCTAATGTGTAATGGTAGGGTGATTGTGAGATGAAATGAAGGACCTACAGTATAACGTGGAATCCGAACCACGGTGGAGGCCTGGCTTTCCCCACATTCACAAGATGTGATTAATACACGTCTTGTCAGAGGTGAAGGAAGGGTTTGTAAATCAGATAAATCTGTGCCGGGACCGAGGATTGAACCCCGGCCGCCAGCACAGAAGTCTGACACCTTACCCCTAGACCGCCAGGTCACCGGGCCATTAATAGCAAGTGTGTTAAACCTATCACTGATAGAAAAAAAGTCAAATATCATGTCAAAATGAGAAGTTTCCCCAGCACTCAATGAACCAACATACAATAATATTGCCTAGCGCCTGTAAACTAGACTGTACCGGGTCGAGCGCGCGCGCTTGAAAAATAGAACCAGTTCTATCTTTCAAGCGCGCGCGCTCAGTCGCTCGCGCGCTCGCTCGCTCGCTCGCTCCAGTGTGGCCACCCCCATTACAACCAATGTGTTCTATTTTATATTTTAGTCGCTCGCGCGCTCGCTCGCTCGCTCGCGCGCTCAGTCTGGCCGTACCCTTAGGAGTGAACATCTGACATGACGTCACCGAGTAATGAACCAGCTGAGCTTGTGGGAGTATATGAGTGGTGCACTGCAGGGTGTTACCGAAACAGCTGAAATCAATAGCGGGGGAGTTGAACGTGGGTCAGTGAAGAGGTTCATCGTGAATAAGGGAGTGGGACTCTAGTTGGCCCAGGTGATGGGTCTAGGTCAGTGGAGAGGTTCATCGTGAATAGGGGCGCGGGGCTCTACTTTGTCCAGGTGGTGGATAGTAGTGGGTGGCGTCCAATTTTAATAGGAAGGACCCATTTTAAATCAAACCTATTTCGTGGGGGATAAAATTGATAAGATTTTTTCTTAGTGGCAATTTTAAAGGTATTGATAATATCCCAAACGACAGCTGAAGATCACATGATATGACTTACACGTGAAAGCATATCTAGTAACTTTTCCAGCACTCAGATAAAGCCCTTCATATGAAAATTTGATTGTATGTGTCCGAGATTTATGCATTTTTAATTACATATACAGTATTAGCACCGCGTCTTACTACCCGTTCGGGTGATACGCTTTAAGTACTAACTACGCTAATGGATTAGAAATTGGGAAGGTCGAATTAAAGGAAGTGAACCCGCATTTGCGTGGAGGGAGAGTGGAAAACCATTTAGGATAAACCATCCCCAGTTCACCCGACCGAGATTCGAACCTCGATCTCCCCGTCCTCAGCAGTCGAGAACAACACGTCTAGCGCGTTAGCCAACTACACCACCGAGGCGGGTTTTTAATTACACTCCTGAGGAAGATAGGGCTTAGTTGAAATGTACCTGCATTTATGTGGAAGGAGAGTTACTTATTTGAGGTAGTTAACGAGCACTTTATGAACCGACTGACTATATCAGCACACAATAATTTCTAGGAGCGAGAACGAAAGGGCCAACCAATATGTCCAGTAGAGCTATTTTCACACACCTTCCAAGCATCTTTCACATGTCACAATCGACATGGGAACAATAGCTTTACTTCCCCTCCGAAGAAAGATGTGCTGCTAAGGATTTTTATCGTTCAAGAAAAATCCGTTGACCCCGGCTGAGTTGGAACCCACGAACATCGGGTCCTGAGGCGAATACTTTACCCCAAAAACACTGAGGCTGATTTTAGTGAAAAAAACCCATCCTTAGTACATTTGGTTGGGATTCGAGACCTGACCTCTACGTTATCGGAGAAACAAACCAGTCGAACTTAACGTTTAGACTGCGTGTCCATCGGAATTAGGGGTTAGGCTTCTCTCTATTAGAAACAAAGAGTTTTTTACACAAATCCTAAGACAGATATTCAGTAACTGTTGAGTTATTTCGGAAGAGAAGTGAAGCTGTCGGTCCTATGTCGACTGAGGCACGCCAAAGAACCTTGGATTAGTCTATATGTGAAAATATCTATCCTGGCAAAATTGGTTGGCTATTTCGCTCTCGCTTATAGAAAATTCTCGTTTGCTGATACAATCAGTCGGTTCAGAAAATCACATTAAATACCTCAAATAAATAAATAATAAACAACTGTTGAGATTCATATGTGAAGAAAATTATTATTATTATTAGCACCGCGTCTTACTACCCGTTCGGGTTATACGCAATTACGCTAATGTGTAATGGTAGGGTGATTGTGAGATGAAATGGAGGACCTACAGTTTAACGTGGAATCCGAACCACGGTGGAGGCCTGGCATTCCCCACATTCACAAGATGTCTTGTCAGAGGTGAAGGAAGGGTTTGGTGATCAGATAAATCTGTGCCGGGACCGAGGATTGAACCCCGGACGCCAGCATAGAAGTGTGACACCTTACCCCTAGACCACCAGGTCCCCTAAGAAAATTAAACCAGGTTTGTAATATCTCTAAAAATACTTTATCTAAGGTTTTGCTCGTAAAATAACGATTATCAACTTTTTTTGGTAACAACAAACTTAATTTAAGTAATGCCCTCGTTTTTATGTGATGCTTTCTAATATCCTAATAATAATAATAATAATAATAATAATAATAATAATATAATATAATATAATTAAAACGTGCTTTTTAGAAGAGTTGTAAAAGGCTGAACGGAGTTTATGTCACATTTTCATAACAAATCAATAGATAAAATAATATCTGCCCCAAAGTTCAATATCGTCCCAGAGTACTTTCAGAATGTTTTTGTAGTTTGTAAATATTAGGGCTGCCCCGTTTTAATTCCTTCCAACTCGTTTATTAGAGCCAATAAACGAGGGTAAAATAATTTGGTAAATTGCATTTTCTACTTACAAATCACATTCTATAACCTTATACTTTTTGTTTGTACAAACTTTAATATCACTTGTTTCTTCATGGCTGATTTTGCTGAAAGGGAAGTTTTGTTTGCAATATTAAAATGAACAAGGAGTCATGTTTTTGGCGGAAAATGTAGCTCTAATTTGTATGTAAATCTTATTTGTGATTCTCTCATAGTTTACTTCACACCGCCACTTAGAGTGATGTAATATAAATTCCCTTTAAGACCAACTTTCATAAAAATAGACGGGCAATAGGAGTATTCCTCAGATTATAAGGGATTATCTACTTTATAGTTATTCTATCATATTATAAAATAAAAATATGCAAAAAAATCTTAAGGGTAAAGTTTAAAACTTCTATTCTCATTTCCTTACATCTAATCATGGGCGTAGGGAGAAGAGATTTAGGGGTTCAAACCCCCGCCCCCGAAATTTTCCGAAGTTTTTAATATGAAGCTTAAATATTTCCTTGTGTCAAACTTCAAATAACTTATAGAAGTGTTCATTTTTTCAAATAATTGCCAGGGAAGGACCTCTACGAATAGCTTCTAGAGGCATTCAATTTTCAACAAACTTCCAGGCGAATATCACTCTATATGACTTCTTGAGGCATACGTAGGGTGCCACTCCAATCAGCTTCTAAGTGTCTTCACTTTTCAAAAATGTGTTGTGGAATACCACTTCAAGAAGCTTTTAAAGACAACCAAGCTTTGAAAAAAAAAATCACAAGAAAAACACTCTAAATAGCCTCTAGGGCATTCCAAATTTTTTTAAAAATCTGGGTGTGAACCATTTCAAATAGATTCTGGGCAATCTAATTTATAAAAAAGTTCTTGTAAATTATCAAAATTTGTTGCATATTTATTTAAAAACTCTGTTTCTATTACAAAATTGTGTTGTTTTAATTATTTTATCTTTCTAAGGTTATGAGTGATTTTCCGGGACAATTCAGTTTCATTTTGTACTTTTGTTTTGTTCTTATTATTTTAATTATATTAATTGTATTTCAAACCTTAAATATTTTCATAAATATAAATATACCCTGTGATTATTAATTTATAATTATTAATTTTTTTAGCACCGCACCTTACTACCCGTTCGGGATATACGCCTATGAACTAATTACTCTTGTAGTTTAGGATTAGAAGGGTTTTATGTAGGGGAAATGCACCCACATTTGTGTAGAAAGTGGAAACACATTTAGGAAAAACCACGCTCATTGCACCTGACCGAGATCTAACCTTGTTCTCCCCGTCTTTGGCAGTCTAGTCCAACATGAGATTAGCGCGTTAGACCACGCAGCCACTGCTATTAATTAAATTAACGAAAATCAAACATATATAACAACATAATTATGTCAAGAAAAAAAATCTTTCCTGGTTTGGCTTGATTAGGAAATGGTCATCCAAACTTAGTGCGCTAGTATTTCACCTAAAAGATAAAAATAACGATGTTATCGTTCCATGGCGATTATTTATATTACTTGGTATTTATTTTGTTATAAAACCAACCACTTTCGCTATGCCGGGGTCTGCGCATTCTGCTGACGTGGTAGTCGAACTTTTCCGACTCGGCCATTGAATCATCTAATTTTCAGCTGTCGTATCATTGTTCATTTTATTGAACTAAAGTATCTCCTTTCAAGTGTATATAAGTCTCTTTGTTGGTCCTGAAACTCTGTATTGGAGGGTCTACATGATTGTTACACTGAGCAGGCCTTATAAACACAACATGAGCAATAATTATATAACAACCCATTATTATTCTTAAGATGGTATGGGACAGAAAACGAGTTAAGGGGGTCGCCTCGTTAAGATAGAAATTGCCGCGCATACGTTCAACCCTAACGCAATATTCAATTCTACTAGGCGTTATTTCAAAATATGGTTCACGATAAAATAAAGTAGAAATATTACAACATGACTCGTTGTACTTAAAAAACATAATAACATTAAGGGAGTCAGATCTACTGTTCACAAAACTACTAGTAGGACTGTAATAATGATAATAACATGGAGGGAGAGAGGTCTACTGCTCACAGAACTACTAGTAGGACTGTAATAATGATAATAACATGGAGGGAGGAGGTCTACTGTTCACAGAACTACTAGTAGGACTGTAAAAATGATAATAACATGGAGGGAGGGAGGTCTACTGTTCACAGAACTACTAGTAAGACTGTGGTAACGATAGTAACATGTAGAGAGGTCTACTGTTCACAGAACTACTAGTAAGACTGTAATAATGATAATAACATGGAGGGAGAGGTCTACTGTTCACAGAACTACTAGTAAGACTGTAGTAACGATAATAACATGTAAGAGAGGTCTACTGTTCACAGAACTACTAGTAAGACTGTAGTAACAATAATAACATGAAGGGAGGTGTATTGCTCACAGAACTACTAGTAAGACTGTAGTAACAATAATAACATGAAGGGAGGTGTATTGCTCACAGAACTACTAGTAAGACTGTAGTAACAATAATAACATGAAGGGAGGTGTATTGCTCACAGAACTACTAGTAGGACTGTAATAATGATAATAACATGGAGGGAGAGAGGTCTACTGTTCATAGAACTACTAGTAAGACTGTAGTAACAATAATAACATGTAGAGAGGTCTACTGTTCACAGAACTACTAGTAAGACTGTAGTAACAATAATAACATGTAGAGAGGTCTACTGTTCACAGAACTACTAGTAGGACTGTAATAATGATAATAACATGGAGGGAGAGAGGTCTACTGTTCACAGAACTACTAGTAAGACTGTAGGTAACGATAGTAACATGTAGAGAGGTCTACTGTCCACAGAACTACTAGTAAGACTGTAATAATGATAATAACATGGAGGGAGAGAGGTCTACTGTTCACAGAACTACTAGTAAGACTGTAGTAACGATAATAACATGAAGAGAGGTCTACTGTTCACAGAACTACTAGTAAGACTGTAATAATGATAATAACATGGAGGGAGAAGGTCTACTGTTCACAGAACTACTAGTAAGACTGTAGTAACAATAATAACATGTAGAGAGGTTTACTGTTCACAGAACTACTAGTAAGACTGTAGTAACAATAATAACATGTAGAGAGGTCTACTGTTCACAGAACTACTAGTAAGACTGTAGTAACAATAATAACATGTAGAGAGGTCTACTGTTCACAGAACTACTAGTAAGACTGTAGTAACAATAATAACATGAAGGGAGGTGTATTGCTCACAGAACTACTAGTAAGACTGTAGTAACAATAATAACATGTAGAGAGGTCTACTGTTCACAGAACTACTAGTAAGACTGTAATAATGATAATAACATGGAGGGAGAGAGGTCTACTGTTCACAGAACTACTAGTAGGACTGTAATAATGATAATAACATGGAGGAGGTCTATTGTCCACAGAACTACTAGTAGGACTGTAATAATGATAATAACATGGAGGAGAGAGGTCTACTG
Organism: Timema cristinae; assembly: GCA_039000515.1. NCBI lineage: Eukaryota > Metazoa > Arthropoda > Insecta > Phasmatodea > Timematidae > Timema > Timema cristinae. The sequence continues at coordinate 14,447,872 of JBCFYV010011164.1, read as the reverse complement.
TTCACAGAACTACTAGTAAGACTGTAGTAACAATAATAACATGTAGAGAGGTTTACTGTTCACAGAACTACTAGTAAGACTGTAGTAACAATAATAACATGTAGAGAGGTCTACTGTTCACAGAACTACTAGTAAGACTGTAGTAACAATAATAACATGTAGAGAGGTCTACTGTTCACAGAACTACTAGTAAGACTGTAGTAACAATAATAACATGAAGGGAGGTGTATTGCTCACAGAACTACTAGTAAGACTGTAGTAACAATAATAACATGTAGAGAGGTCTACTGTTCACAGTACTAGTAAGACTGTAGTAACGATAATAACATGGAGGGAGGGAGGTCTACTGTTCACAGAACTACTAGTAAGACTGTAGTAACAATAATAACAAGTAGAGAGGTCTACTGCTCACAGAATTACTAGTAAGACTGTAATAATGATAATAAACATGGAGGGAGGGAGGTCTACTGTTCACAGAACTACTAGTAAGACTGTAGTAACAATAATAACAAGTAGAGACGTCTACTGTTCACAGGACTACTAGTAGGACTGTAATAATGATAATAACATGGAGGGAGGGAGGTCTACTGTTCACAGAACTACTAGTAGGACTGTAATAATGATAATAACATGTAGGGAGAGAGGTCTACTGTTCACAGAACTACTAGTAAGACTGTAGTAACAATAATAACATGTAGAGAGGTCTACTGTTCATAGAACTACTAGTAAGACTGTAGTAACGATAGTAACATGGAGGGAGGTCTACTTTTCACAGAATAACTAGTAAGACTGTAGTAACGATAATAACATGGAGGAAGAGAGGTCTATTGCTCACAGAACTACTAGAAACTAACTTAAGGGTATATATGATGTTTGCGCCGTGGGTTAAGTTATCTGGGCAATTGCAAGCGAACTTGAGTCGTTCTGTGCGTGACGTATGCAGCAAAAGATGCCACCGCACACATGGACTCAAGGTCTTCTGATAACAGGTGGTATCATGGCGTGCGTCACATCGATAACAAAATGACGGTGGACCACTTTGTTCGTTTACTCACAGGTTTTAGCGCTAATCGTTTCGGTTTTTATCAAGCTCTTGTTAATCATTGGAAGTCAATTATAGTTTGCTTAGAAAAGTTATATAAAGATCTGACAAGGCTATTTCAGCAGAGATTATTATATTAGTAAATTTGAAAAAACGAAACCTGGACACGATAACAGGGGTGGCTCTTAGCTAAAATTAGTGGGTGTGCTGCTCCAGAAAATTTTTAGCCTTTGTTTTAAAATTGCGTAAAAGGAAAAAAACATGTATAAAAAGAATAACTATTCAGGAACTTTATAAAATCTTAACACGAAAAAAACTTTTTTTCTTACTTTAACTTAGATTAATACAGTTCAAACTTGATCTATTCATTTAAAAATGGAATCCGTTCTTCTTGTTTTAATTAGCGCAACAAGTTCAATAATTTTCTCCTTAATCTCTGGATGACAATTGAGGAAATTTTTCTCCATTGAAAGTACTGCAAGCGCATTTAGTCTTTCTCTTAAATAAAAGAACAGAAAAAAAATAAAATAGAATAGCTGGAAGCAGAATAATAATCTAATTCTACACTCTTCTAGACTTTATCACATTCAAGAATATGGTACACGGTTTTTAAGCACAACACACGCTGAGTAAGAAAAAAAACTTCCTTCCACCATCACGACAGAGCCGTCACTGCGAGAGCAACAGTGCTCTCTCTACCTGGCAGTCCCGCCTTCCTCCCCACCCTCTATTATGTGCGCATGCGCACAAGAGTCAAACACCACGTCGCTGGCACTGTGTAGCGCACAGTTCCATACAAAGATTTTTGTATCTTTTTCATAAACTGGGGGATGGCTACTGAAGTACTGACATTAAACTTAAAGAATATATATTGTACTACAAAAATAAAGAAAGAATTAAAGAAAAAAGGACTTATTATATTAAATGTTATAGATAATATCAAATGGAAATAGGGGGTGCTGCAGTTTCGCAGTGACTATACTAGCCGCCACTGCACGATGATAAAACGCGTGACCCTTGGCTTTGCGTGCCAATGTCATACCACTGAGCTATCCAGGATTCGTCCCGTGCGCAGGGTAATTCTTTACTCATATTTAGGACAGAGTCTGTGGTGGACGTGTTCGGCTACTATGAGCTACCGAACCACTGGCGACTCGGTACTGTCTTTATGTCGCCGTTCGTACAAATGACATTAGTACATGAAAGCTAACACTTATCCGCGATTAATTGCACATTAAAAGTGAAGCTTGTAAGATCGAAATGATGTATTGGTTCAATATGTACGAATATTATACTTTATGTGATTATATTTGTAACCTGGCGGCCTAGGTATAAGGTTTCAGACTTCTGTGCTGGAGTCTGGGGTTCAACCCTCGGTCCCAACCATATTTATCCGATTGCCAAACCCTTCCGTCACCTCTGACAAGAAGTATATTAATCACAACTTGTGAATGTGTGGAATGCCAGGCCTCCACCGTGGTTCAGATCCCACGTTAAACTGTAGGTCCTCAATTTCATCTCACAATCAACCTACCATTAAACATTAGTGTAAGTGCGTATAGCCCGAATGGGTAGTATGACATGGTGATGATAATAATAATATATTTGTAACTTAAAAATCACTTCGATCTCTCAAAGCTTTGCTATTATTGTACAATTAATTTATACAACCGTTAGCTTTCTCCAAGAGTGTCTTATATCACACTTCTAGGGATTCTTGTTCTATATAGGAGAACATTTAGAAAATTGGTCCTGAAAAGGGTTTGACTTTCCGTAATTATCATCACAAGAGTCAATCAGAAGTGATTTGAATTAATTCTATATTTAATCATTAAAAAATAACAGTTCTTACCTAAAATTAAAAACTTACTCGAAAGTTCAAGAAATACGTATCTGCGGGAACGTGAACCAAACGTCAGATACGTCTAATCTTTTTTTGTCGGTGGTAGAGAGGTGGGAATTCAAATCCCGGGCGAGTATTAAAAAAAATGACTTCCCACTCTTCCTCCACGCAGATGAGGATATAATCACTATATTTTTCTCATCCCTACACCGTTAACTTATAAAATGCGCCCAGCCTGAGCGTATAGTCAGAGCCAGTATACAAACAAAAATATTTGTAAAACTATCATTTCTTGCTTAAAATTAAAACAAAAGTTTCAAAATGAGGAGGCCTTAGTTCGAATACCGGTGTAACGGATTTTAGTCTTTACACCGTTTAAAACCGGCTGAGACGCAAGGCACTTCAATATTCCTAGTTTCTGTCCCAAACACACTATACCCAATATGATCGCTGAGAAAACTGTAGGTCTAAAGTTTTATTCCCTCGTTCGCTGAAAATAGTACGCAGAATCTGCCTCAGTAGCGCAAAAATTCACATGATATGCTGTCTGTTGACCCATGATGCATTGCAACTCCAACTTAAAACAGCTGATTATCAACATATTTTATTTTCTAGTAGATAAACACATATTTTAGATCATTCTCCCGACGAATGTTTTCAAATTATAACGCTGTGTCGTGGCACAATCTAATACATCGATACACACGCTTTCCATTGGCGGCTTATTTCAAATCTCACAACGTCCAACAAAACTATCTGCTTGCTGTTAGCTGTAGAGCGCATGCGTTGTCAAATGCACACGCGCACTGATTTGAAATGGTTGGTTCTCCTTTGCCGTACATCTAGGGCAGAACGGACAAAGTAGAGATGAGTTGAATTCCAGCGGAACAGCTCGCGCTGATTAGGCGGAAATCTTGTGATTGGCTTAGATCTGGTCACGTGACCATGTTTATGTTATGCACGAGTTTTTCGGTGAGCGTGTGAATCCACAGTTACGGAGAAAAGTTTTATCTTCGCTCTCTCAGTTAAGTGTTGCCAAATCTCCTCACTTTCAGTTATGTTGGTGGGTGGTATGCTGGGGGTATAAGGAGTCATTGGCAACATCGAAGAACCAGGGTTGCAAAATTTGTCTTATGTTTAAGGAAAGATTTACCACTCGAGGACACGAGAATGACAAGGCTGTTTTCCTATAGACATCATATAGTTCCCCCAGCGATAATAACCAGCATAAATCACCTATACAACAGTACTAATTACTATAACAATTAAACACGAAAACATTTGATGTAATTACTCAGTTCCTGCTTTGAAAATGTTACTTCTGATATCATAGCTCATATCATTTCGCAGTAGTTTTTTTTTTGCACCACGTCTTACTAGCCGTTTGGTTTATATGCTTATTGACTAACTACACTAATGTGTTAGGGATTATGAAGGTTGTATTTAGAGGAAGTGTACCCGCATTTGCGTTGAGGGAGAGTGTAAAAGCATTTAGGGAAAACCTCACTCAGTACACTAAACCGGGATCTAAACTCGGTCTTCAGCAGTCTAATCTACTGCGATAGTAGCCTACGCCTTAGACCATGCGACCACCGAAGCGGGTGTCGCAATTGCCTGCCTTACATTACATTACTTGAGAATCACACTTTGGAGCCGTTGCATGAAACTTTATCAAATCAGAAGTGTTTTAGTAAGGTTATAAATACGTGTCTCAGATAAGAATAATATAAACAAGTAGTTCTGAGAGGACGGACTATGCACCTCTTTTGTTAATAGACTGTGTGTTAGCTTTAGTAATAATATATAAGCTCTGCAAACATATTTTAATAATCAATTAGTCATGAGGGTATAAACTACGCAACATTTCTATGTGAAGAAGAGGACAAAGCGACCGTCCATGAAAGTTGAGCTAATGGGTTTTCAAGAGACCTAATCTTCTTTTAACTGACAAAATATTGGCCTATAATGTTTAACCGTCCACTAGTAAAGGTAATCGGTAACTGTCCACCAATTGAAAAACTTGCTAACGAAGAAATCGGCCAGCATACTACCTGTAAACAAGTCATCAGAACAGCATAGAAACAAAACAATAACTTCCCGCAGAAAATTGAAAAATAAACTTTTCTCAGATAAGGCTGATTCTTAATATTAGATCTTACTTTTTATGAAGAAATATATATGAGCATATTTTAAATATCTCAAAAATGTTCTGATAAGATAATTTGGGTTAGAATGAGGGTATCCCAAATAGGTCGAGGGGTTGACACATGTAAACAAAGATTCGAAGCTATAAATCCTTGTCAGAGATTATTTTTCTACCATCGGGATCGATTATTTTCTCTCCATATGGACAGGGCTTTTACCGATCAAACCATACGAAAATAATTAACATAATTAATATCGGTCAGTCAGGTGTGTAACAAGTCTGGTGCTAATTTATCTTACACGAGGAACGAGATATTCCCTGGGCTCTGATAGATATGGCAGTCCTGCATCAACACCTAACTACCAATCCCGCAAGACTACTATTTTAGATTACAAAACCACTAACAACATGAAGACTAATCCTCAGGATGTTCTTAATGTTGTGGTCTTAGACAGTAGCATTCTGGTCGAATAATGATGGAAAATTAGTCTTCTTGGTTAGTCTGCGGTAGGGGTGGGAGTTGTAATGTTTCCCAAAGGATCGCCGCTGTGATAGCTGTCATCAGAATAGACCGGGTGGTTCATTAGGAGTATTGCTGAGGGTCTACCAGGTGACGTACGGATATGACGCTTCCTTATCTTTTTACTTGAAGTTTGTTCACCCTTTTTTCTTTTTTATACTATATACGAGCTCTAAAAACTTATTAACATAATGCCAAGCTAATTTCAGATATAGATCCTAGTACAAACCAACAAACTAGGGAGGTAGAGGTATCAGGTGTGTCCAGATGTGCAATAAGGGGGAGGTGCATTGTCGAGTCTCCTCCGAACCCGTGTCCGAGAGAACAGCATGGGCCAACCCTGATAGGAACAATACTAATCGACATTCATACTAAAGTCATCAGATAGATGTATCCACGACCAAACCGGCAGTCTCGAACAACCCCCATAGAAAGGATCCAGTTGTCGAACCACCTAAACTTGAAAGTTTGAGCTTCTATGTGTTGATCAAGATTGCTGTTTTGCTTTCATGTGCTTTATATCAACTGGATCCCTGCATGGTGCTAGAATATAGTAGTCAGGGGAAAATAGCAGCACAAGTGATTCCAACTGTAATCATGTCTTAATGTCTTGTGTAACGACATATTAAAAGTTCGACAAAATTCGAGGATAGAAGATTATCAATTTTTTCTAAAACTCAAAATGACCGCCAACAGCTTGCGACAAATAAAAAAATATATATTGAATGTGGCACATAATTTCTGACTGTTTTTAACAGCTCATCGGGTTTTTGATGTTGTTTTTGGACAAGGTTTTTTTTTAACTGTGTTGATGACATTATTTTTATGACAGCATAAACCAATAATTCTGAGGCCATCATTCTTCCTCCTACGCCTCTGTAACTTTGCCACTCTACTATTTTATGTTATATCAATTTTTAAATGGTTGATATTTTGTGTTGTATTGTTGACAATACATCACCTCTTGTCAGTTTCCATGTTGCTTGTTTGTAAATATATTTAATTTATTCCTTACCGGTTCAGATCGTGCTGTTGGAATATGTATGGAACATGAAACAGACATTTGTTTAATTTGCAAGAAAGGCATGTCAGTGGGTCATTGGGTGAACTAAAAGCTATCAAGCAAGAACTAAATGTTATTGAAATTAATAATGCCAGTAAAGAGTCAGCAAGCACTGTGATTTTTGGCAATGTCATCTTGTTCAGAATATAATACTGCTATGCAGAATTTAACAAGTGATTCTTACTCTAAAAGTGAATAACATAAAGATATGCATTAGTTAAAACTTTTCAAAGACAGCAAAGATTGTGTTAAACTCTTCCAGATTATTGATCAGTTATCGCCAATCAAATTAGAACAACCTCTGAGAAATATAGTCACTGTGTCACTTATGACGGGAATATTGTGAACGTTCACGATTTTTAATTTATAGGGAGAGCATTATTTGACAGACTTTCAGGAAAGAAAGTGTTAATTCTTTAATCCATAAGGGTTGATAAGGTTCAAACAATGGGGTCACTGGACAGTTTGAAAATAAAAATGGGAGTTAATAACAACATCAGGATTGATCCTGGACTTGATAGTCGCCACCGGGTCGTTCTGTGTTATCTTGTGGCGACTCGTTGTTTACCTTTCTGCTGGTCTGGACATAGCGGAGTTTACTTCGGCACCGCCGTGGAGTCAAAGGTCGTCTGGAAGTTATTCAAGACTTTGCTGATCTTGGTATGGGGCGCCATTTGGGCGTGGGGGAGTTGGCCCACTCGGGGGTCTTGTTGGCTGGCGTAGGGAACAGATGTAAGGGAGGAGTAAGGACGGGGGGTGTAACGAGGGGTCTCAGGTGATAACCGGCGGGACTGAGTGGAGAGATTGGGGTTGGGGGAGCACGTACTGTGAGCGATTCGCGGGAGTAGCGGCTGGGGGAAAAGTATATGGGAGTACGGGGGGAGGGAGAGGAGGAAGGGGGAGTGGGAAGGAGTGTGGCTTAGTGAGTCGGTAGAGTTTAATCTCTGAGGTCTGGCAGCCGGGGCGGCTAGCGTGCCGTCTTGGTGGTGTGTGGGCCCCCGAGTTGAATATTCCGTTCGTGAAGCTCTGGGCCCTGGCGTGGTAGGGTTGTTATTGCCGCTGGACCGGTTCTGTGCGTTTTGCTGTCTTGTTTGTTGGGTCTTTCCGGCGCGTTTCTTGGTTACCGCAAGACTGACGGTGGCATTGGAAAATAAGAGAGAGGGGGTGTCAGGTGATAAGGGGGTGATCACACACGGGTGGTTAGGTGGAGGAGGGGAGAAGCCCGGTTGTAAGGGGTAGGGGAAGAGTGAGGGGAAGGAGACCTAGGCACTCAAGTTGGGGTGGTGAGGCAGGTAGAGGAAGAAAACTTCGGCACTCAGAATGGCGCGGTGGAGCAGGGAGAGGAAGAAGACCTCGACACTCAAAATGGCGTGGTGAGGCAGGTAGAGGACGGGGACCTCGGCACTCAGAATGGCGTGGTGAGTCAGGGAAAGGATGGGGACTTCGACACTCAGAATGGTGCGGTGAGGCAGGGAGAGGGAGGAGACCTCGGCACTCAGAATGGTGCGGTGAGGCAGGGGGAGGAAGGGGACCTCAGCACTCGGAATGGCGTGGTGAGGCAAGTAGAGGACGGGGACTTGGGCACTTAGATTGGCGCGATAAGGTAGAGAGAGGATGAAGAGAGAGATGGAAGGAGGGTTTGGGACTAATAATTCATTACCTGGTGTTATACTTAAAGATCCATTTACTGATGTTTTACTATGGGCGAGGCCACTACAAAATTAGAACCGGTTGTACTGGCCCGGTATTGCTACCGGTACTGATGATGAGCCAGCTGCTTTTATCCCCCTCAGCCGTCCGTCAGACCGGGGTGGAGGGGTTATTGGTGCGACGCGTGCATCCCTTCTCCTGACGCAGCGTTGGACGGCAGGAGTATCGTGTGCAAGAGCGTACTAACTCCTAGCTACACCGGGTCTATGCAAGGACTGGCTATGACATGGTTGGTTGGGGTATAACAATCCCCCCTTAATTGTTGAAGCTTTTGCACGCGGTGGCCCCTAATCTTGATCTCATAAGTCAAGTTATATATAAATTCCTTAGATCTAGATTTACAAGTTAGATGATCAGAGCCAAAGTTAAACAATTCCTTAAATCTACACAATAAGATGTTAATAAACAAATTACACAATACTTAAAACCTACATTCATGGGATAGAGTGGTCATAATTAACGTTACCCTTTTACAACATACGTTCGGGTTTACGGTAGCGGTCGCCTGATACCAAATGTTGTCTTTGGGTTAGGGCCGCCGATCCCTGTCCTGGAGTGTCGGTGGACCTGCCCGTTTGCTCACTTGGTTGTGACGTTCTCGTACCGTGCACTATTGTCACTCGGCTGCGCACTATGTTTACTTGTCACGTTCTGGCGCCACGCACTATTGTTACGTCAGCCGCGCACTATTGTGCCTTGACTGTGAAGGTCCTTACTTTTGGCCCTAGTTTTACTGTTCCCGCGTGTCCCAGGGTCGTAGTCTTTCACTCCATCGGCGATCCCTTTAGTTGGAGTTGCACTGGCTGGCAACCTCGTCCGAGAGAACGCCGGAGTCACCACGGAGTAAGTTAGTTCTTGTCGTGCCTCTTCTTCCGGTCGGGGTGGTTCCACCTCTGGGTACCTTGGTGGGGCTGGGCGTAGTTGTCCCCTATGCACTTTGCGCAAATGTTCGTTTGGGTAATGGACCCATTATACGCCCCCTCTTCTTTTCTGGATTTGTAGTGGACCCTCCCATTTGGGAGCGAATCTGGCGTAAAACCCTTCTATGGCGTTGGAGAGTGGGTAGGTCCGGACTAATACGAGGTCGTTCTCCTGGAGAGGCTTGGCTGACTTTCGTGGGGTTTGGGCGTATCTTCGCTGATATTTGGCTTGGCTGGCTAGGTAGGGCCTTTTCTTGTCTCTCCTCCGGTCTTAGCGACGGGTTTCTCTCTTCTGTTGACCTGGGGGCTGGGTTTTCAAATCTCCATTTTCCTGGTCGGTATAAGGTTCTTCCGAAGAGTAGCTCACTGGAAGTCATCCCTGTGACTTTATTTTTTTGTTAGTGGAGGTTGAAGAGGATCATTAGAAGGTGTTGGTCCCATGCTCGGTGATTTTTGGAGAGGCGTAGCCTGATCCCTTTCTTGATCTCCTGTTTTCTTCGTTCGGTGGGATTGGCTTGTGGGTGGTAAATCGGAGTGGTCCAGGAGTCGACGTCCCATTTCTGGCATGCGTTTGCCCATGTCCTGCTGAGGAATTGGGGTCCATTTTCCGACAGGATGTATCTTGAGTACCCCAAACGTAGGAAAGCTTGCTGCTCGAGGGTCCGGATGATCTGACTGACCTTTGACAAGGGTAGGGGTTGAGCTTTTACCCATCGGGAGAACAGGTCCTTTATTACTAGAATGAATCGCTTTCTTCCTTTTCTCAGGGATATGGTCCCATCATATCCAGTGCCATTACCTCCCACGGTCGGTGAGGTTGACGTGGTCGTAGAGGTTCAGTACATTGATGGCTCCCTGCCTACTGACAGGCGCATAGCATACAACTGCGGACGTAGCGTTGTACTTCCGTTCGGAGGCCTTTCTGAGTGTAGTCTCGTTGAATGGCGCGTGTAGTTTCCACCTCTCCTGGCATGGTGGTAGTCGTGGTACGTCCATAGGATCCGTTGGCGGGTCGTTTTTGGGACTAAAAGTTTCCATGGGTCATCTTTGGTTTCTCTGTGCCAGAGGACGTTATCTTCCACGTGGTGCTTCTGTAGGAAGTGGAGATCGGTTTCTTTGCTAGGAGCCTGGTTACTGGTGTTAAGCATCTTCCGGCGATTGATCCAGTTTTGGATTTCTGAGTCGTGTTGCTGGTCGTTCTTGACAACGTCATGCAATGGTTCTGTCTCAGTCTTGAGGGTTTGGAGGGCTTCTGGTTCACCCTTGGTTAGTTGATGGCACGGGGTGGTATCAGGTGAGCCCAGTCTTGTATCTCTTCAGTGTGTTCCTCGTTAGGTTGTCGGATAAGGCGTCGGGAGAGTGTTATTTTTCCCTGGGTAGTGTTCAAGGGAAAATTGGAACTCTTGCAGAAGTATGGCCCATCGTGTGAACTTTGCTCTCTGGTCCTTCATGGTGTTTAGCCAAGTCAGCGCTCGGTTGTCTCTCCGAAGAATGAAAGGCTTATCTTCAAGATAATGCCGGTAACGTTTTATTGCCCAGACGATGGCGAGACATTCTTGTTCGTTACTGTGATATCGCTGCTCGGTTGGGGTTAGTTTGGCACTGGTGTAACTAATGATTTGCTTCCCTTCGCCGTCTTATTGATACAGTACCGCACCTAGGCCTATCCCGCTGGCGTCCGTCTGTAAAACGAAGGGTTTACTTGGATTTGGGCGTTTTAACGGTTTTAGTTGGGTAAAAGCCATTTTGAGTCCCGGAAGGTGGCATCGAGGTCTGGGGTCCACCTCCAACGTACTTTGCTCCCTAGTAGTGTAGTGAAGGGTGAGGCCGATCGAATTCGGCCATCCGATGGACAAATTCACGCAATCAGTTGTATAGACCAAGAAACTGACGGAGCTGTTTCTTGTTTATGGGAGTTGGAGACTCGGTGATGGCCTTGATGGTTGGTGGTTGTGGGGCGTTCGCATGGGCTGAGACAAAGCGACCGAGTAATTCTAGTTCAGTTCTTTCAAACTGGCATTTCTCCAGGTTGCAGGTTAATTGATGTAATTGGAACCGTTCTAACACCTTACTCAGGTGGATGAGATGTTCACCACAGGTGTTGGAATAAATTATCACATCGTCGAGATAGGCGAAGCAGAACTGGCCAGTGTATCCCATCAGTACCTCCTGACTCATGAGGCGTTGAAACGTGCTAGGTGCGCCCTTGATTTCAAAAGTCATAACCGTGAACCCTAACGTTTCTCCAGATGGTGTGGTTAAGGCTGTCGGGGGCTTTGATTCGTTGTCTAGTTGTACTTGCCAATATCCGGACTTCATGTCGAGCGTGATGAATATCTGGGCTTTCTCCAAGTCCTTAAGGGTGTCGTACAAGTTGATTGATGGTGGGTTGACGTCCCGGGTTGCGTTGTTGAGCTGCAGGTAGTCTACGCAGAAGCAGGGTGTGTGATCCTTTTTTCCCCACGATTATTATTATTATTATTATTAGCACCGCGTCTTACTACCCGTTCGGGTTATACGCACTTACGCTAATGTGTAATGTTAGGGTGATTGTGAGATGAAATGAAGGAGCTACAGTTTAACGTGGAATCCGAACCACGGTGGCGACCTGGCATTCCACACATTCACAAGATGTCTTGTCAGAGGTGTAGGAAGGGTTTGGAAATCTGATAAATCTGTGCCGGGACAGAGGATTGAACCCCGGCCGCCAGCATAGAAGTCTGACACCTTACCCCTAGACCACCAGGTCACCCTCCCACGATTACGATGGGGGAGTTGTAATCGGCCTCTCCGAGTTCTACTATTCCTTGATTCTTCATCTCTTGCACTTGATCTTTGACGATGGCATGTTTTGTGGTGGAGTACCGGTAGGGTCGGACTATGATTCTCCGGTTGTCCTCGAGTTGTATACGGTGGGTGATGCTACGTGTTCTTCTTAGGGGGCCTTGAGTTGTGAAGAGGTCGCGATGTCGGTCTAGGAGTCGTAGCAGTCTGTCTTGGTACTCCAAAGGGCGTGGTGCTGGATGTCCTCTTCCAGGACTGGAGCTGCTTGTTCGTGGAGTTTTGGGCTCCATGATAGGGCGTGACGTTCTTGGGACCCAAAGAGGACTCATTGGTGTTCGTAATCCATAACGGCCTTGTTTTGGGTGAACCAAGGCTGTCCTAAAATTAGTGATTCGTGAAGCTCCTCCGAGACGAGGCAGGTGATGTTGAGGGTGAGCGATTGCATGGTCACCGTTAGTTGGACCTGGCCCTGTGTTGTCAAGGTACTCTCGACCTTGGCTAGGTGTATGGGGTCAGAGTCCGGTGCTCGTGGTAGGGGAGGTGCCTTGGGTTAATGAAGTTGGAGGTAGCTCTGGTATTGAGTTGGGCGATGAGCGGTGTCTGGGAGGTCTCGCAGAGGACCCACGGTAGGGTCTTGCCTGTCGCTTGACTGACGCTGAGGATAATTGGTTGTAGTCCTGGGATCTCTTGGCCAGAGGTGGGGCTGGTTTCTCCTCCGACCTGCCATTTCCGGGTTTCCCCTATCTTGGCATCGCTGACCCAGAATGGGGCAGTTGCGATGTAAGTGACGTCCTGGACAGTAGTGACATCTTGGAGGCAGGGGCTCAAATGAGGTATCCGGAGTCTTGGCTGACCGTGACGTTGCTGGAGGAGTAGAGGAGCTCTTGGCTAGGTCTCATTCCACGTCGATGGCTCTGGTAATTATCTCTTCTAGGTCTTGGGGCAGAGGCGCCCGAAGAAATGGTCGTAATCCTGGGTGGACCAGTTCGATCAATAGTGGAATTAGGTTATCCACTGGGAGGCTGGTGTCAGGCGTTGGGATGGTCGTACTTTGTGTCAAAGGAAGGTTACCACAATTTCTTTTTGTTATTGTTCTCTCCCTTAGAATTCGGCATGCAGAGCTGCGAGGATGGTTGGACTGATGAAGTGGCTGGTCAGGCGTTTCTTGAATTCCTCCCATGTGGTTATGTACTCTCCGTGTATTTGCCACCATTTTGCAGCGGCATCCTTGAGTTAATGTTAGGTGCGGGCACCCATTCTATTGGACCTATTTGTGCTATCCGGAATTGGCTTTCACAACGTTGGGTGAAGTGGCTTGGGTCCTCGTGTCCTCGGCCATAGCATACCGGGAGTGTTACGGGAAGGTAACGGTTGTGGTACGGCTGTTGATGGTTATTGGGGGGAGGTTGGTATGGTGGTGAGCTTGAGGTTGAAGCGTTGCAGCGTCGGCATGGGGGAGATCTGAACAAAAGGCCGTTCAGATCTCTGGGTTCGTTTGCCCAACCCAAGCATCTGTAGTGGTAGGTTTTCCCGCAGTCCTCACAGGTTATTTCGCGGCCATTTTCACCGGTGCAGGTGAGTCTTTGGCAATACCGTGGTGTTGGAGTGGCATCCATGCAGGTGATGCACTGGTAGGGTGACACGCTGGGGTCTCGCGGCTCGTCGATCCATCCGAGGCAAAGGTGGTGGTAAGGTTTTTGACAACCTATGCATGTTACGTAGTGTTGTTCCCCTCTTGGGGTACACGCCGGGATGTTGCATTTCTGTCCTCTTGTCATCACCATCTTGTTGATTTTTGGTGTTGTTTGGGCGCCACTGGATTGTTTCACTTCCGGTAGTATTGAGTGTTACGTTGGGGTCGTGTAAGTTGTGGGTCCAGGGAATTTCAATTCCTCTTCTTTGTCGTAGGCTCCACGTCGGGCCGCCAGGACTGATAGTCGCCACCGGGTCGTTCTGTGTTTAACCGGCGGGACTGAGTGGGGAGATTGGGGTTGGGAGAGCACGTACCGTGGGCGATTCGCAGGAGTAGCGGCTGGGAGAAAAGTATATGGGAGTGCGGGGAGGGGGGGGGGTTGAGCGGGAAGGAATGTGGCTTGGTGGGTCGTTAGAGTTTAATCCCTGAGGTCTGGCAGCCGTGGCGGCTAGCGTACCGTCTTGGTAGTGTGCGGACCTCTGAGTTGAATATCCCGTTCGCGAAGTGCTGGGCCCAGGCGTGGTAGGTTTGTTATTGCCGCTGGACCGGTTCTGTGCGTTCTGCTGTCGCGTTTGTAGGCCTTTCCGGCGCGTTTCGTAAAGCCCATGTCGTTCCCGAACCGGTTACCGCAATACTGACGGAGACATTGGAAGATAAGGGGGAGGGTCAGGTGATAAGGGGGTGATCACACACGGGTGGTTAGGTGAGGGAGGGGAGAAGCCGGGTTATAGGAGGTAGGGAAGAGTGAGGGGAAGGAAACCTTGGCACTCAAGATGGCGTGGTGAGGAAGGACACCTTGGCACTCAAAATGGCGTAGTGAGGCAGGGATAGGAAGGACACCTCGGCACTCAAAATGGCGCAGTGAGGCAGGGAGAGAGAGGAGACCTCGGCACTCAGAATGGCGCGGCGAGGCAGGGAGAGGACGGGGACCTTGGCACTCAGAATGTCAGGGAGAGGGAGGAGACCTTAGCACTCAGAATGGCGCGGTGAGGCAGGGGGGAAGAAGACCTTGGCACTCAAAATGATGCGGTGAGGCAGGGAGAGGACGGGGACCTCGGCACTCAGAATGGTGCGGTGAGGCAAGGAGAGGGAGGAGAGACCTCATCACTCAGAATGGCGCGGTGAGGCAGGGAGGGGGAGGAGAGACCTCGGCACTCAGAATGGCGTGGTGAGGCAGGGAGGGGGGAGGAGAGACCTCGCCACTCAGGATGGCGCGGTGAGGCAGGGAGGGGGAGGAGAGACCTCACCACTCAGGATGGCGCGGTGAGACAGGGAGAGGGATGAAGGGGAGAACTCGAGACTGATAACTCATACCCGGTGTTTGTTTGTTAGGGTATTTATTTTTGTAACACTTAATTGGACATTAAACATGTATAAAACATTGAATATAACTTATACAAAAACGACGATCACCAGCCCCGAAGGGGCTCTCGAAAGTCAAACGATATAGATATAATCATAAAAACACCAAAAAGAAAATCATATGTCGCCCTGGCGGGCTGATTCAAATTTGGCCATAGGTTTATGGGCGGGAAAAATTAAACAAAACCCGTCCTGTCGCTGGTAGTTGGTCGACAGGGACCTAAAAATATATATTTATACAAACAGAAGGAACGACAGGGTAGAAAACATTGAAGAATGGGTGACCGGACGTAGATAAGACATGCAGGAAGTGAAGCGGAAGATGATTATGGTAAACTGAAAGTGAGATGGAGCACCGGGAGAATAACAGATCGAGTGACTGGAAAACTAGACAGGGGTACCCCGGCCCTCTGATAGAGGACCGGCTAGGACATCACATATTGCTTTATTAGACAGAACACTCACGAGCACGACATAATCAGATACATTCAACATGGAAAAATACCGGTTGATATTAATTTACTTTGAGTTTAGAAAAAGTTTGTGAAAATGTTTGTGATTGTTTATATTGATCTGGTTTAATTCGGGTTATTGCTATGAACTGTATGCTGTAGAAAATAAGGTTTGATGTACAGACCGGACCAACACACACCACTGGTTGGAAGACCGGGGTGGAGGGGTGTTGGCGCGGCGCGCGCATCCCTTCTCCTGACGCAGCGTTGGACGCCAGGGGTAGCGTGTGCAAGAGCGTACTAACTTCTAGCTACACCGGGTCTATGCAAGGACCGGCTATGACATGGTTGGTTAGAGTATAACACTTAAGTTTCAACGCCTAGTTCTTGTAGCAAACCAAGGTGTAGTAGAAGAGACATTGAAATATGAGCTGTGCTTTCATCCACATGCTCTTTTTGAGTCACCTACAGTTTTCAGACGTCTCAGATAGTGCACTGCATCACTGACTAGTGTAATTCCGCTTTGCAAAAATCATCTCAACAAATGTATCAACAAGAGACACAGACAGCTATACCCTAAAGAAACACTCGCTGAAACTGTTAACCACTGGATGGTGGATCACTTCTGTAGCGAGTGACGTGGGAAACAGAGCACACCTATGATTCCATAGCTGAATCGTATGCAAAATTCACTATTATATATTATGGAAACGCTACTAACGTTAGTCTACCATTTAAGTCCTGCTTCCCTCCCTCGAGGAGTTATACCAATGGCATTCAATTTTCTCTGTATCAGAAAAGCCTCTTTGTTTTATCATATTAGGCAAGTTTCGTGTTGAGCTAGACTGCCGAGGACGGGGAGATCAAGGTTCGAATCTCACTCGGGTGAACTGGGGTAAATGGTTTTACACTCTACTTCCAAGCAAATACGGATTCACTTCCTCTATATTCAACCTTCCCAAATCCTAGCCCATCAGTGTAACTGGCACTTATGCGTACAACCCGAATGGGTAGTAAGACGCGGTGCTAAGTATTATTGTCATTTTAGCCCCAAAAATGTATCATAAAGCCCCACAGTTGAGTCTTGTTTTATAATACATGTTTTCCCTGTCTAAATATCCATTATTATATTTATAGATTTCAAAGATCTTAAATGACTGCTATGTTACCCAGAAAGTTCTAAGGATGAAAAAGAAATTATTTTATTAAAAATTGTTATATTTTGAAAAATATGAGTAAGAGTATGAAAGAGTAGTAAAGGTTGTGTCGAAAATATTTACTTTATCATCCAATCACCGGTTTAATGTACTTTTATTAAGTGTATTAAGCTATGCGTGACCTGGCGGTCTAGGGGTAAGGTGTCAGACTTGTGTGCGGGGTCCGGGGTTCAATCCTCGGTCCCGGCACAAATTTATTTGATTGCCAAACCCTTCCTTCACCTCTGACACGTGTATTAATCACAATTTGGGAATGTGAGGAATGCCCGGCCTCCGCCGTGGTTCGAATCCCACGTTAAACTGTAAGTCCTCCATTTCATCTCACAAACACCCTACCATTACACATTAGCATAAGTGCGTACAACCCGAAAGGGTAGTAAGACGGGGTGCTAATACTGTATTAAGATACCTAGCCTTATTTACCTGTATCATATTACCACACTTGACCCTACTAGAATATCTGTAGAAATGTAATTCCAATAAGTAGTCGGATATTTCTATCAATTATCTATCAATATTTTAAACGTACTAATAATAATATTTAGCACCGCGTCTTACTACCCGTCCGGGTTATACGCTCTATGTACTAATTACTCTAATGGATTAGGAATTGGGAAGGTTGAATTAGAGGAAGTGAACCCGCATTTGCGTGGAGGGAGAATGGAAAACCATTTAGGAAAAACCACCCCCAGTTCACCCGACCGAGATTCGAACCTCGATCTCCCCGTCCTCAGCAGTCGAGCTCAACACAAGCGCGTTAGCCAACTACGCCACAGAGGCGGGTTTTAAACGTACTCTCGCCACAAAATCCACAAGTGTAGTTTTTCACAAAACTCTGAAAGGTCCACCTACTAACCTATATCGAGCAGCTGGTAGCTCAAAGTGAACGGTCAGGAGTCATCAAATGGACGTGGGAAGAGTTGTTGTTACAAAATGAACTGGTTTGTTTGACGGAGGTTGAAAACAGTTGCCTCACCGGTGAAAGTAACAGTTATCGTCGTCACTTTTTAAATATGAAGTGAAGTCGAAGTGAAACTTGAAATATGCGAAGCAAAGTCGAAGCTGAACTAGAAGATAAGGTTTTGGTCGGCAGATAATCTTACTTTTGGTTCTTAAATTATCCATAAAGTGAACCGAGATAAAGAAACAAATTTACAGAAAAAAAGTTAATCTTATTATTTTATTTTGACATACAGGTACACCCCACACTTACGACAGGTCATAACTCGAAGAACTGATATTTTTTTTCTCGCTTATCGATGAATTTTCTACACCGCAATAGTTATATACGGATTGTGCACGGGCTCATTCTTCACTCAACCGTAACCGTAACCGTAACTGACAAATATAATAGCTTGACTATTTAATCCATTATGGTATGCGCATTCGTTCAATTGTCATATTATTAGTAGCATATAGCCCTCTTGAGTCAAAGGTGGCTGTGTTATCTGTTAGCTCGTGATCTTAATTGATAGATCATATGTAGCTCATGATTTCTGCACGTCCATCACATACTCTGCCTTAAAATATGAGTAAAGAATGAATGATCTAAGGATGCCTCCTGCATAGCTCAGTGGTTAGAACATTGGCATATGAAGTCAAAGTTCCCGGGTTTGATTCCCTGTCAAAAAGACCTTTCTAATTTAAGTTGGACTGTATTATTTAAATCGCAAGTTTGTTAAATTAAAAACATTATGTATAAGGGTTAAAAGGTTTTTTAAATGATATGATAGGCTTTGCTCTTCAGTCACAATATGTGTACTGTACGCTGTGTCGGTCCTTGATACGCACTTCTCTCCTTCACAAGTGATTGTTTGTGTCTGCAGGAACTTCCTGGTGCCTTCCAAGTCAAAAGGCAGCTTCTCTCGTCCCGTGAGCCGGGATGCCAGTCCGGTGCGGCCCGTCGCGGAGCCCTGGACAATATCACCACGACGCCGGTATACGCCTCCTAGCGTCGCGGCGTGGGTTGAGCAGAGACCTCCTGCGGATAACACTACGTGCTACAGCCCGCCACCCGCGCCCAGGACCACCCTCAGGAGGTCCTCACAAGTGTCAGGTGCATGAAGTACATCGTCTCGACGCTCTTTACCATGAGAGGTGTCTGTCATTAGTTGATAATATTGGGTTGAAATAATAATTTCGACTCACTTAAAAAAAGTTATGTAACTAAATATATTCTAGGATAAATATATCACTTAATAATATCCTGACAGCAGGCCTTATTAAGAAAGATATCCTGGGAGATGGCCATTAGAAGTAAAATATCCTGGGGGAGGCCATTATAGGGAAAATATCCTGGGAGAAGGCCCTTAGAGGGAAAATATCCTAGGGGGAGGCCATTATAGGGAAAATATCCTGGGAGAAGGCCTTAGAGGGAATATATCCTGGGAGGAGGCCATTAAATGGAAAATATCCTTGGATGAGTGATTACTAGAGCGGTAGAGTAGTAAGATTCAGCGTATAATTAATTGGTTAGCAATACAATAACTAAACATTTGATATTATTGAGAGGTTTCCTTAAGTAATACAAAATAATTTAAATATTGGTATTTTATTGGGAGTGGGACGATAAAAAATCTAAGCATACAAAAAAATCACATAATCATTCGCAGCATTTAACCATTCATGACATAGCGATGCCAACAGCTTGTCCAAGATATAAATACATTAAACTTCAGGAAATAAATTATTAAGTAGGAGTCTTACAGATGTCGCTTCTCGCTGGAATATACTACTCGAACCGGTTTTGTTCTCGTCTAATTATATTTATGTTGTTTTATCTAGTGTAAATTTATTTATTAATAGGAGGTGCTTGAACCCCCAAGCCCTCTCCCCCCTCGTGCGTAAGGCCACCTCCCCACCACACACAAGCAAGTTGGTATGTCAAAAAATCTAGATTTTTACTATCATTTAATATTTTACAACATTTTAACTTTGAATTAAGACCTTATTTTTTTAAATCTGACAAATCAGAAGAAAAGTTGATACCACTTTGAATTATACAACGACATATGGCACGGAACAAAGTTTTACATAGATTACTCACTTTTTCTTTGCTTCCTTATCTAACATCACATTTATATATTTTCTTTGCTATCTACAACATTCTACACCATGTAGTTATTTTATAAGTATGAATTTGTTTTTACAGGTTGGCATTCTTGCTGATTTAGGAATACATTTTTCAAAGAAAAAGATCGGTGACGTTTCAGTGACTTGAGTTAGTATTCTGGAGACACATGTTTATGATGTAATAATTTACAAGCTTTTGGTGTGAATTATTATTAATATCTGCTTGTAAGTTCTTTGGTGAGGAACTTACTTTCAGAGATATCAGAGATATCCACAAATTGTCAATTATATTGCACAATTTGCATCTTGAAAGATAACTACACAAACTATCAGAAAGCGGAGGGAACCAACTTGTATGATATAAAAACGAGGCTAGTGTATGCTTTGAATACAATAGGGAAGAGGCAAACTTAAACCGTGCGCTATTTTAAATCTCCATAAGCCTCCAACAAAATTCTCACCACATTCTAGGTTCGGCAGCAAAATCAATTTGTTCTGATTCTGTGAAGGAGGCCATTGAAGAGGCAGTAAAGGCAAACTGTGATAATCAAGAGTTGAATATTGCAGTGGATGGAAATTGGCAGAAAAGAGGCCAAACATCCAATAATGGTGTAGTGACAGTTACTAGTGTGGATACTGGTTGTGTTCTGGATGTGTCGATACCTAGTAAACACTGTACATGTAAAGAAAATCTCAAGGGTGTCCATGGAGACAGTTGTACAGACAATTTTAGTAGAGCAATGGACGTACATGGAGCCAAAGAAATGTTTTGATCTGAACTTTTGTATATTGTAAAGTACAAATATTACTTGGGGGATGGGGATTCCAGTGCCTTCAGTATAGTGGTAGAAGATAGGCCATATGGAGACAATTTCACAATTGAAAACATGGGATATGTCGGCTACGTGCGAATATGAGAACTTCTCTTCGCAAACTAAAATTAAATACAGGAAAGAAAGCTCTTGCTGATGGAAAGATAATTGGTCAAAAAATCGCTTCACGGATGATAGAATTTTGGCTATTCAGAAATATTATGGCTTAGCAATTAGACGAAACCCTGGAAATCTTGAGAGCATGAAGAAAGCATTTTGGGCGGAGTATTTTCACTTGCTATCAAGAAATAAAAATCCTCAACTTGAGATTTGTGAAAAGGGTGAAGAGAGTTGGTGTAGGTACCAAAAAGCAGTGGCTAAAAAGAACCATACAACCATGATGAACATCTGCATATTATGACAGAAATAAAGCCAATTTTCAAAGATATGGCAAATCCTACACTTCTAGGAAAGTACTTACATGGCAAAAACCAGAAACCAATTGAGTCCGTGAACAGGGTCATTTGGTCTTGGTTACCCAAAACTGTTTTTGTTGGGCTTAAAACCATGCAATTTGGGGTTATGATGCCATATTATCCTTTAATAAAGGGGATATCACAAGATGTCATGTTTTAAAAAAGCTTGGGATCCCTGTAAGCCAAAAAACACTGTATCGGCTATGGCTTTACTCGACAAAACACGTGTGCAGAGAGGTGAGCGAATGCTACCTCAAATTCAAAAAAGACCAGACAACGCAGTGAAAGCGCTAATAGGAAACTGGAAGAAGCTTATAACAAACCATCTTATGGTGCTGGAATCCATTAAATATATGTTAATTTGGTAAACATTGTTAAAATGAAGTTTAAAATGCTTTTTCTCGGAAGTAGATTTTTTCAAACAAATGCCTCATTATCTCAGAGCCTAATATTGTTAATTACTTCAAATTCTTAACACTAATTATATGTGTAATGGAGATGAAGATGTTAACACGAGATTTTTACAATTGGACTGTAATTTTTTTTTTAAATTCTAAATTCGATATTTCCTTGGAAAAATTAAGAACATAACAAAAAAATTATAAAACGAAAATTAAAAGTTATTTTAAAAAACTCGTATTGAAATAATAATAAAGTTCCAAGTAAACACCCACAAAAATTTCGGCCAAAATTCTCCAGTGGACCCAGAGAAAACGGGTCTTAAATATGTTAAATTTAACATGGGGAAAATATAACCTACCGAACCCCCTTAAGTGCACCATAGCAGGCAAAACTTGTGTCAGTGATTAAGAGAACAGAAGATACTGTCTTAAGTGCACCATAGCAGGCGAAACTTGTGTCAGTGATTAAGAGAGCAGAAGAGACTGTCTTAAGTGCACCATAGCAGGTGAAACTTGTGTCAGTGATTAAGAGAGCAGAAGAGACTGTCTTAAGTGCACCATAGCAGGTGAAACTTGTGTCAGTGATTAAGAGAGCAGAAGAGACTGTCTTAAGTGCACCATAGCAGGTGAAACTTGTGTCAGTGATTAAGAGAGCAGAAGAGACTGTCTTAAGTGCACCATAGCAGGTGAAACTTGTGTCAGTGATTAAGATAGCAGAAGAGACTGTCTTAAGTGCACCATAGCAGGTGAAACTTGTGTCAGTGATTTAAGATAGCAGAAGAGACTGTCTTAAGTGCACCATAGTAGGTGAAACTTGTCAGTGATTAAGATAGCAGAAGAGACTGTCTTAAGTGCACCATAGCAGGTGAAACTTGTGTCAGTGATTAAGAGAGCAGAAGAGACTGTCTTAAGTGCACCATAGCAGGTGAAACTTGTGTCAGCGATTAAGATAGCAGAAGAGACTGTCTTAAGTGCACCATAGCAGGTGAAACTTGTGTCAGTGATTAAGAGAGCAGAAGAGACTGTCTTAAGTGCACCATGTAGGTGAAACTTGTCAGTGATTAAGATAGCAGAAGAGACTGTCTTAAGTGCACCATAGCAGGTGAAACTTGTGTCAGTGATTAAGAGAGCAGAAGAGACTGTCTTAAGTGCACCATAGTAGGTGAAACTTGTCAGTGATTAAGATAGCAGAAGAGACTTCTTAAGTGCACCATAGCAGGTGAAACTTGTGTCAGTGATTAAGAGAGCAGAAGAGACTGTCTTAAGTGCACCATAGTAGGTGGAAACTTGTGTCAGTGATTAAGATAGCAGAAGAGACTGTCTTAAGTGCACCATAGCAGGTGAAACTTGTGTCAGTGATTAAGAGAGCAGAAGAGACTGTCTTAAGTGCACCATAGTAGGTGAAAACTTGTGTCAGTGATTTAAGATAGCAGAAGAGACGCTTAGTGCACCATTAGAGGTGAAACTGTCAGTGATTAAGATAGAGAGAGAACTGTCTTAAGTGAACCATAGCAGGTGAACTTGTGTCAGTGATTAAGAAGCAGAAGAGACTGTCTTAAGTGCACCATAGAGGTGAAACTTGTGTCAGTGATTAAGAGAGCAGAAGAGACTGTCTTAAGTGCACCATAGAGGTGAAAAAAAAAAAAAAAAAAAGTAGGTGAAACTTGTCAGTGATTAAGATAGCAGAAGAGACTGTCTTAAGTGCACCATAGCAGGTGAAAACTTGTGTCAGTGATTAAGAGAGCAGAAGAGACTGTCTTAAGTGCACCATAGTGGGTGAAACTTGTTCAGTGATTAAGATAGCAGAAGAGACTGTCTTAAGTGCACCATAGCAGGTGAAAACTTGTGTCAGTGATTAAGAAGCAGAAGAGACTGTCTTAAGTGCACCATAGAGGTGAAACTTGTGTCAGTGATTAAGATAGCAGAAGAGACTGTCTTAAGTGCACCATAGCAGGTGAAACTTGTGTCAAACTTTGTCAGTGATTAAGATAGCAGAAGAGACTGTCTTAAGTGCACCATAGCAGGTGAAACTTGTGTCAGTGATTAAGAGAGCAGAAGAGACTGTCTTAAGTGCACCATAGTAGGTGAAACTTGTGTCAGTGATTAAGATAGCAGAAGAGACTGTCTTAAGTGCACCATAGCAGGTGAAACTTGTGTCAGTGATTAAGAGAGCAGAAGAGACTGTCTTAAGTGCACCATAGTAGGTGAAACTTGTGTCAGTGATTAAGATAGCAGAAGAGACTGTCTTAAGTGCACCATAGAGGTGAAACTTTGTCAGTGATTAAGATAGCAGAAGAGACTGTCTTAAGTGCACCATAGCAGGTGAAACTTGTGTCAGTGATTAAGAGAGCAGAAGAGACTGTCTTAAGTGCACCATAGAGGTGAAATTGTCAGTGATTAAGATAGCAGAAGAGACTGTCTTAAGTGCACATAGAGGTGAAATTGTGTCAGTGATTAAGAGAGCAGAAGAGACTGTCTTAAGTGCACCATAGTAGGTGAAACTTGTCAGTGATTAAGATAGCAGAAGAGACTGTCTTAAGTGCACCATAGAGGTGAAACTTGTCAGTGATTAAGATAGCAGAAGAGACTGTCTTAAGTGCACCATAGAGGTGAAACTTGTGTCAGTGATTAAGAGAGCAGAAGAGACTGTCTTAAGTGCACCATAGTAGGTGAAACTTGTCAGTGATTAAGAAGCAGAAGAGACTGTCTTAAGTGCACCATAGCAGGTGAAACTTTGTCAGTGATTAAGAGAGCAGAAGAGACTGTCTTAAGTGCACCATAGAGGTGAAACTTGTGTCAGTGATTAAGAGAGCAGAAGAGACTGTCTTAAGTGCACCATAGCAGGTGAAACTTGTGTCAGTGATTAAGAGAGCAGAAGAGACTGTCTTAAGTGCACCATAGTAGGTGAAACTTGTGTCAGTGATTAAGAAGCAGAAGAGACTGTCTTAAGTGCACCATAGAGGTGAAACTTGGTCAGTGATTAAGAGAGCAGAAGAGACTGTCTTAAGTGCACCATAGCAGGTGAAACTTGTGTCAGTGATTAAGAGAGCAGAAGAGACTGTCTTAAGTGCACCATAGCAGGTGAAACTTTGTCAGTGATTAAGAGAGCAGAAGAGACTGTCTTAAGTGCACCATAGAGGTGAAACTTGTCAGTGATTAAGATAGCAGAAGAGACTGTCTTAAGTGCACCATAGCAGGTGAAACTTGTGTCAGTGATTAAGAGAGCAGAAGAGACTGTCTTAAGTGCACCATAGCAGGTGAAACTTGTCAGTGATTAAGAGAGCAGAAGAGACTGTCTTAAGTGCACCATAGTAGGTGAAACTTGTCAGTGATTAAGAGAGCAGAAGAGACTGTCTTAAGTGCACCATAGTAGGTGAAACTTGTCAGTGATTAAGAAGCAGAAGAGACTGTCTTAAGTGCACCATAGCAGGTGAAACTTGTGTCAGTGATTAAGAAGCAGAAGAGACTGTCTTAAGTGCACCATAGCAGGTGAAACTTGTCAGTGATTAAGAGAGCAGAAGAGACTGTCTTAAGTGCACCATAGTAGGTGAAACTTGTCAGTGATTAAGAGAGCAGAAGAGACTGTCTTAAGTGCACCATAGTAGGTGAAACTTGTGCAGTGATTAAGAGAGCAGAAGAGACTGTCTTAAGTGCACCATAGCAGGTGAAACTTGTGTCAGGATTAAGAGAGCAGAAGAGACTGTCTTAAGTGCACCATAGCAGGTGAAACTTGTGTCAGCATTAAGAGAGCAGAAGAGACTGTCTTAAGTGCACCTAGAGCAGGTGAAACTTGTGTCAGCGATTAAGAGAGCAGAAGAGACTGTCTTAAGTGCACCATAGCAGGTGAAACTTGTGTCAGGATTAAGAGAGCAGAAGAGACTGTCTTAAGTGCACCATAGCAGGTGAAACTTGTGTCAGGATTAAGAGAGCAGAAGAGACTGTCTTAAGTGCACCATAGCAGGTGAAACTTGTGTCAGCGATTAAGAGAGCAGAAGAGACTGTCTTAAGTGCACCATAGTAGGTGAAACTTGTGTCAGTGATTAAGTAGCAGAAGAGACTGTCTTAAGTGCACCATAGAGGTGAAACTTGTCAGTGATTAAGATAGCAGAAGAGACTGTCTTAAGTGCACCATAGCAGGTGAAACTTTGTCAGCGATTAAGATAGCAGAAGAGACTGTCTTAAGTGCACCATAGTAGGTGAAACTTGTCAGTGATTAAGAGAGCAGAAGAGACTTCTTAAGTGCACCATAGCAGGTGAAACTTGTGTCAGTCGATTAAGATAGCAGAAGAGACTGTCTTAAGTGCACCATAGCAGGTGAAACTTGTGTCAGCGATTAAGAGAGCAGAAGAGACTGTCTTAAGTGCACCATAGCAGGTGAAACTTGTGTCAGCGATTAAGAGAGCAGAAGAGACTGTCTTAAGTGCACCATAGCAGGTGAAACTTGTCAGTGATTAAGATAGCAGAAGAGACTGTCTTAAGTGCACCATAGTAGGTGAAACTTGTCAGTGATTAAGAGAGCAGAAGAGACTGTCTTAAGTGCACCATAGTAGGTGAAACTTGTCAGTGATTAAGATAGCAGAAGAGACTGTCTTAAGTGCACCATAGCAGGTGAAACTTGTGTCAGTGATTAAGAGAGCAGAAGAGACTGTCAAGAATGTGATTTTATTGTTTTAGCACAACGTCTTACTACCCTTTCGGGTTACACGCTTGTGTAATACTTACGATAATGGTATTAGGAACTATGAAGGTTATATTTATAGAAAGTGTACCCACATTTTCGTGGAGGGATAGTAGAAAATCATTTTGGAAAACCACCCTCAGTACACCCGACCGAGATTAGAATCTCTATCAGCCCATCATTGGCAGTCTAGTCTACTGCAATAGTAGTGCGTTAAATCACACTGCCACCGAAGCGAGTAATGTGGTCCTATTGCAGATCACATTACTTGACGTATGAAAACATGAAAGTATAATTATATCCTACAATAACTTCTTTATCTGTCTTATGTAAATTAGACAATATATTTTTGAAAGCGATCGAACGTGTGGCCAATAGTACTCCTGTACCGGTGGTCACATGGTCTAGGACGTCAAGATCGCAATCAACACGATTGCCTGTGATGGGAAGGTCAAGGTTCGGATGGGCTGAGGTAGGTTAACTACTTCAGTTTTCCTCTCCATGCAAATGCGGGGAACTTTTTCTAAAACTATCATCTTCATCCTAATTCCTAAAATCAAGTTGTTGATAACCGTATTAATAGAGGTACTACTCTATAAAAACGGGCCGTAGACATATTTTGTGAAAGCCGAGTCTTACTACACGTCCGAGCTATCTGTATTTAATCATGCTAGTGGATTGGGAGCAAGGAAAGTAGAAATACAGAGGAAATGTACCCACATTTACATGGAAAGGTAAAGGTGAACTATTTAATAAATAAAGACTGTCAGAGCTCCTGCCTGGTAAGGAAACTAGTACACAACAAGAAATTTGGAAAGTATTTCTTGAGCTTACATTTCTCCTTTTGCTGGCCTCGATAACTCGATCATTTCAGCAACAGATGAAACATTTACTTATTGTGATAAGATAACAAGCTAATATTTGTTAAAATATAATTACAAACCAAGATAACAATAATCCAATGTGTGTTTATCTTTAAACTACCTTACAGGTATCTGTGGGCGCGCCGACTATAGGTCATACTCGTCTAGCTTGGTTTCCCGGTGACGCTGACTGGGAGATTGAATCTAAACCAGGTTTACCACCCCCACTCCACGCAAATTTTGATACATTTTCTCTAAAGATGCTACCTTTCTCACCCCCACCTTATTAGTTTAATTAAAATGCGTATATAGTCCTAGCGGATGGGTACAAAGACTTGGCGGAGAAGAATGTATTGAGATATATTATAGGTTGAGTAAATGTTTGCTTACAAAACTGAAAGGCTGTGCAAGTGTGATAATATTTTATTTTATTTTATTTCTGACATGACAAATAGCATTGTATAAGACTACTTGTTTTTTTAATAAATTGTTATTTGTGGGTGGTTTACCTATGATTGTTTTTTCAAAATATTGAAATATTTAAAAAATGGCTTTGACGATTTGCCTCTAAATAGGTAACTTGAACTTGTTTGAGATTAAAACAACAAACTGCTGCTGGAAACAGATATATTAGCCTATATCAAGTAATATTTTGTCAATAAGTGATCTAACAGTGTTACTTGTAATTAATTGCGAGGGATATTATATATATTATATATATATATATATATATATATATATATATATATATATATATATATATATAAATACACACAGAGCAATATTTTGTTAGGACGTAATATATATATATATATATATATATATTTTATACACACACACACACACACACACACACAAAGCAATATTTTGTTAGGACGTAATATAATAGTGTTACTTGTGATTAATTGTGAGGGATGTACCTCAAGTAATATTTTGTTAGGACGTAATATAACAGTGTTACTTGTAATTAATTGTGAGGAATAGAGCTAAAGTAATAGTTTGTCAGGAGGTGATTAAGTGTTATTTGTAGTTAATTGTGAGGGATATAGCGCAAGTAATATTTTCAGGGTGGCCACTCACCAGTAAAATTGGGAAAAATCCCGGGAAATGTTCTTGAATTTTTGCCATCATTTGAGAATTTAAAAGCGAGGACCACTATAAATAAATTTTTGGGCATACACATTTAAACATTTGCCATAGGGAAAACCACTTTAAATATATTCTGGAAAAATTAAATTTAAAATATTCTAGGCAAGTAGCTTCTAGGGGTATCCAAATCTCAAAGATTTGCTAGAGTAAGATCACTCCAAATATCTTGGAAAGGAGTCTAATTTTCAAAATATTACTAGACAAGGACCTTTCAAAATGGATTCTAAGGGTATTATATTTTCACAAAAGTATGGTGATGAGTCCCCGGATCTTCTTTGACTTGGGGGAAAGTTACTTTAAAAAAAATCGTATACACCCCTACACAAATAAAGTTCCACCGCCATTGGGTGAAGCACCTTTTGTAAATGCATAGGCCTATGCATACTACTGTTTATCTTGCCTAATCTCCACTTGTAGTTGAGCACACATCACACATGCAATAATGGCCTTTTGATCCAAACCTTTAAAAAATGTACGCTGAGAATGTAGAGGAATACCAAGGATATACCCTCGTTTTTAGTGGGGAGGGAGAGGTTCTTTCTATGGTGGATCGTGGTAAAGTCTCTCAACAGGAGGACCAGTGGGTTATACTAGGGTCGGATACTTGACCCACCTAGCATTCCAAATATTTGTCTACTTTTTGTCAACCAATTGTCTCTTCATCACATGGTCCTACTTGCATCGACTATGTGACCTACATGGCTTGTGAGTGAAGTCACTTGTCTGTCGACCACTTTTTCCACACATGTTAACCAGTGTATTGTCTGTCGGTTTGCCGGCACCCCAATTGATCGACCAGTTTGCTGTCACTTTGTCCACCTAAGCATGAACTTGTCAATCAGTTATTCCAAATCATGTCGGCCACATGTCTCATCTAGCCCTCGAGATTATTTTTACAGCTTATCGACCAGTTTGTATGATGCCAGTGAACCTGTAACTAATTTTGTTTACAAATACAATTATAGTACTTAGGCTTAGATATTTAATTCATATCATTAATAGCAATCAGTCCTAGTTAAATATAATTGTGTCTAAAAATATCAATATCATTGCACTTATTGTATTTCATTGAATATTATATTAAAAAAGTGTTTATCTTACTTTAAAAAAACTTTTAGTAAATGTCATTTCTATCCCACATATTCCAAAAAGTGTATTTAATTTTGTATATTAACTTGTTGGAATATGTAATCATCTTTACAAACAGCACAGTGAATTTGTTCTCATTAGCATTAAAAGTCATATATTTCTTCAAGTTTCCCTGGCTAGGCCAGGAGTGGATCCAGGTGGGGTTGGGTGCAATAGTCCCCTCCTGCATAGAAAATAATCATAAATATTGAAACCAATACTTTAAAGTTGTAAAGAATGACTGACTAACACCTTCCTCATCCTATCTCCTACACGACCTGATCAAAATTAGGCAACATCTCTTTCAACTTAGATCTAGAGCAAAGAAAGGGGATTAAAACTAAAATTTTCCAGTATTTGAATTATTAAGCCTAGCATTGAAATACATATTTTTTTCTTTTATTACTAAAACACTTTTAGACCTATGCACAGTATATATTTATTACTTTTATTGTGACGGTGACTTTTTATTTTATGTTATTTTTGTATTAAAATTACAAATTGGTTAATTCAACTTGTGTTTTTTCTTGAAGTCCTATTATTTATAGTAAGACTCTTTTCCAGAAGAGCTAGTAAGATTGTTAGTCGGCTGTCTTGACGCAGCTCACCGGCGCTCTGTTCCCAGAAGAGCTAGTAAGATTGTTAGTCGGCTGTCTGGACGCAGCTCACCGGCGCTCTGTTCCCAGAAGAGCTAGTAAGATTGTTAGTCGGCTGTCTGGACGCAGCTCACCGGCGCTCTGTTCCCAGAAGAGCTAGTAAGATTGTTAGTCGGCTGTCTTGACGCAGCTCACCGCCGCTCTTTTACGAAAATGTCGAGGAGTTATTTCTCTCATGTGATCTTGTCGAGAAATATGTTTTGAAGCCTTCATTACCATTGGGCATACTATTAGATAAAGATGGGTCAAATCCCATTTTTCTCGAATCCGAATAATTAAATTGGTCAATTTTGCAGCAATTTTCAGTCGATCACATAACAAAATACATCATTAAAAATCTATCTTTGTGCCTTCTAAATTTGCAAATATATCAACAACTAACTATACAATTTTTCTAGAATGATGAGGACACAAATATTCGAAGAAAGTTTTAATTTAGATAATAAACATAAGATGTTTAGACAAAAATAGAAACAAGAGTAGAGTGGGTGTTTGCGGGACCTATGATCATTTTTTAACTCAATCGAGGCAAAAAAAAAGTTCCCGACCCTTGCCCTGGGTCTTATCAAAGAAAATGGCATACTCTAAAAGTTTAACCTTTACATGAAAAGCAGCTATAAATGCAACCATCCAAAATGAAGACGCAAACTTTACACACATAACATAAGGTTTTTTTTTTACTTTAATTAATAGAGCAACTTTGGGGACATTTATTTTTTAATTTCATGATCCAATATTAAATATGTTTAACATGATTGGTGTTTAGTTTTATAATCATACATAGTGTACAGACTTTAGAGAAAATGTGATGTAATGTAATAACGCACCTTTTATCAAATAAATATGTTTATTTTATAAAATAAATATCTGTTGGTGCAATACCATCCCAAGAGGTATATCATGGTGTGTGTGTGTTGCAGTGCTAACGACGGTGAGTGCAGACGATGAGAGCAGGTACTCGACACAGGGCGCCCGCCCCAAGAAGAAGAGGCGCGCCCCCCCGCCACCCACTCCTCCGCCCGCTCTACACCAGGTGCGTTCAACAGACTAGATGACATAGTGAAATCCGTGTCCGGGAACTTTTTAAAATATAATTTCTGACTATCATAGACATTCTGAATGAAAGGTATAGTAAGGTCGCGGTCGCGCCCTTGTCTTACAAGAGTCAGGAACTATCAACTAAGCATGCGCGGTAAGGAACGGTCCATATTGCATATTGCGTTTCTTTGTTTAGCAGTCAACAGCTTTCACAAAGGGGGGAGGGGAAAAGCAAGGAACAAGTAGATAAAACTACAAACTTTAGTAAATATAATATGCAGTGGCGGCTCGCGAGGTAGGGCTCTAAGGCGCCTCCCCCCTTTGCAAAATAAAGCAAATGAAAAAAACAAAACATATTTTGAAATTCACACCAATTCTTTCATATTCATTTCATTACACAATGAAAAACATAAATTAATAATAATTTTTCGTTATATAAGTTCTCCGTGTTGTCGAGGAAATTATTAAAACCATAATCGCATCAATGTGAAACAACAAGCGCACCTATTAGTAAATTTAAGGTAGCATGTTGTGCTATGACAGCTGGGCGTACCGCCCAAGCTCTGACTGTATCGTAAGGCTGGTTGCCATGACAACCTGACGTCACTGTCGTTATCTAAGCAACTGTTTACTAGTCATGTGGGCTCTGCTAGTAGGGAGAGTCTTGCTACATGCAGTCAACAAATTGACTGCGCAGACATGCGATGGAGTCGCTCTATAAAAATGCCTACTATGTTTATTGTTACGCCCACCAATTAAATACATTGCTCAAAAGAGCTGCTTCTAATATAACAAGTCTCCTAAGATTATTTTTTTGTCAATTTAAATGGGATTGCTGCATTTTTCTCCCATTCTTCTGTAATTTAATTTAAAATGTATTTTTGTTTGTTAAATAAATTATTTCAAAGCTAGATTTTCTTCATATTATAATTAGTGATTTCCCTCTTTTATTTTTACCCGTTGTCTTTGTAGCCATTTCGAAATTCGGGTTGTAGTTACACTATCACAAAAAAAAAACTCACAATAGTTAAGGGCATACAATTCAATTTTTGAAGTTGCATAAGATTGTTCAGAATGGTTCAAGAGCCGGAGCCAGGGCCCCTGAACTAGTGGGGGCCCGGTGCTGCAGCCCCTCCCCCCTTTAATCGGTAGGGATCAGAGTTCAAATCCCCGTCTGGGTGGAATTAGTGTGGATTTACACTATCACTTTATCAGAGTGTCATCTGAAAATACGTGTTTGTTAAGCTGTAATGTGATTGTGTGCATTGAAGAATGAATCACCCTGTGATTGTTTGATTAGCACAAGTAGCAACAAACAGCAGCTGACTAGATCTGCGCTACTTGATTGATGTGCTCGACCATTCACTAACAAGTCATATTGCCTCTTTACAATCCTCATCAACAATTTTGAGCTCTGTTAATTATTGCTTTGTTGGTGACAAACGTGAACTTCAATATTTATTTTCAAAATGATCTCTGTTGCCATAGCCAGATCAGTTGAACTTTTTTTTTTATTAAACATCAAGGAGGGTTACGGATGGGGGGTTGGAGGGGATTCTACCTGCGGTGGATTATGGTGTAGTCCACCAATAGGATGCCAAAGAATCTTTTAAAAGATTAAAGTTCATCTTTTTTTTTATTGATAATACTTTCAGGGGATGAGGAAGTTTGCCCCCTTCATCTTTTGGTGTCCTGTTCATAATGCACATAAGTTGGAATAGTGTAATTATTAATTACGTTCACAACTGAAACGTGATGAATAGTGCACAATTAATATAGTTGGTTCAATTCCAGAAAACACTTGTGCTTTGCCTTGAGTAGAATATAAACCAATGAGACTGCTAGGAAAGGCTCTAAACCATTAAAATGGCGGAATGAAACGCAAACAAGAGATTTTTAAAAAAGTTTGAAGACTGTCTTTATTGCTTCAGTTTCAATAACTATGATTATAAATAGAACTAGAACTAAAGGTGAACTGCATTTGAAGGCCTGGTTATCAATTATGATGGTTATAATTGATGTATTTTGTCTATTTTTTTAAATAGTGCACAATGCATAAAGGTGATTTTATCTTAATGTTTTATGTGTTATGCATGAACTTAAGAATAGACGATCCTTGTATCAGCCAATGAGGATGGGAGAAGCTATAGCAGGATGGCTTAAGTATGGAGTGCATTGTTGCCCTTTTATACAAAGATTATGACACTCAGTTCAGAGTATTTCCTTGGTTTTATACATTGTTTCAAAACGTCCAGTTTTACCTTAGATCTATTGTCAAAAGGTCACACAGCATCAAACACACAAATTTTAATTGTTGTCAAGACAACAAATGGCTCTTTAGGGATTATTCTCTAAATTGTTCCGTTAAATGAATCATTTGAGTTTTGGGTCATCCTGTGTAAGCCAAGCATTTCTGGGTCTGGGAGACACTCATAAACATGCTTTATTTTGTGAACAATATTTAAAGTAAGCAATTTTAGTGTTTACAGGCTTATAAAACATCCGCTGACTTAGCTTTTTGATAAGAACAGTAACTTTCACTGGCTCAGGGCACTGACCATGAAGGAGTTGGTCGTCATGGGCAGACAAATGGTAAAGAAAGAGTGGTTCGAATTGCCTTACTCATGTGTTTAGTATTATTGATATTTTAATATGTAAAGCAATGCAAGTAGTCCTGTAACTTGCCGATCATAGAATGTGTCTATTTTCCTTTACCGCCACGTTTTTGTTCTTTTGCAATCTTTCTTACTGCTTTACCAAATCATCTTTAATAGTGACCTACAAATTCTTTTAGAGTTCAAACACATAAAACATAAATATCATAATCTAGAGGTTTAAAATGTTCACGATTGAAGTACTTTCTCTTGATATTAGAAAGTAACAATACTAATAATAAACAATTATTTAGAACACCGTTAGTTCAGTTGCCAAACTGGCCATCTCCTTTGATGATCTGCAAAACAGGCCATTTTCAAAATTTAAATTATAATTCTGACCAAAATAACATACTAATATTATTTATACTCTGACTTATTTATCTTAAAGGTATTTCCTACAAGATGAATTCGAAACAATTGACTTGGGTTATAGTTTACTGTAGAATTTTTTTTAAACTCTCCTGTAAAATTATTATATTTGGGGATGGCTGGATTAGAAAAACTAGAGCAAATCTGTCTTGCCTAAGCTAGTCCATAAGATTAACATTGATTTAATTACGTTAATTATTTAAATATATATTAAAAAATTACTACACATCTCATTTCCATTGTATAATCCTTGTTCACAGGCTTCCAATACCTCATTGACCTCCGGGGACAACACGAGTAACTCAGGAACGTCAAATAGCACCCCTCACCAGAATTCATCTGATCTGATCCAACCATCAACTAATGAGACCGAACCTATCGTGGAACAAACCGAGATTGATCACGAAACTCTCCGATTCCTTGTCAACAGAATACAGACAGAATTCAACAATGAAGAAGGGGACATTGAAGTAGAAGAAGATGCCTCTCAAAGAAAGACCATTCCATTTGTCAAGTGTTCCAGTGCAAAAACTTGTAATGTAGAAACAGAAGAATCAACTGGTAGCAATGAGTCTTTAGATGATAAGTCACTTGTAACAGTATCTGGTAGCAATGAGTTGTTAGAGGATGTTTCTCTTTATATTGAACATCCAACTAATAGGTCACTTGTAACAGTATCTGGTAGCAATGAGTTGTTAGAGGATGTTTCTCTTTCTATTGAACATCCAACCAATAAGTCACTTGTAACAGTATCTGGTAGCAATGAGTCGTTAGATAATGTTTCCTTTACTATTGAACATCCAACCAATAGGTCACTGGTAACACTATCTGGCAGCAATGAGTTGACAGATGATGTTTCTCCTACTATTGAACATCAAACCAGTAGGTTACTGACAGAAGAATCTGGTAACAATGAGTTGCCAGATGACGTTTCTTTTCCTATAGATCATCTGACAACTGATTCACTGATAGAAGCATCTAGAAATCAAATTACATTTGAATCATCGATTGCATCATTATCTGAGAAGGAAAACTCAGACGAATTGATTAATAACAATTTGAGTGACTTGACTGTTGAAGAATCAAAACGTAAAGTAGAATCAAAGAAAGAGTCCATACATTCGTTAACTATCAAAGAGGGGTCTGACATAGCAACAGTCGTTGTAGTATCCTCTGAAAAAAATTCCCCAATCAGTGGGGAACGTGTTGACGAGAGAGATGAAACAGAAAATTTTAGTGAATTAAAATACGTCAGCAAGATACCCAACAATAATCTAATCAAAAGTGATACATCCGAAAGAACTACTTCCAACAGAAACTTTGAACTACCCTCCCAAGTAGAATCCAATAATTGTGATAACATCAAAACAAATAGCGACAACATAAGCGAAGAGAAAAACAACTCCAATGAAATTGTATGTACCAACACCTTAACACAATTAAATAAAGATGATAGTAGTGATATTACAAGGGTTACCACGCCTAATGAATCCACTGAAACAACTAAAAAGGATGCGAATGTCATTGAAACAAATATTAAAGAAGTCCGAAATGGTTTGGTAGAAACGTCTATAGACAGTCAACTAGAATTTGATGATGGAAACAAATCGCCAACTAAAGAAGTTCCGCCTGAGATCCCAGCGAAGAAAACAAATAATAGGTTTTTTCGTTCCTTAAAGACGACTAAGAAAGAGTCCCTAACTTCAAGCCCAACGCCTCCTCCGAGGTCAAAACCACAACCAACACCCAGAATCAAGAGGCTCAAAAAATTGTTTGCCAGTTAATTATATAATTCCAAATTATTGTAGCTTCCTCTAGAATAATTTATACTTTATCTATGTACTATGTGGTAAACTTATAGACTGAATGTTAACAATAAATTAATTTATGTTATAGCAAATATATAGTTTCCATTTACACAAATCTATAATTATTCAAAATTAACAGGACGGTGTATTCAACATAATCAGTTGATTTCAATTCTTCTTTTAAAGTTAACAATTATTCAACGAGTAGACACCTCACAGGTAAGAAATATTTTAAGCTTATAATATGCTATAAGCGAAGGTAAAATATTAAACTAAACTAACATTTAATTATATTATTATTTTTAGATGGTCTGCCTTACGACAGGTCTATTCATTTTGTCAGTGTACTTAGACCACCAATGCGCTTAGTACTCCGCCTTCAGCTCCCAGAATTTTCTTCTTTCTTTCATGTAATCCAATATTTGAACTCTCTTTATTAAGCTCTTCATATCATACGCCTTTCCTTATATGACATTGTGTAGAAGACAGTTCCTCCTAAAGATGTGTCCAATCCAGTTTGTACTGAAGAATCACATTTAAAATAGTTTTCTTCTCACCTACTCTTCTTAGGACTTATTCATTTGTCACTCTGTCTGTCCACCTGATCTTCTCAAGCATTCTCCAGCACCACATTTCAAAGCTCTCCAAGTATTTCTTTTCCATCTTCCTGAGAGTCCAAGTTCCTGCTCCAC
This sequence comes from Timema cristinae, assembly GCA_039000515.1. Lineage (NCBI taxonomy): Eukaryota > Metazoa > Arthropoda > Insecta > Phasmatodea > Timematidae > Timema > Timema cristinae. The sequence continues at coordinate 14,411,321 of JBCFYV010011164.1, read as the reverse complement.
ACAGCGCGCTACACCAAATGTAGCATTTCATCAGTTTCTTCCTCAGTTTCATATTCAACTTGCTGGACAACAGTAACCTCTTCTTGTTGAAAGCTTCCTTGACCATGGCGATCCTCGACCTAATTCTCTTGGTGAAATAGGCATCCTTTGCCAGCAGACTTTCCATATACTTGAATTGCTCTGTTTTCCAATTTGGTTTTTCAGCGGCTCTTCATTTTTTGGAATCACCATCACTTTTGCCTCTCTCTGTTGATCTCCATGCCATATCTTATCCCTATCTCCACCAGCAGGTTCATCATTTCCTTAAACTCTTCTTAATTTTGGCCAGCAATGCTAGATCATTTCCGTATTTTATCGTGTTGATGACGCGTTCTCCTATCCTGTAATTGCCACGTCCATCCAGGGCTTCCCCGACCAACCACTCGCCATACACGTTAAACAGACTGGGTGACAAACAGCACCCCTGCCTCACTCCTCTTCCTATCTCTACGCTGTTGGTCTCTCCATTATTCAGCCTCACCTTCACTCACAGTACCAGGTACAGGTTTGCAATCAGCCTTCTGTCTCTCCAGTTGATGCTATAATGAAGCAGTAATATAATACGAGAGGGCAAATCTACCCCAATAAATCTTCAAATTAAGGAAATAGGGATGAATTTGACTTTTGTATTACTCTAGGCCCAATCTTACAGTGTCACATTATTCTATTCGATAGGGTTAACTTAAGGTTAAGTGATAGCAACCACTATTTTTTATTTTACGTTTGATTAGTGCTAATGTCCAAGTAAAAGGGCTCGTAAAGTTAACGCGATATGTACCTTCCTGTTGGCAAATATAACGTTCACATTAACAACGTTGAACACTCCGCCATATTGTTTTCAAGGCGATTGTTATTATTAAAGTGAGGTTACATTTATTTATATTATGAAATGGGTGATTTATTGTTTGATTATGATGAATTTTAGGATGAGTTACAAGTTCTAAGGAACCTTAAACTTTGAATACCAGAGAGATCCTTGGAACAAAAGAATTTCCTGGAATTTTATAACGAGGAAGAATTTGTTTACGTTTTTATGTGAACCAAAATAAAGTTTTAGAGTTTCTTGAAGTGAATGAACACCAATTAGAAGTGTTTATTTTAAATCCTTTGTATTTATCTATTAATTCAATTAGCAACATTATTTTGGCTTATATCACAAAAGTGAAGTAAAATTTAAAACTTGAAACGGCAACTAATTTCAAAATTATTTTTTTATAAAGTGACGTCAAAATAAAAAGATTACTGTCCATTTTGATATTAAATATTACTGGAAATAAATACTTTTGGTTTATTTAAATTTAAAGGTTTACTTTATCTTATTTAAAACTAAGACTATTCCAAACATTTTTGCGTGGTAAATTTTCCTTAATTTATCATGCAAAACCCACCGTATTAAGACAAATTGAAAATGGTACCTTAAGCATGATATAATTTAGGATAGTTCAATGATTGAATTTTGATCATACACATCCAAAGGTCTTGAGTTGTATTTATCTAACAAAGGCCACTTTTCAAATATACATGATTCCCTTTTCTTGTTTTAAATAAATGTCGCTATACAGTATGCTTATTGTTAATCTGCAGATGAGATTATAAATGGACCGACCAAAGGGCCCACTCCAATTCACAGATCTGAAAGGCTCTATAGGAGTGCAACAAGTTGCAATCCCGTAAGGAGTACGGACCAATATCTGATGGTTAGCTCTACGTGCGGTCGTTCTTGTCCATGATACAGTGGAGGACCTCTGATGGATTGGCGGGGGACTTTGAAAATACTTGCGTTGGGAAAGTGAAAATAGTGTTACTAAGCCCTGAGTTAACAAGTTTGCTCCTGGAATGTAGGCCTAAACGAGGATTGGCTACTGGACAACATCGAGCCACAAACCTGCTGGATAACATGGATCATGATTAGTGTTCCTGATGACCTATACACTTCTCAGGCGATATAAACATGTTTAAAGATTGATCGTGATATATTAATTTTATTTATTGTTTTTATTTAGCACCACGTCTTACTACCCACTTGTGTTATATACTTAAATACTAATTTCGCTAATAGGTAAGGAATTTATTGGAAGTGAACCCGAATTTATATGGAGGTAGAGTGGAAAACCATTTAGGAAACACCACCAAGTTCACCCAACAGAGATTTGAAACTCAATCTCCCTGTCCTCGGCAGTCTAGCTCAACACGAATTTACCGCGTTAGCTAACTACGCCACCGAGACGGGTGACATATTAATGTCTCACTGGGTTTTTCCCATTGGATTGACATTAAAAAAGGTTCTTCTGGGCTTTCCCCTTGAGTAAGCCGACTTATAGACAGTAAATACTCGTAACTTCTTAATTTCCAACCTTGTTCCACAAAGCTAAAATTCTTGACAAGAGTCAAAGTCCCTGACGTTCTCACAACAAATGACTAATAACAATAAATTCAATTTCTCAGAGATATTTAGTTTATTACTCGCTTGTGAAATTGAGACTGGTATAGCTGACATGTGCAGCTGCTCAAGCAGAGGCTATATCAGGTAGAGGGGCGCTGCCACAAAAGAATTAAAGAAAATAACTTTGTTACTTGGTTAATTTAGAAGTGAAATTAATTACAGCACAAGTCAAAAGGGGCAAGTGGCAGGAAGTCAATGGTTGTATGAGTTATTTCAAGCAAGCACACTTGAAACACACTCTCGTACAATTATAGCAAAACAATACTGGGAAGAAATAAACCTTAAACTTGTAATACTAACAAATTAATCTCTAGACACACCGTCAGTCTAATTTGATTTAAAAATGTTTAAAAATGTCCTAATCATTTTTTGCTTTGGATTACAGTATTGGTGCGCATTATCATGTGAAATGAATAGTAAATGTTCAAGACAATGGCATAAACATACCATCTACTAAGGCACTTCCCTTAAAGGTCCGTGTCTCAGCGGCCACCCAGCTTAGGAAGAAGCAGAGTTATCTATTATATAACATAGTAAATCAATCAAGTAATAAATCATTTATTAAATAAGAGCTAAAGATATACTTTATATAAGAGTATAATTAAGTATATTTATATTTAGATGTCGCTGTTTTCTTAACTCCATTCGAATGCACAAACAATGATTAATGTATCCTGAAAATTGAAAAATGACACCTGGACATGGGAATCGAGCCGGGACCTTTGGCTTAAAACACCAATGCTCTAACCACTGAGTTATCCGGGAATCGTCCCGTGCCCAGGGTCATCCTTCACTCATTTTAAGGCAGTCTCTATGATGGACGTGCGGAAATCGTCGGCTACAAATGTGTGATTTAATTAAGATCATAAACTCTGCCTTAAAATATGAGTGAAGAATAACACATAGAACAGGAGGATTCTTGAATAGCTCAATGGGTAGAGCATTGGCGTACTAATCGAAAGGTCCCGGATTCGATTACCGTGTAAAGGTGTCATTTTTCAATTTTCAGTCATCTAGATGAAGTAATCCTCAATAAACGTATAAATGATAGCTTTGGCTAATTTATTCTTAATGATTAATGTGATGAAATGTCCTAAATGGACGAATAAGTTAATATAACAAAGAATAAACACCCACTGAACTATAAGGTTGTATTGATTGAAAGTATATATTAGTGCGTTGATACGTTTATAATTTATAGAGCGTGCGTCCGTCATACACTGTCTCAAAACTCAGAAGAGATGTCCAACAAGGTGGCAAGTCTAAAAAAAACTACACACTATGGGATGTGACCCCGCTAAATTAGTACTGCCGAGTCCACAGACAAGTTATTACCCTTGTCTCATAAGAAAACAACATTTGTATGCCAATGAAATCAGTTCATTAAATAAGAACCCAACTTGGTTGGTTCATTAAAATTGTTGTTGCATGGTAAATTTAACCAGTTTGTGAATCTAAATCACAATTAAAGCGCTCATGACCATATTATGACTAGGATTGAATATGATATTATAACACATTTTCCTGTGATCTCTAATATTACAATATTTTACCCAAATCAATGAAGTCAAACTGTAAGAGATGTAATTCTAATTCAATTAAAATTAAAGGCTTACTAAGGCAAAATATACACGTTGGAGTAATACTCACTAGAGCTAGTTATGTGTGGTATAATATAACATAATCATCTACGAGAACATATGAGAATGGTTATTGAGTTTCTGTTTGTTACTCCCCTTTTTATGACTATCCAATTTTTCTTCAATTGCTTTAAACGTTTAAAATGTTTAAACCATTGACATAGTTAAAGGATAGTATAAATCGATATTTCCTATGTATCGAATATGGACAGTTTTAAGCGCTAGCAGTGGTTGTAGGCGGTACTAAAAGTCAAACCTGCCCACTTGCGTCACATTCAAATTTATTGTTGGCTTTTTTTGCTTTTTATATGTGCTTTCATATTACTAACTATAACCAGGAATCATACCATGTGTATATATATATTTCATTTAAATATTTAAAGCATATACTTTTTGTCAGTATTTAGAAGTATATGATTTTATATATATTTATATAAATATTATAATAAATTAGAATATATTTATATACTTCTTAATAACAACATACAGTTTCTATGTCAACCAAGTAGATGCATTTAAACTTACGAAACAAACGAGTGAAAATGGGGAGATACATAGATATAAATAAAAAATAAGTGTACTTCATAAAAATTTGACTTAGTGATTTTTGCCCCCCCTTGTCGTAAATCACATAAAAAGATAAAGATGTGATTTCTTCACTCAAATTGTTCTGATAAAATGTACTTTATAAAAATAAATATATATTTGGGCGGGGGGGGGGGGGGGTCCTGCCCTCTTACCAAAATGCTTCACCTAAAAATTATAGCTATGGCATTTCTTCACTAAATTAGTTGGAATAAAGTGTAAAGCCTGCTTTCTAAAAAAAAATTAGCTTAGGAGGGTTTTTGATCACCTAAAAACTAAAACTAAACTAAAATCGTTAAGATAAACTGCATTTTATACAAATTTAGCTTTGGAGGGACTTCTGCCCCATGGACATAGCTCCTCCCCTAAAAATGAATGAGAAGATATTGGGTAGAATAATTCGGGTAAGGTGTTCTTTATGGAAAGTTGGACACACACAAACATATGAGCCATATTGGTGACGAGGACTCACTTCTCACGAATAAATGACTATAAGCATCACCCTCTTGGTTTCCATGTCAATCATTTGAGATGGGGATGTAGGGGACGTGAGAAAACTTCAGTGTTTTTAGTTTTTATATCAAAACTTTTTTGAGACAAATAAAAAAAATTGCTTCAGTAAAAACTTACGAGTTAATTCTTATTCACTTGGTGATACCAATAGTTTTTAAATATATCTCAATAGAATAACGGCATTATCTAATAAACTTTTCAAATGAATGAAAAAGTTAATGAGATAATGCCTTCATTTTCGTCACAGATATTCAACAACAGCTGTTGATAGTGCTATGTGAAAAAGATTTAACTCCATGTTTATACCCCCTACACTGCCCCCTTGAACATATAAAATAATGTAATATGTAACCATTCTGAGGTAGTACGTGCCCTCTATGTTTTGATTATTTTGAAATGTTATAGGTATCGAAGATTTGTTTCTGCCTTCAAGCACGTAAAAAGTGTAATATTTAACTATTTTGAGGTAGCAACTGCAATTTCTCTAGGTACTGTATTTAAACGTTTAATGAAGAATGAAAATAATACCAAAGCCAGTTTTCTCGATCCCGTTGTATTTGTCCACTAAACGAGTTTTATTGCTACAATTTTACATAATTCAGAATGGAGAAAGAGTCACGAAATACATCTAGTCACTCAGACTTGGGAAAGCGTGACTAGCTACTAAAACTATTTAAAACTAAAATTAGTACAAAGTTGAACACTCTTTGCAACTATTTTGGATTCAAACATTCATTCAGGCTTCAGAGACTGCCTGACATGAAACTATTTTTGTTTTTGAAATTAATACCTAGATCTCAACAGTGATAAATAAAAATAAGCAGTCAGTTGGGGTCTCAGCTTCTGACCCTGGAGCATGTCCGGCCTCTTGTGATGTGATTTTTTTGGAGACAGAGCACTGAGTGTAGACTTTGGGTTGAGGGTTCTACCTTCCCCCCTCCAAATAATTAACTTTTCAGTATGTTCATAAAATGAAAGTTAAATTCCTTATTAATATTGTTCACCTTCAGGCTCCTAACATGCAGAACCCCCCCCCCCCCCCAATAAACCTTTTGTTATGACAGTGCCTCCCACACAGTGTACAGCCGTAATTACGTTATAAACTATTTTGAAGATACCTTATAATATTGCATCGCCAAGCCCAGTAAGGTACAAGGCTGGTTTATTCTCTGCACGATTTAGCTATTGAAAGTTAGATCTAAGAAAATAATACAATTGAATTTAATTAGATCTACAATAATATTAAAATTGTAATAAGTCAAACAAATCATTAAATCATGCAAATACGAAACAATGTTTCAATATTTTAAAATGAACTAGTCTGCTAGTGGCATCAATATAAAAGTTAGAATAATACTAACAAATATGAGAAATTAAATCATGTCAAATCATTTAAACATAATCCGCAAAGCTTGACGGGCCGCTGATTTAATGGCCCAAATTTAGAATATAGGGGATGGGAAAGCACAGTCCCTTTCCGCCTTCAGTCCATCTGGCAGAGATTTAAACCTCAAGCAGATGTCACCTCTCCCCAATCTAGTACATTCAGATAGTGTGAGAAATCTAACAAATTATGTGTGGCCTTTTTCATTTCTTTTAACTTAATTAGGATAGTTATTATGTGTAGTCACAAAACTATCAGACCTAGTTAATACATGTATTTGCTTTTCTTCCTTGCCTTACATAGAACCAGTAACACTATTCTTAAGTGTGTCAGTTGTCCAATCATGGTTTCAAAAGTCATTAAATTTAAATAAATTTTGATTGACTGATTTGCTAACTTGTAAAGTCACAGTTATCCTAGACAATTTATGGCATAATATTGCTAGGTGTAAAGTGAAAAGGAAATTAGTATAGGTAATATTAGCATAAATACACTCTGACAATCTTCAAGAGAACTACAAGATAAGTCTAGAGCAACACCTTGTCATTTCTTATGATTTTTTTTTATTTTTTCTATTTTATTCAGGGTATTTAATGTACATTTTCTGAAACTCAGGTCTTTTTTTCCATCTTTGGCCACCGGCTTACTAGGCCTGTCGTGGCCTAAACCTGGGTAGCAAGGCTGTCGCCTACAGGTTCCCAGGTAAACCTTATTGTAGTGGTAGCTTTCACTCACTGAGGCTACAGGTGCTGAGGACCTGGCCACAGGCTGGAAAAAGTTAATGATGATGACTTTCTGAATCAACTCATTATATCAGCACACGACTTTTAAACTATCTAAAATCTATAAGTCACACCACCCAGTACTCAGCCATTGATTTATTCACTATGAAAGGGTGTAACTACACTTCACCAATGATAAATATATCGGCAATGCAAGTAATAGAACCCAAGACACTTAGCTCAGCAGGCAGACACGCTATTGACTGAACTATTGCATCGGACCTAATTGGATCCAAGTTTTGCTTTGCCTCTGATTGAACTGGAATATAATGTTGAAATATAATTAAACAAATAGGAAGAATAGGTATTCTACTTAAATGAAATATTATTGTCATGCAGTAGCCTACTAGACTAAGCATAATAGCATAGTTTTTTATTAATCAAATAAAATGCCTAGATCCTCCCCCTCTCCCCTAGACCATATAAAATGCTATCTACAATAATATGGGTGCAACCGACTGCTAGCAGAACTTTTACAGTAAATATTGGTTGAAAGTCGCAGTGATAGGACGCTAAATAGTCTTCCCATTTTATGCTCTTTGTTTTTTATGGTGCAATATTTAGATATTTAATCACTTTAATACACAATATGCACTAATCTAATAGGGTCTAGTGTATTAATCACAACTTGTGAATGTGTGGAATGCCAGGCCTCTACCGTGGTTCAGATCCCACGTTGACCTGTAGGTCCTCCCTTTCATCTCTCAATCATCCTACCATTACGCATTAGCGTAAGTGCGTATAGCCCAATCGGGTAGTAAGACGCGGTGCTAATAATAATAATAATAATAATAATAATAATAATAATAATAATAATAATAATAATAATAATAATAATAATATAATAATAATAGGGTATGGATTGGCCAAAGTTAAAAGGCTTTTGCAGGGATTAGACCTTTAGCGGTTAGTTGAAGAACACATTATTGATCGTGTGGTTGGACATTTACACTTCCTCCGAAATTCAAGCTTTTAAAGAAGTCCTTAGGCCTAAGATTATGGTGGAACGATATACATATACATATATAGGTGATTCATGCGAATATTTTCTAAATTATTGTTTTGTCTTAGTCTTTAGATGGCTGACCCTTTTTTTATGCCTGATAAGAATACCCAATATACTAGTATTCATTCACTGCCATTGGGGCTTTTATTTAAATGTAGGCGCACATATTTATTCAGACTGTATCCAAATAGTCAAGTACACTTGACTTGATGACTTCACACTTAACACGCATTTGAGATAAAAGACTGCAACAGACTATCCGAACGGCAAAATATCCTTTTCACGCCCTTGAGTCCGCAGTGTGGCTTCATATCAATGCTCTTAGAAACTATTTTAAATGCCAACTATCAGCCCGAATTAGCGTTTGTGGTGACTTATTTTCACTGCATATGACAAATTAGCCAGATTATACAACACAACACAATACAACTCTACAACACTACAAAACAACCAGTGTATTTAACGTACGTTATCAAAGATCATATTAATCAAATAGCTCTCTCTCTCTAGCAACCGAAAAACTAAACAATTGCCGATCTATCACCGCATCGACGGCGTGTCAAGGGCAACTTGCTGCCACCCTTGGACTCAAGGGCGTGTGAGGGTTGCATTAGCACACTTCCTAACTATTCAAAGACATAATTTTATAACAAAATACTATCACTATTAAAACCTTATTTACAACCATAAGGTAGATAAAGCCATTACAGTTCACTGTTTTGTAAAGTATGAATCGATTGTCCAATCACAGCTTGAATTTGGCTACACTAGTGATTACTGTGGTTATTGATATAACTAAAATAAGGTTGAAGTAGCTCCTATAAGAGATATTCGACCGTGATGCATTGATATCTATAATATAACTGGATGGACATCTGTGGTTGAAATTTTCAAGCTGTCGTCTGCATACCATTGTGTAGGAGAGCAAAAAACTTTCAGGTATCTCTTTCTTTCTTGCACTCATACAAGGCAAGGTGTCATTTTGACATTGTTCATTAATTTGATTGAATATATTAGATACATCAATGTGCGATCAGTTAAATGAAATAAATGTATTAGTAAAAGCTTTGAAGTTCGAAATTGGTGAGTTTTTTCCTTAAATAAGTCGATGTAGGCTAATATATACGATGATTTTTGAAGGAAGTTAATTTGTAAGGCTTTATCTCGTACCAGAATCCTACTATATAGTAGAGTTTAGGTAGGATAAAAGACCTTCCAGAAGTGGATTTATACTTCCTTTATAAGTGGCCGTTTATCCAACCAAAATACTAAAATACAATAGTATTTTGGTACGAAAGCAAAGGAGAGTACAAGAAGGGCAATGTTGAGAACGTGAGGTGAGTGGGAGGGAGACCAAGAGACCATTTTTTAAAAATTTGGGGTGATAATCAAGCCTTGAACCGAACTTTTAGGCAACTGTATTTTTAGATTAATTAATTAATTTATTTACAAGGCTAATAATTTCAGGGGGGGAGGGGGTGTTTGGTGAGCACATCCCCCAATTGCTGGGAGCTAGAAATAATTATAATTGATAAACAGTTATAGAAGCTATCTGAATTGTTTTATATGGCAACATTACCCCCTAACTGCTGAAGGATAGGAAAACTTATAGATATTAAACACCCCTAGAAGCTATCTGAAGGTGTTTTTTTGTAACATCACACCCTAACTGCCGAAGGCTAGGAAAAGTTCTAAATATTAAACACCTCTAGAAGCTATTTGAAGTGTTTTTTTTTTGTAACATAATTTCCTAACTGCCGAAGGCTGGGGAAATTTTTTAATATTCAACACCTTTAGAAGCTATCTGAAGTGTCTTTTTATTGCACCATAACCTCTTAACTGCCGAAGGCTGGGGAAATTTATAAATATTTTACACCATTAGAAGCTATCTGAAGTGTTTTTTTTAATGGCACCATAACCCCCTAACTGCCGAAGGCTGGGAAAATTTCTAAATATTAAACACCTCTAAAAGATATCTGAAGTGGGTTTTTTATAGTAACATAATCCCCTAACTGCCAAAGGCTTGGAAAATTCCAAATACTAAACAACTCTAGAAGCTATCTGAAGTGTTTTTTTTATGGCAATATAACCCCCTAACTGCCGAAGGTTGGGGAAATTTCTAAATATTTAACATCTTTAAAAGCTATCTGAAGTGTTTTTTTATGGGACCATGACCCCTTAATTGCCGAAGGCTAGGAAAATGTCTAGATATCAAACACCTCTAGAAGTTGTCGGAAGTGTTTTTTTGTAACATAACATCATAACTGCCGAAGGCTATGAAAAAATATAAATATTAAACACCTCTAGAAGCTATCTGAAGGTTTTTTTTTATAGTAACATAATTCCCTAACTGCCAAAGGCTTGGAAAATTCTAAATATCAAACAACTCTAGAAGCGATTTGAGGTGTTTATTTTGGCACCATAACCCCTAATTGACGAAGGCTAAGAAAATGTCTGGATATCAAACACATCTAGAAGCTATCTGAAATGTTTTATACGGCAACATAACTCCCTAATTGCCGTAGTCTAGGAAAATGTCTAGATATCAAACACCTCTAGAAGCTATCTGAAGTGTTTTTTTACGGCAACATAACCCCCTAATTGCCGAAAGCTAGGAAAATGTCTAAATATCAAACACCTCTAGAAGCTATCTGAAATGTTTATTTACGGCACCATAACTCCCTAACTGCCGAAGGCTAGAAAAAATTCGGAATATGAAACCTCTCTAAAAGCTCTCTGAAGTGCTTTTTATGGTAACACAGCCCTCTAATTTGTACTTGTATCCTAAGTTTTATAATGTTTGAACCATAAATAAAGCCATTTTGTTCATACAATTTCGGGGGTGGTTTGAGCCCCCAAAACCCCCGCGTGGCGACAACCTTGTTTATTTGTTAATACAGGATTTTTAAAGCTGCGAGGTTTTTTCTGTGCAACTTGAATTATTATTTATTTCAGTTTACCTACATCTGAGCTAGATGTACAAATGAGCTTAAATATATTATTTTAATTTGCAGATATTGTTCAAATCGTGTATTTTAGATTAAAAAATTTAATTGACTTTATTACAATGGTTTCCAACATTTTGTAGTTTATAACCACAACTTACCTCTCTGCGGCTATCGTGGCCATTTGATAACTTAAGTGCTCAAATCCTAGTTTTTAATTTTTTTTTCACTGTGTATTACTACCAGTCTGGACTATCTAGTTAGCTACACCAGTGGGATAGGTAAAATTTAGAGGAAATGAAGGGATATTAGGATAAACTACCTTTGGCCGGAACCAAAATCCTTACTCCACCTTCACCAACAAACCAAACCAAAATAGCGTGACATTAAACCCGCATGTCCACTAATGTTTGTTTTAATTATTATAAATTGATGATTATATGCGACTAATATGTAGTAAAATAGAATCAACAAGCCCAAGGTTGGGGGATGACTTTATATTATGCTAGCAGCATTACAAGGCCGCCACAGTAAACAAGTCAGCAAGAAGCTATCAGAATGGAATAGCCAAAAGGAACCAAAGCAGTGACTAAGTCGTTTTTAGCACTTTAACAACTTACTTTTCTATTGGAATTTCACATCTTCTTATGATCATTAAAATCCTTGAAAAAATAAATATAAAACTAAAATCTCTATATTGTGACTCCACCCAAAACACTGCGACACCCAAGTTGGAAACCACTGCCTTATTATAACACAGTTGGAAGAAATATTTAACTAGTGAGCTCCCGGAGATGTAGAACTCGCTAGTCCCTTTATCAAAAAATAAGCAATTTGGCCATGTTTATTTAAAAACATTTTCAACTGTAAAATAAAGCAATAAAAATTGAATTTATCGATATTTCTAAGGTATTTTGATACCTGTGTACCAATAACTTGCTTCATAACCCCATGGAAGTTTCCTTAAAATGTTAATACTGAAACGTCAATAAACTATTCAAAATATATGGTAATTTAGCGCGTGAGGGTGAAGGGGCTTCTAACATTTGATTAAATAACTTATGGCAAATTCAAAATCAGCACGCTAAAAAACATGGTTATACGAAATTTCGTGTAAATTGAACACTGAATAACGAAATTAAAAATGTAGGCCTATCCCAAATTTGAAAATGTTAAGGGGTGGAAAAAAAAAACTTAATTTTTTGTTTAATGTAGTCTACTTAATCAAATCAAAATTATAAAAGTTGTAACAATGTAACATATCTCTATTACACCTCTTCCTTCATTGTTGCTTTGAGCCTATTTAAATTGCTTTCGTAAAAGTCTATTTCAATAAATAATTAAATAAGATATATCAGTTCAATTCAAATTAGTGTGTAACTGTGTATTTCAGAAGTGAAACATTAACACTAACCTCAATGTCCTCATTTCATCAGTCAGAGCTTTCGATAATAAGATAATAAAATGTTGCGTAGTATTCATTCACTGCATTTGTGTCTTAAAATTTAATAAAGTCCTAATTAAGACATTGGCTGTACAACATAGGCTATGATAATTTGAATTATAAAAGGGTGACCTGGTGGTCAAGGGGTAAGGTGTCAAACTTCTGTGCTGGAGTCTGGGGTTCAATACTCGTTCCCGGCACAGCTTTATCTGATTGGAAAACCTTCCTTCACCTCTAACAAGACGTGTATTAACCACAACTGCTGAACGTGTAGAATGCCAGGCCTTCACTGGGGTTCGGATTCCACCTTAAACTGTAGGTCCTCCATTTCATTTCACAATCCCCCCTAGCATTAAACATGAGCTTAAGTGCGTTCAACCCGAACGAATAATAAGACACGGTGCTAATAGTAATAATAATAATAATAATAATATAATAATAATAATAAATATATTCTTTCTTATATAGATATACAGTTTTACTAAAGTATTTCTGGCCTGCTCATGGCCCAATGATATAACCTGGAAATAAGGCTACTGTTGTGAACCATGAATTGAGATTTACCTTTTTTTCTGTTACTCAACAAACCAGTTTACATTAAAAATATTATGTTAGCAAGATACTACAAGATTGATATAGTACGATTAAACTAATATTATTAAAAAAACACTTCACAGTTACATTAGTTTATTTTATTTTCGAATTATCAGCATACGAAAAAAAACAAGTATGTACCATAAACTATATTTATCTATAATAAAGTCATAGATAATATCTATTCACGTGTTTTAAAAACTATGTACAATCATGAACAGACTTATGTAAGACAAGGATCTGTACTGTTTGTACTGTGATAACCACAGCACTGATTGTAATTTAAGTGTCAACACAGACATGTTTTCAACACAATCTTACAAGAGTTGGAGTATAACAGTAAATTATTCAAATGGCAAGCAAATTTCTTTATTTTAGCTATGGGAGTAATTTGTTGGCTCATAGAATTCACATAAACAACCCTTCTGCCGTGGAGAGAGCCATTGGCAAGTTGGAGGCAAGGCATCTTTATTTAATTTAAGTTAGATTTTATAACAAAGAAACTTTCCATTATTAAAATAACCTATAGAGACGAGTGTTTATGAGGTTAACCACAGGTCCAGGATATTCTAGTTCTACCCAGGCTGTGCCTAAAACAACTTTGGGTCTATAGAGGCTGAATTTATTATTCATACCAGCCATGTATAATAAGGTTTATTGTTAATTTACTGTTGTAGATCGAGTTAGTCTTTAAGTCATTTGCTTATATAACCTATTGTTCAGAAAAATATTTGTTTTAACTAGTTTATTTTCTATTGTTCTTTGAGTGAACCCATTCAGATTAAAACAAAGATACTGATTTTAAACCAAGTTTGTTTTGGGCATGCATGTGAATGAATTTTTATTGTTCTATTTAAGTTAAGCCACTTATTCAGTTGAATGAGGGTGCATTTACTCTAAATTATACCTTCCTCATTCATACCTCAGAACATAATTAATGTATAAGCATATAGCCCAAACTGTTGCTGATACGCAAGGAAACAAAAGTTTATTGTTCTGATTATCTTTAGCAAATTGTTTCTTTGATTTCAATCAAACTTTAACTTTAAAACACTGGATATAAATAAATGGCAATGAAACGGAAACACAATTTGTGCAATTTCTTACTTATAAAAAACAAGTTTTAGTTAATTTACAGGTTAAAAACTAGACTACAGGTTTAAGGCCCTTGGCACTGTCAAATGCAAGTCTAAAACCTATTTTGTGGGATGGTGGGTGGGAGGGTGAAAGGTGTGGCGTGGGTTCACAACTGACCAAAGTATCCTTCCGCGCCTACAAGAACAGATGGATCACAGAAAACTTTGATGGCGCTAGCTACCGGACAGGTCTTGCGGAAAAATAATATGTTTGGAAATATCAGTTTTCTCAAGAACAAGTGAGATTTTTATGTTAATATTTTCAACACCTCTTCTAATACAATGTATCAATGTTTATTAGCTGATACATTTTCTTATTTTTTGTTATGCAGCCGGCACTTTATTGAAAAATGTCAAAATTATTGATATTTGATCATTATTAAAATTATAAAGGAGGTATGTATATAAAAAGTATAACCTCTATCAACATGCTTCTATTCTTGAACAAACCATTTCCAAAAAGAGAATTGCAAAACAATAAAAAGGAATTGAAGCTAACCGCTGGTTCCCACGGCTTTGCATTTCCACGTCAAATGATAAGGGCCAATCGCCTTGAGTAATGACAAGGAGATTGAGATTCTTATCTTGGTCAGGTGTACCGATGTTTTAAAAAAATTGTTTTCCTCCCTACCTTCATGCAAATGTGGGTTCATTTCTTCTAGCTATAGTTGTCCTAAAACCACTAGCGTAATTAGTACATACGTGTATAGCTGAACAAGACTCAGTGCTAAATATAAATGTTACATTTTCACCGACTGCTTCTCACAAGTAGATCACGATGCAGAACGAACCATGATGAATATATTCCAATAAGTGTGAATAATTTAAAGTTTGGCAAGTGAACACTTTTTGCTATGCTTTTGTTTTTGGTAAACTTGTGAATACCCAATAAGTTGTTGCTATTAAATATGTGTATAGTGTTCCTGTCATTGTTTTGTTTCATAGAACTATCGGTTGGATTTCAATGCACCCTCATATAAGACATGGGGTGGCTGTCCTGCGACAATAGCGCCTCACAAGAATAAACATGTGTGGGGAGCAGTGTGGGAGATTGACAAAGCCTCATTACCAGACCTTGACAGGTATTTTCATCCTTTCATTTCATCTAAAAAACTTAATTCTGAGTTGTACAAATTTACCCTAGAGCTATAAAAACTAAAAAAAAACCTCCAAGTAACCTGCAATGACATATAATAATGCTACATCACCAAACCATAACATAACCTCACTTTTAAAATCATATGCTTAACGGCTGATTTTTCCATGCAGTGAAGGAAACATGACATATCTCTCAACAAATTTTCCTAAATGCTGTAAAACCACTCAGAATTTAACAAAGTATCCTCCAAACCATTCTTAAGGGGTGAAAAATAAATTATACCAACAAATTAAAAATCGTAACTATTCTAACAATTTTCCTGAAACACGACATAAAGTTACCAATGTATTTAATTATTAAATTATAGTAATAAAATGTTGAGGCATAGGGTTTTATTTTGCAAATCCAATAAAACACGCAAATATTGCACAAACTGCACCTTTCAGCAGTTTGATTATATTTTCCTATTTCTGATCCACTTCTTCAAGATTATTTGATAAGCTTAAACTTTAGGCCTTCCCATGATTTTATTTATATTTTTTAATATATACTAGTCAAAATACTCGTGAAACCTAAAACTAAACACCACTGTCCAATATTATATACATTGTCTTTGTTATTGCCGCTATGCGAGCTGAGCGACTTTGACAATGAAACATTTTAATAGCAAACATTATTTTGTTTTTTAAATTCAAATTAGTTTTGAATATTGGTAAGATTTTTAAATAGAAAACCTAGTACTATTCATGGACACAACTTATACTTGATATAAACTATTTCCTTAATGAATTCTTTTCTTAGTTAAGATTTTCTGAATAGATGTGTTAGTAGGTTTAGAGGACTAACGATTGAATTTTTTATATATATTATTACCTGCCTCTGTGGCTTAGTTAGCTAATGTGCTAGTTTTGTGTTAAGCTAGACTGCAGAGGACAGGCAGATTGAGGTTTGAATCTCGGTCGAGTAAACTGAGGGTGGTTTTTCCTGAATGGTTTACCACTCTCCGTCCACACAAATGTGGGTCCACTTCCTCTAAATTACCAATCCATTAGCCTAAATAGTACTTAAGCGTATAAACCAAATGGGCAGTAAGCCGCGGTGATAAATTGATGATGATGATGATGATAATAATAATGGATATTGATTAATCAGATTCCTTTACTAAAACAAATTTAAAACCCACTTTTTTTAGAAGACTTGTGTAAATAGTTTGGTTAAAAACAAATAAAATAACACAATTTATTTTTAAGATTGCACATAAAAGCCTTACAAAGTACACCCACCTCGGTGGCGTAGTTGGCTAACGCGCCAGTCGTGTTGAGCTCAACTGCTGAGGACGGGGAGATCGAGGTTCGAATTGTAACAACTTACATTGTAACAACACTCACCAACTGGGACAGCCAACTGGGTCAACACGCGGCACTAGCTTGACCGGCGACCTCCGCTCTCGCCAAATACAATAGACTGACTGAAGGCGTGTCTGGCCAGCCGGCAATGAGGCTCGACCACGTGTTCGGCCAGCAGAGAAAATGGATAGAAGAGTTCCGCCTTCGCCGAGCTTCGCGAAGGTGCTACGTGTTTCGATATGAGCCTCGAACTTCTCCTCCCCCCTTGTTTGTAATGTTCTCCAACCTTCCCTTCCTTCGATCCGCCCCCCCTTTTCTGAGAATTATATTTCGTATAAATACTAGCGGTACCGGGATCTCAGGTCACTTACTACCCCACCGGCTCGAGGATAAGAGGTGAGGGCAGCGACTGGGTTTCGGGGATATTACCATACTACCAAAATACTATTTCGGTGTCATGGGGGGAACTCTTTCTAAATTATTATTTGGACCTTGTTATTAAATTATTTTTATTTGAATTTTGACTATGCTACGCGCTTATCGCGGCTGGGAGTTAGACCGTTGCTTTCGCCACCACTTATATTCAGGGTCTGGCCCTATTTATTTGTATTTCATACGTTTGCCAATATTAGCTTTTAACCAGAGATTGTCAGGTCCTGGGTTCGAAACCCGGCTTATGTTATTTTCAAGTATAGCTGTTTCTGGACTCAACTTTGTTCGCCAAGTTTAACGCCTAGGGTTGTTGGGTTATTATTACCTTGTGGCCTTGTTTGATTGCTATGACGTCACGTTTGCTACGGGCGCCTGTAAGAAAGATATATATTTATACTAGGGTGGATAACTTAAACGCTAGAGTAACCAGTTTAGGAACTAATCAATTTAGCGAAGTAACCAAAGAACCATAAACCAAAGACCATGTCACTGAGATCCCGGACCGTTACCTTTGATGGGTTTAATGTAACGTGATTTGTTTTGAGGAGGTAACGTTTATGTTTACCTTTGATGTAATTGATTTCCACGTTGGACGGAAAAGCGCGCTTCACACGGTGTTGATTGTTTGCTCAGCTTGTTATTGTTTTTTTTACTAAATAAAATTGTTATGTTCATTCAGGTAACTCTTTACCTAATTTACTGCCTCTCTCGCCTTATAGATATTAAGGGGGGGGGGGGGTTGCAGAATCTCGGTCGGGTGAACTGGGGGTGGTTTTTCCTAAATGGTTTTCCACTCTCTCTATCTCCACGCAAATGCGGGTTCACTTCCTCTAATTCAACCTTCCCAATTCCTAATCCATTAGCGTAATTAGTACTTAAAGCATATAACCCGAACGGGTAGTAAGACGCGGTACTATTATTATTATTATTATTTCCTTACGAAGTGTATTCTTCCTGTATAAAGTAGTAATTTTTAAAGGAACACCTGCAAATTTACTTGTTTATATTCCAATATTATAACTATCCAATCAACAACAATGAAATAAATCCCACCAAATAGTGAACAAATGGTTGTGTTTCAGACAAGAGGGTGTGCACGAGGGAATATATTTCCCTATCCAAGTAAATGTGACCTCTCCACATGGAGAGGTGTTCGAGTGTGTCTCTTATCAGTTGGTTAACACCCCCCTATTCTTGGATGAGGGAGAGATCTTACCCCTGCACAGGAGACCATCACACATATACCTGCAAGTAGGAGCACTTCATTTCATTTGTACCGGGCTAGCTCATTTAACGTGGGATGGAACGAAACACCAGTTAACGTCCAGATTTTTTCAGTTTCATGACAATTTTTCTTTGTCTAAAATAAATATAAAATATTGCTCTAGTAAATACAGTTAGTTTAGTTTTATACACAAAGAAACTCCATTGCAACAGCCTGCACTTGAGCCATACTAACCAAGCAGCCATTGTCTTGACGAAGATAATGCGTTCATTATAGAGGTTGTAATGTGGTCAGCACAACAACCCCTCTCATTAATCTCAGTTTTCTAGACCATAACCGCTACATTTTCATTCAAGTAACCCTGTTTGTCCTCGCGAGGCTGAGTTGACCCCATTCTAGACTCACCGCTTCACATAAAATTTGGAAGTGTCAGGGATTGAAACTTGGACCTGTTGCCACTAGATCACAGAGGCGGCCAAAGTAATTTAAACAGAGTTTAAATATTTTAACATGAGCATAGTGACATTTTACTTTTTAAATGAAGAGAAAAATTCCTTGTCATATTATACGATGTCCGGGACCAATATTAAAAAAACTGTTGAAGTTAGTATGTGTAGAAAGTTATTTAACTCAATGTGTCTACTAAAGCAACATTTCATTTTATTTGGTAAAAAAAAAAAAATCCAGACCTTAACTTGTGTTTCCTTGCACCCCCACCTTAACCCATTCCCTGAAGCGGGCATTGAACAACATATTTGTTTGCTTGTACGTTCCCTGGTGCGGGCGCGAATCAACGTTTCAATGCAATAAGTTATTGTAGTGCCATCTATTAATTAACTATTGTACTTTTAGCCAGTTTGAATACTTTATATTGAAGCTGATAGATGGGGCTACCAGTTAAATGCTATACCATGAATCAAGCATTACATGAGAAAATAAGTGAGTAGCGAAAATGTGTTGGGTAGAAAAATGACTGTTGGTCCTGCGTAGATTGTTGTACTCAACAGGTTCCAGGGAATGGATTAACTGATTAATGGTCCTTTAGCTTACTTAATGAATGGATTTATATTAAAGGAACCTGCAAAATTTTCATTTACGATAATGCAAATGTTTACACAAATTCTACTATTTTCTTATGAATAACATTAAAGTGTTTTTTTCTAAATAAACACAACTTCTTTGTAATCTGGCTTATACATCATGTATCGAATGTAGTATAATCATTGGGCCTGAAACGTTACAACCAATGAGAATGCAAGGAGAGGGTATAGCCAAATAAACGCCAGTATACAAGCAGACGAAAATAGTCACCTTCTGTATTCATCTTCATGTTTGAAATGCCTTGTGGTAACCATGCTTGTTTGTTATTCATGAATTTTATTTGTTTTAGCATCAATGATTACGATTGTCTATATGTTTGGAAATAAAGGAAAAATATTACATATTCCAATCTGTTACTCAGAAGTAGTTCTACTATAATTGTGTTTAAACTTATCATTTTATCGAATTGTAGTGTACATTAATAGTTTTCGCAACATAGATTTATTTTTACTGCATATCCAGAAGACTTAAATACAGCAAACATATTTGCCATTAGCTAAGAAATTATTGGTTGTATAAAACTTCAAATAAAAGTTATTGCATCACTCATACCCCTTTTTTCCAAATTTTACGGTTTCTTAAAATAATAATTCAAATTAACATATTTGCCAATTATCAAATGAACTTAAAGTAGTCACAAAACAAAATATTTGTTCTGTAAATTTACTATTATTATTATTAGCACCGCGTCTTACTACCCGTTCGGGTTATACGCATGTAAATTTACTACCACCAAAGTATATCTGTCTGTGTTTTGGGTTTGGTTAATTTTAAATGGGGAATGCCAGGCCTCCACCGTGGTTCGGATTCCACGTTAAACTGTAGGTCCTTCATTTCATCTCACAATCACCCTACCATTACACATTAGCGTAAGTGCATATAACCCGAACGGGTAGTAAGACGCGGTGCTAATAATAATAATAATAATTTTAAATGAAGTAAATTCACCATGGTAACAAAATAGTATTTTTTATTGATGATGACAAAACAAATTAATAAATAATGTTGTGTGTACAGGTGATAATACAAGGAGCCAAAGAGTCTCAACTACCTGCAGAGTACATAAGAGAATTGGAAAATATTCCTCATAATGGTTTCAAGGGTCCTATTGAAGTTCCCTTGGACATAAATAAAATTAATTTAACATAGAATTATAAAACATTTATTAGATACCAATAAAATAATTAGCAGGATTATAGCTTCTTATCTCTATGTCGGAGAGATTTGAGATTTATAAAACTCTCAAAAAAAATCTTGAATACTATTATGAAGACCTTGACTTCAAATTACAAATCAAACCAATTGGTAAAATTACAAAATCTAGGTAAAAAAGTACTAATCCATTCCTTGGCGTGGGCATTGAACGCCTATTGTTGCCTAAAGTATCCCTAGGGTGGGCGCGACTACATTTATTGCAATAAGCTATTGTAATACCATCTATGAATGAATGACTTAACTTTTAGCCAGTCTGAATAATTCATATTGAAGCTGATAAGAGATACCAGTTCAACACTTTACAATAAATTAATTGCATGAGAAAATTGGTCTTAGGAAGGAATATATCAAAATGGCTGTTGGGCAAACGTAGATATATCTGGAAACTTGTGCCAGGAAATGGATTAATACAATCAATTTACTAGTAGTGTTATGTATTTATGTTTATGAGGTAAATTATATTTTTATTTTGTTTGTCATATTTATTAACAGTGACACCGAGCCTTAAAACAACTTATTTAAATTTGTTCACTTACAAAATTAATCCTTTTTAAGGGTTTGACCCATCTCAAAAAATATATTTTAGGGCTAGGCCGATAAGTAGGCCTACTGTTGCCGATCTTGCAGTTTATTTTCTTTACGATATTTCAAATAGAAATACATTTAGTTTTGTTCATTAAATTGTTAGCAAAAATATTAATAAACAAGACTTTCATATGCTGTGGCAACTATTTGGGGCGGGGGGGGGGGGGGGGGGGGGGAAGAAGATCTTTAGAGCTCTTTGATATAAATCTAAAATGCTCAACTGTGAGCATAAATTATTAATATTTCATTATAAGTGTTTCAAAACTAGTATAAATATAAAATCTCTATAAGAAAAACAAAAACTAGAACAAACACAATATGGCTTTTACAATGAAAAGAACACAGTTTACACTTTATATTGCTGCCATTGGACAAAGTTGTTCAAAGGTCAAGATTCTGTTGGTTTTCATATTTTCCATGAAGAGTAGATAACAACTAGGATAATAAGACAATGTTGTCTGCTATCCAGCTTAAAACTGATGAGTCATCATTAACTAACTTCTCACCTAGACAGTCCCTACATGCAGATTATCAGCTTACGATTGTGCCATTATCTACCATGTAATTGGTAATCAGCATCTGTCCAGCCCTAATGTTTTTTAACCATTGTTAGAGTTAAATGGTGATACAAGTTGTTTAACTATGTTTCTTTTGTATTGCCCTCCACAATTTTTCTGTCTCATTTAAAACTAACAATAGGAATAGTTCTAAAAAGCTCATGGACAATTATTGCAGACTGAAGAAGACAAAAAATGGTTTTATAAAATAAATACTATACTACATTTCAAATCATTCTAAAAACATGTAGTTCTAGAGTCTATCTTTGTTTGTGTATTTTCAATGTGTTTCTTCAAATGATAAAGGAATATTTCTGAAAATATAAAACAATGTGTGAAATGTAATAGTGCAATAGTTTAAGAAGTAAACAAGAAAGAAATGAAGAGAGAAGTGTGTTTTTCTATCAAGGCCTAACCTAATTATCCTTTCAGGTTGGTTTCCTTCACTATCCTACTTTATATCACTGTACAGTGTTGCCACAAGGTACTAATTCATTTTATAGTCTTCGAGGAAGTTATTTAATGGTGGTATTGTCCAATTTTAATAGAAATTGCCTTTTAGAAAATACACTATTTTTTAGGCAAAATTAATAAAATAATACCATATTATTTTTAGGTACTAATAATAGCTATCAAAAACGACAACTTCAGATCATGTAACCCAACATATAATATATGAAAGTAGGTCTAGTAACAATTTAAAGCTGTCTATGGAAATTGGACTTTAACAAGTAATTTCTCATATTCAAATAAATTCTACGAGTTGTTCTTTTTGAAGAACTTGGTTGGGTACATTTTACATATTTTTCAGTGTCAAATATAGGTTTGCATTAACTACCCTTTGCAATTTTGCG
This sequence comes from Timema cristinae, assembly GCA_039000515.1. Lineage (NCBI taxonomy): Eukaryota > Metazoa > Arthropoda > Insecta > Phasmatodea > Timematidae > Timema > Timema cristinae. The sequence goes on along the minus strand of JBCFYV010011164.1, from coordinate 14,388,396 downwards.
GTCAGTGGTCTCGGTGGCAAGATGCAGCACTGCCTCGTAGTTCTCGCGCAAAGTGAATGTTGTGTTGATGATCTTACATCCTTGCGTGGACTGCTGGAGTTTAGTCTGAGAGAGAGCCAATTCCATGGCATCATCGTGTGTCAGTTGGTTGAGGTGGGATTTTGTCATTTTGAAGTTACACACGTCGTGTCCATTAACCTGCATCAAGACACAACAAGTGGTGATATTATATTATTATATTCTTCATGTTAGCTTTTTTTACTACCAGTCTGAATTATACCCATATGTATTTATTGTGCTGATGTGTTAAGGACGAAGGCTATTTTAGAGGAAGTGTACCCACATTTGTGTGGAGGGAGAGTAGAAAACTATTTAGACAAAAAAACAACTTAGTGTTCCTCACGAGAATTCAAACCTTAATTGCTTTGTCATTGGGAGTCCAGTTAATGATGAGACCAACACCTAAGACCATGTAAACACCGAAGCGGGTATTGTGTTGATTTAAATAAAATATTAAATATTGTATGAGTCACGTTGATTTTAATATTAAAAAAAATGGTGATACAATTGTATAAACTTTATCACAGGTAAAACTTGGAACCAAATTTCAAAAATATATTGTTTATAAATTAATCTAAAGTACATTCACCACCCGAGTTTACTTGGATAGCAGCTCAAAGTTACTATAAATAGTTCCTAATACATCCCTATGCCAACAGCTGACATCACTTTGGATAGGTGGTAATGTAAGAATGTGATAGTTAACTACAGTAATTTAGGCTATCATTATTTATATTTATTTGAGATCAGGCACAGAGCTTAGTTATCATTTTATTCCACTTAAAAAATTATTATTTACAGCACTTTCACAAAAGATATAACAAATTTAGCTTCAAAATGATGACCGAAGAACTGACACCATGTGATTGATCATGACGCAAACAAGCTCTTTACAATGGTGCACCCACGTAGTTGATACAAATATTTTATTCAGTTAAATATTTTGAAATACAATAAAATATTGTATTATATATAAAAAACAGACAAGTATTTTTTTATCTTTTTCAAGTAATGGCAATGGGAACTTGAACAACAATGGGTAACCAAATACAACTACCCCCTGGTTTAAATCTGAGATAAAAAAAACAACATATTATTTACTTATTCATAGACACATGCAAAAGGTGAGGTTATTTTTCTCAAAAAGCGATGATATTTTATGTTGAAAGTGATTATTTATGTCAATACGAGTTGAATTAGTATTCATTAAAAAAAGTTAGGGCTTAAGTCCAGAGAATGAATGAGTACTGTATTTTTTATTTCTTCGCTTAAAATTAGTTGTAAAAGAAACTTTTCTCACATACACTCAAATAAAAACATTGCCATTGTGATAGGATTATTTTCCTTGAGGTTTGTTATTTTGTTGGGTATAACAGTGTTGTAAGTCACAAGAAATCTTTGAATCAACTTTTGCACATGTAATCAAACTGACTCCTTATGTACAAAACTAGGATAAAACTGTCTACATTTTTTGTTCATATTGTGTGTTTAACTATTTATTAACATAATTGGAGAAAAATCAAATCTAAATATGCACAAAACATTTCATGCTTAATAGTGTAAAACTCAATATATCAATATCATTACTTTTGATTTTTACAAATAGCAATTGAAATAATCGATTGTCAATCTATGCTTGTGGCAAGGTCAATATTATATGTCTTTGCTTGGACCTAGCGTGAAATCTTTTGAAAGCTAAAAACAAAGAATCAATATAATGAAATCAAAATTTAAGTATCATAACGAGTAAAAGTATAGATCGTAATTTTTAATGTTACAAAAAAAAAAAAAAAAAAAACTCATTATCTGAGAAAATACTTATAATTTCTGTGATCAGTTTTATTACTTTAAAATTCGCAAAAACTGATAATATCCATGTAAATGGCAGCCTTGTCATAGTGCTATTGCCAGTATTACCATAATGAAAATTATATTGTATGAAGTGGTATTTTCAAAACTATACAATTCATTATTTCAATTATAGTCTTTAAATTCTAAACATTGAACAGAGGATAGAAGGGCAAGACCTACACACTTATCAGAAAACTGTAGGCCTCAAAATTCACAAATAAAACATGACAAAACACATAATTATGTAATTTTCAGGGTACATCATTCCCCTGTTTCACCAGAAGAGAGTAAGACACAAAACACAGTCAATATTTAATTTATTATTGACATTTGGCACCATTTTTACTTTAATTACAGTTTTTGTTAGTTTTATATATATTTTCAATTATTAATTTTCCAGCAAGCTATCTATCTATTCAAGTCTCCATTCTGTTGCATCAATTTGGCAACACTGCAAGTTTTCAGTTATTTTAAAAAATTATGTTTTTAAGATTTTTTTAAGCAAACTTGTTCTAAAATTCAAAACAATAAAGAAATATTTTATTTCTTGATATAATTTCAGTTCACTTATATTTTATGTATAATATTACTGTAGGCCTATTATAATCACTAGACTTCAAATAAATACCTAGGTCAAACAAGGGTTATAATCGAATACAAAGTACACCAAGATTTGATCCGGCTTCAAATTTTTTTAAGCTTCGTACACTCCTAATATTTTTAAAGATTTGAAAGAAAATTTAAGATTCGGATTCAAGAAATAAAGGATTCAACCCACCCATAGTTTAAAATAATCATGATTAGCATTCATGTTGATTTTAATATACAAAAACATTATTTAGATAGTAAAATATAAACTGTGTCACATGCAACATTATATGAGAGTTTATAGGAATGTTCCTTGTTCCAGTCTCATTCAGAGATATTACTCATAACATCAGGCAGTCCCAGGTAATAATCTCACCTTGCACAGGAGTTCATAGCCCTCATAGTTGGAATCCACCTGGGGCCAGGCTTGTTCTAAGACCCCCTTGTCCCACAAAATCTCCCCAGAGGTATCTAGACGATGAGGGGCCGACACATAGCCTGACCATAGTTCGGAGGCAAAATGGGGTGCCATCGGAGCCAAGAGGATTATCTGGGCTGCCAGAGCACGTTCAAATTGTAGACTGTGAGCTACCACCAACGAGTTGGCTCTCTGAAAAACACATCAAACTTCCTTATGTGTAGAAAAAACTACCCTTTAAATATAGTTAACTAATTTATAGATTCAAATGTTGTCAGAATTATTTTAATATTTAACAAAACCGCTCAAACTATCTGTGGCAATGACAAAAATGTTTATTTTTCAAAAAGTGAATTTGCATAGAATTTTTTTTAGATAACTTCATTTAAATATCAATTTTCGGTTCTAATAATTATAATTATGAGCACCGTATTGGACCAAATATAGTACAGCCTCACAAATAATATGACTAACATTTTGAAGGTTGCACATGCTAGTATCAAAGTAAAAGTATCGATAACGGTATCAGTATCAATTTTTTTTTGTTGCAAAATGCTTTTTCGCTATCCAACTTCTTAAAAAATGTCTGTAACTACTCACTTTTGGGAGGTGCCATTTGTTTTTTAAACTACATTCGTTGTTTGTATACTCTAACATGATAGATTACTAACTATTGACAAACAATAGAAGAAATGACGTCCTGTCCTGCTTCATCTGCTTAAAAAACGCATAAACTATTTTGTATTGTCTGAGCTTCTTTTGATTAGTTTGTGATGACTGTGCTCATTGATAAAGGAAGGGGGTAGTAGAATGGTCCCCACTCGCCCTGGCAGGTGTTAGGCTATTTTGGTAAAGATAAATGAACAGCTATGAGTTATGATGAGCTAAAAGAAATTGAATGCTAGAGTTGCAGAAAATGAATGAGAATTGAGAAATAGTGTTATTTATTCTTCCTCCACAGTCCACCGTTGTAAACATTATTTAAGTCCCAGCATGAGTGAAAATAACGAAAAAGTTGTTTCATTCGATACCGATCCGATACCAAAGTGTGAGTACTAATATCAGGAAATAAGCACATAGTAAAAAAAATACTAGTGTCAAAAGGAAAATATTGATACTTTTTTCAAATCCCTAGTGACATTGAAAGGTGGAAATCCTCTTTTTTTTTTTGACCTTGAGTTTATTATTAGATGCATGTCTGCCAGCTGGTTCAGTTCCAGTACGCTATAAAAGAGACCTCTGTGGCAATCTGTCGGACTGTTTTTTTCAGTGAAAAATCTTAGGCTGTTAATATAATATGAGTACACTCTTAGGAAGGGCATTTAGAGCAGAGAAACATAAACACTGTATTTGGGCCAACACAGTATATAACTGTATGTTGAGAATAATTAACAGATTCATAGTTTTACTACATGGCTCATCAGCTTTGGAGCCCTCAAAACTCAAGTAAAATTTTAACAGACACTCGATCAACATTTTCTTGGTTGCAATCTTCTTAAACCTATTTAATTGTAGATTTTGGTTAAGTGTGAGAGAAGACGGGAACCTTGATTTGACCATTAAAGCTACGTTGTTATTGTTATTATTATTATTATTATTGGTAGCACACGTATAACAAGTTCTGAATCACTCATTAGCACCCCTTAGCACTAAATGAAGACTAAAGTTTGAACCAACAAAGATTCAAATCAGGATAAATTATCAGTTTTTTTTAAACTAAATATCTTCTTGTTTTCAACCAGGGATAGCTCTTTAAAACCCTTCAAGGATAATTTAGATTCAATGAAGTTCGGGTTCAAGATTTTTCTTAATGTATAAAACAAAATAAAAACTAATATCTATTTTATTAACGCTATTATAATAGTAAAATGAATTAGTACCTAGTGGCTCGGAAATGTATACTAAGACAGTGTAGAAACACAATACAGTGATATAAAGTAAGATCGTGAGGGAAGCCACCCTGAAAATATAGTTAGGTTAGGCCTGGATAGAAAAGCACACTTCTCTCTTTATTTCTTCTCTTCTCAAACTATTGCGCTATTACACTTCACCCATTGTTTGAATTTTCAGAGATGTTCCTTTATCATTAGAAGAGACATTGAAAACAAACAAAGATAGACTATAAAACTACATGTTTCTAGAATATCTAGGCCTGACCTAACTATCCTTTCAGGGTGGCTTCCTTCACTGTCACTTACTTTACATCACTGTCTTATTATACTTACCGCTATTATGATGCTTATTAATACCTAGTAGTTGTTTAGCCCAATATAATTACTAAACTAACCACAAAAACAGACCCCATACTGTCAATTTGCCAAATAACTGAACAAGAATTCACATTATAAAAAGCATTATTTTCTATTTTCTAGAGAAACTTATGAATTAACCTACTATGAACATAATCAGAATTAAAAAAAGTGGGAGAGCTACCATGTTTCCTAAGATTCAGATTTATATTCAAATTCGAGATCTGTAGAAAAAGTGAGAATTCAAATTTGAAAAAGAAATTGATTGTGCCCATCTCTACAATCAACCATGGCTGAAGCAATAATAGAAAGCTGAAGGTTGCATGAAAGTTAGATATCCAAATGATGTAAAACAAATACAGTGGATTCCTGTTAATTAGGACACATCAGAACTAGATAAGATCACTTTGGCCCAATTAAGTGAAATTTTAACCAATGAGCTGGAAAACACATCCCAGCAGAACAAAAAATATATGAATAAAATAAAAGGAATATGTCATTTAAAGAAAGCACAATGTTTAATTTATATTGGTACAGACATTTAATTAAAAGTAGCTTAAGATCCAAGCGAAAAACAAATAATGTCCATATGTAAAATGAAAATATAATCAAAATAATGACAATGTCAAGCTGAGGTTATGCATTAATAAGAGTTTTTACTTTGAAAAAAAAAAAAAAAAAAGTTCTCTTTATAGGTTGCAAGTGAACAAAGTTTCCATAGGTATTTAATGCTGATAAAATAATGCCTTCAATCACTGCCCCTACTAAGCAGAAAGTTGCCCCCCCACCCCCACCCCTAATCAGGCCTAAATACTTATTTTGTTTTGTTCTTGAGATTTTGTCCCAGATGAACAGCTGCCATGATTAACCAGTGCCCCAATTAACCAGAATTCACTGTATAAACTTTACTGAAACAAACTGTAGGATACTCACTCGCAAACTATTAGTGAGACCTTGCATCCTGGAAATGGCAACACTCAACTGGAAAGTCACTGAGATTTGAAATGTGACTCCTTTTACAAAAAAGTTTCTGTTGTCAAACATCCATGCTTCATCCTTTTCAAACTCGGGAGAGTTTGGCAGGCATTTCGCACCTGCACTCAGCTTGGAGCGCTCATTAAGAAAGTTGCGCATAGTCAGCCACAAGCGATTCTGCCAGTTTAGAATACCAGGGAAGGCTGAAGTGAGAATACAAAGTTAAATTTACTTTAAAAAAATAAGGTAAATTTGCTCACTAAAGAATTACTTATAATGCAAATGTATCAAATCTAGCCTTTTATTTAAAATGTTAATAACACAATTTACTCACATTTTATTTGTGAAAGAATATATAGCATAGAGTGATAAAAATCAATAGACGACTAACACAACCCGTTTATTTAGCTGGGTGGCCAGCAGAATTGTGTTTTAAAAATCCCCGACTTTCCAGGTTTTCTTGTGCCGATTTCCAACCTTTACAGCCACTGACCATAAAAAGTATATTTATTACTTACTTACTTTATGGCAACGTTTCCCACATAGAACCCTTTATATTCTGTACAACTTAATGAAACCGTTTCACTACACATTTTGTCTTCTTTCATTTCACACAAATAAATACAACCGCCCTGCATATGTGCCTGTTAGGGAACTAAATGATAAAGTTTTACTCTTGATTAAATGATAATTATGCTTTAGATTCTTTTTTAATATGATTGATATAAAAAATACAAAACATGTCAACATACATATTAATGAGAAAAGTATATATATACACCCACAAATTCTTCTAAAATTTGGTTTAATTGTTGACGATTGTGACTGGAGTTGCATCAAGTTGGTTACGATACTTACATTTGGTTTCAGAGTATAGCGAGAGTCCAGTTTTACACAAGTAGTATCTTAATTGCCACTCACAGGGCATTATTTGTGTAAATAACTGCGTCACTAAGCAGAGGAGATTCTCTGCAGGTTCAGGATTAATATTACAAATTCAGTTTAATATACAAGCTGTGCAGTGAACGCAACGGACCCAAATATTCTCTCGCCCTCCAGATATAAACGTATACCTTCAATATTTTTAACTTTGAATGTGCAAAATATTTTTTCATGGAACCCTTGCTTTACCTCCTCATTTGGGAAACACTACTCTATGACATTAGGAACACGAAAGTTCATTGCCACACTTACAATATTACTAGTGTTATTCTCCCATCGGCGGCTAGGTCTTTTGTAGAGGGGTAGAAAGGCGACACTAAAATTATATGCTGACTGAGAGTTGTGATTATTATGCACAACTGTGTTAAAAGAGAATCGCTATGTGAGCAAATTCTCTGACACCCTGTTTGCAAATGTCTACAAGTTATTTTCCTTACCGTACTATTTAATGGTAGTGTTTCCTCTCCAATAGTCTCATCCATGAAAAAATAAAAGGAGCATGGCTTCCCTTTATTTGAATAAATAGTTTTCTTTATTTTTGTAATGGCACAAAAATATTAAAATGATTATTAAATAAGCTGAATTCTATAATTTATGTATATAAAAACACTGTTTGAAGCAAAACACAGTGTAAATGTCATAACAACTCACTGTCTACAGTCCAATGTCTGTGTGATGTAGGAGAAACGTCGGCAAGTATCAGCAACCTTGTTGTATCGATCCCATAGTCCTTCAGCATATCATCTGGATCCACACCATTGTGTTTGGACTTGCTCATTTTCTCCCATGTTGTGATGACTGGCTGACCAGTGTCCTTTTCCACAGGTTGCTTTCCTGGTCGCAAAAATGTGTCATTTAGAAATTTGACAAACTTCAATACTGATACTATTTTTCTCAAGTTCTTAAAATATGTTTTAGTATTAATACAAAAATGAAGGCTAATATTGCCAAGGAATGGAATACAGAAGAAATATATTGTCAAAATGATAAAAATAGAAAAAACAATTTTGTTAAAATTAAATGAAACTCAATATATTTGAGATGGTTGAAAAATTACTCCTAAGTATGCCAATTTTTTACCCCTGAGCTATCCAAGATTTTATTGTTCATGTTCATTCATCGATTATAGTTTATGGCTGTCGATAATAGACATAAAATCGTCAACCAAGGAAGGGGCTGTGAGAAAAAGCCATTGTGTTTACAAATTTTATTGCAAAACTTTTTTTTTTGCCAAAATAAATGAAATATTACTCCAATACAAACATAGAATTTATTTTAACAGTGACTAACATTTTCAAATTTGTCAAGTTCTGAATTTAAGACAACTTTTTTCTCATTAAAAGTTCTCGTCAAAGCCGCCTATGCTCTGGACAGATATTCAACAACTGTTGATATCAAAATGTGAAGAAAACTAAACTCTATGTTTGTACTGGAGCAATATTTTATTTATTTTAGCCAAAAATATGTTTTGCCATAAAAACTGCCAAATTCTAGCCTTTTCTTACATCACATACCCTTCCATCCCACATTTATGGCTATCAGGAACAAAGTCATTGATGACTTGTTCAGCTCTTATGCTACCATTTGTACAAGTTTATGAATTATATGGTTGTGCGGAAATAATTGAGCAGCATAAAAGTCAGCACAGAGTCCCTGAGGACTAGGCTGTGGATTTTGCAAGCATGCATGTTGGTGATAGTGATATACTAGCTTTACCAAAAAAATACTGTATGCAACATCTAACAAACCTACCAGTTTTATGGTGCATATTATTGCATATTTTTGCAAATATGCATCTAAATACATTAATACAGTATTTTTGACTATTTAAAATAAAATTTCCTTAATTCTCAGGAAAACTACATTCATGAAAGTCCAGTCATACATTTTCCTGAAGGCACGGTATATGTCCTCCCCCTCTCTTTTCGAGGCCAGTCATAAACCAATTCATGTGAACTGGGTGAAAGAAATTATCCTGTTAGGAGATATGAAAGTATGGGTGTGAACCCAAAGACTGAATTCAGAGAAAGTGTTAAGAAGGTATGGTGATGACAGGGTAAACGAGAATTGTAATGAGTTAGTGAGTCTGTGTTTAGAAAAAGGTTTGTGTCAAACACATGGTTTAAGTAACAAGCTATTCACGTGTATACATGGCAAAAGGGCGATTTGAGAACAATGTTTGAGTTTGTGGTGTAAGATGAGAGACTTAGAAGTTTAGTAAAGAATACTAGGACTGTGCGTGGAGCTGCCTGTGGGTTGGATCACTTCCTAGTGATTTCAGTAGTCGACTAATTAGGAATTTTGGGAGGAAGCGGCACAAGAGTATTAAGCATGTAAAGTGAAAGTGGAAAAATTGCAGGATAAAAGTGTGAGAGAATAACAAGAAAGATTGCTGGGAGAAAAATTAACTTTTCAAGAGTATGAACGGACTGTAAAAATAAATGCTGATGGTATAGAAAGTGCTAGGAACAGAATAAAAGAGGCTGTAGTTGAGTGCACAAAAGATGTGTGTGGATCTGCGGTGGTGAGAAACTTAAATTAATATTATTAACATCGCGTCTTACAACCTGTTCAGTTGTACGCACTTACGCTAATGTGTAATTGTAGGGTGATTGTGAGATGAAATGGAGAACCTACGTTTAAACATGGGATCCGAACCACGGTGGAGGCCTGGCATTCTGCACATTCACAAGTTGTGATTAATACAAGTCTTGTCAGAGGTGAAGGAAGGGTTTAGCAATCAGATAAATCTGTGATAGGACCGGGGATTGAAACCCGGACCCTTAGCACAGAAGTCCGACACCTTACCCCTAGACCACCAGGTCACCGAGGAAACTTAAAGAGATGCATGGTGTAATGAACAGGTAAAATAAGCGTTGAGAGAAAAGAGAGAGGCATACAAGCAAATGATTGCCATGAGAGTGAAACAGAACGTAAGAGGTTGGGTGCACATACAGAGTAAAGAGTAAATAAGATTAAAAAAGAATAAAGAATGCAGAATGATTAAAAAAAAAAAAGCTGACCAACATGGCTAAGGTGTTGAAAGTTATGAAAGTGTTAAAGAATGGCAAAGCTGTTGGTGTATATGGAATCACAAGTGAAATGCTTAATTGTGGCAGATTGCCAGAATGCGTATGCTGGGATTTTGAATGTTATTAATGACTGGAAGAATGCTGCCATTGTTCCTTTATATGAGGGGTGTTAAGTAAGGACCATTTTGCAATAAAATAGAAACAGCTAAATATTTCTGGGCAATTTAAAAAAATCCAATTCTACATTTCTCCAGCTACTTTTCAACATAGTTTCCGTTGTTATTTAAACATTTTTCATATCGTGGATACGTTTTTGTAGACCATCGTCATATTAGTCTACCGCCAGCAAGGAAAGTCATTCCTGAACCGTTGTTTTCACTTCATTGTTGGTGTGGAAATGCTTGTCGTGTTTTGAGACAGAAGTGGTGTTCTGAAGGTAGACTTCAGGCAGCCAGAGACGACGGTTGTGTATCGTCTGACCTTGACGAAACGTCTCCGCATAATCCAGAATAAATGCCGCAGCTGCTGTCTGCTGTAATGTTGTTGCTTCATGACAATGTGATACCCCACTCTGCTGCTCAAATGCAAGCTCTCATCAAATTTTTGGCTGGCAGCAACTGGATCACCCCACCCCCCTCTCTCCCAACAGCTCTGACCTTTCGCCTAGTGACTAGCATATTTTACTGCATCTGAAAAGGTTCCTCTCCGGCAAGCATTTCCACATCGACGTAAGAGTTAAAACGACGTCCAAGAATAACTTTCTTCGCTGGCGGCAGACTTCTATGATGAGGGTCTATAAAAACTTATCTCACAATACGATAAATGTTTAAATGTGTTAAAAAGTAGCTGAAGGTGTGTGGAATTGGATGAAAAAAATTACCCAAAAACATTTTGTAGTTCCTATTTTATTGCAAAATGGTCCTTACTTAAAAAATGAATACTCCTTGTGTAGCAATTGGCTACAATCTTAGAAGAATCGACTAAGAAAAACATATACAACTTACCCAGTTTCACCGGCCCTGCGTCTAGAACTATGAGTCGGGAAGAAAAAATAAACACTACCAAGCTTAAGCATGTCGCGAGGAAAACAAGTCTCTGCTCTCAAGTTTCAATCGGCGACCACCAGAGCGCGCCAGACAAGCATGGACAGTCCAAAGAGAAAAGATCTAAATTCTTTCTTGACTTAATTTTTTTTCTAGTTATTAATTTTTATTTACCTTTTAACTTTACAAAATTCTCTTTCGGCTTCATAATATTAACTTGTAATGAGGGACGTATGATATATGTAGATTATGATCAATGTTAAACTTTGGTCAATGAATTTGTATGGATCTTGATACTTCATGGAAATCTATAGTTAATTCATTTATGTGGATATCGATATTTATTTATTTTTGAGAATATCGATTATTTTGTAAAGTAATCTCTTGACCTAATTGTGAGACTGAAGAGATATTATTATGAGGGTTATTATTGCTAATTTCGGGACTAAGTTTTCTTTAACATGATCTTTGACAGTTTTAAAAAAGAAAACATAGACAAATTTCACCTGTATTTAAAGTGTTTATTCTGAGGAATGCCTATTGGCCATACAATGGTACAATTTTATAAGATCTTTGTGTATAATGGGAATATGTATAGAAGTATAAGGGAATAATGAGGGAATTTTTGAGGATTCATGTTGTAACTTATGAAGGTAGATATTAATTTGGTTATGGATATTTTGTTTTGATGAAGATCACAAAGCTTTACAAACTTGTTTGGTGAGGAAATAATTGATTTAGGTATCTTTGTTCTCTTCTAATATAATTGTTTTGAGTTAAAGCCGTATTTAACTATGATATTGTTTTTTGCTTCAGCATTCTAATTCATAATTAAATCCTTCACTACACCAACAGCTGACATTTATCACTTTGGATGACTGTAATGAAAACAGACGGTAATATATTAATGTGATAGTTAACCACAGTAATTTAGGCCAATATTATTTATATATTTATTTGAGGTCGGACACAAAGTTTATTTAGTTTTATTCCCCTTAGGAAAAAAAAAAAAAATTAACACCACTTTCACAAAAACTTCTAACGAACATAGCTTCAAAATGGCTACTGACGAATCTAAACCATATGATTGAACATAACAGTAAACAAGTTTTTTACAATAATGCAGACACGCAGTTGATGAAAATATTTCATTCAGTTAAATATTTCAAAATACGATAAAATAATCATAAAATCATTTATTGTATGTAAAAAAAATGACAACAATTTTCTCTTTTCCAAGTAAATACGATGTCTGTATTAAAAGATATTGATGTGTGCACTATATTACACAAAATCAGTATCTTTCCAAAACGAAAAATAAGTACTTTTAACTATGTTTAAAATATTGTTTTGAGTTGGATGGAAAAAATTATTTAAAAAAATGAAATAGTATGAGAAAACTTAAGTTTACGTTATTTTAAATGTAATATATAAAAGGTAATTAAAGATCTTTACATTTATAACAAAACTGTGATCTTTTACAAGTGTTGGCAACCTAAAACCTAAACCTATGATTTTCGAACTGTCATCCAGGTAAAAACCTATCGTGAACGGAATATAGGTTGTATTATGTCTCCATGGCTGTTTAATGTATTCATGGATAAGTGTATGAGGGATGCTGAAATATGCAGATGCTGTATTAATGTCAGGGAATGAATGAAATTGTTTGAATGTGGCAACTGGCAAAAGGGATCTTTTTAGGAATATTTCAAACACTAAAATTGTAGTTTTTATAAAAACAGATCAGAAAATGATTGGCCAGCTTAGTATAAATGAAAAGCTGTTTAAACAGTGTATGATTTTATGTATCTGGGCAGAATGTTCTGTAAAAATGGAAGGATATATGGTGAAATTGACAGACGGGTGAATGCACCTGAGAGAGTGATTGAATGTATGTGAACTATCGCAAAGAATGAAGAATTATCAAAATAGGCAAAGATGGCAGTGTATAAATGTGTGTTAAAGCCATAAGCCAACATTGTTGTATGAATGTGAAACATGGATTTGTCAAGAGAAACACAAGAGCAAGGTGAAAGTAGATGTAATAAAGTATCTAATACATGTGGGAAAACTTGTATGGACAGCGTCGGTAATGAATGGGTGCCGAAGAAGTGCGGTTTGAAAGGGAATCTAAGAGGACAATGTGTAAGAAGCATCTCATGTTGGCTTGGGCATGTTGAGAGGATGAGTGTGGATCAAGGGATGAAGCAAATATAGGAAGGTAGAGTGTGTGAATTAAAATAAAGGGGTGGGGCATATAAGACATGGTTATATGTTGTGAAGAAGAAAGGATAAGAAGTGTGGAGAAAGTTAGTGAGGATGGATTAAGTACAGAGTTGTTTTTGAGCTATATGCACTGTTTCTTGCCTACCCCATTAAGGAAATGTCGTGATTATGTATGTAAGGTCCGTTTACCGTAGGAATTGTTTTCTGAAAGGCCTTTTACCCTAACAGAAATCTATTATATAGTAGGATATTGGTAGGAAAAAAGACCTTTTAGAGAGTAATTCCTACCGTGAATGGAGTTTATGTAGGTATGTATGTATGTATACATTTATTTTTGTCTATATCTTTGTATTTATTTCACTTAGTCAGAATTACATCTTCAAATATGCCAAAAGACAAAACTGGGACAAATGTAGTGTCAAAGCAGTGGATTAAAGATGATCTTATAATGGCAACTTATAGAAAATTAATATTTTGCGTTTGTTCAAAACAGGTAGGTACTATATTGGAATTGTTGCTTCATAGAGACAGTTTATGATCCAAGGTTACATTTCTCGCATTTCCCACCCTCATTACAATGTGAATAAATGTGTTAACTGCTAAGTGGTAAATTAATGTGATTATATTATAAGGAACATACTTAGATGTTACATTTACTTAAATTAATCTGCTATCAGCGCTTTTGAGGAGTTGCAGAGTAAACCAGTCATTCATACAGGAACATTTCGGAACTCTTCCTGACATCACCACCAAGCTTTCAACGTGAGGTTTACAACTATCAGAATCCTCAGAGTTGTTGAGTCAAATAGTACTGTGACGGGTACGATCGGCAGATCTAAAGCGAGTAAATTTCACAACATATTGAAAGGTGATGCAGGCCTAAGTGTTTTAGAAATAATCGGCCAAGATATTCAGGGGAGTATACAGAATAGGTCAGAGAGTGTTCTCCTACAGAGACGGCCAGCTCCAAGAACTGTCCCATGACTACTTGTGATGTAGAGAGGAGCTTTAAGATATTTCAGCGTGACGAAGTGTATATTATTGGTTAGTTTTAAAATAAAGTTTTTCCGTGGAATAAATTAAAATTTTGTTCAGATTTTCAAATATATTTGGTCTTGATTATGTTCCTAATAATCTCCTTTCTCGTCAGTTTTAATGTTGGCATTACCTGATAAGTCCACCTGTTGCTCGGTAAGGTATCGGCCTGTACCCTTGACCCTGTAGCTACGGCCTTTCACCATGCCTTGCACCAAGAGCCTGCGAAATGGCTCTCGATGAGGTACCAAGCCAACTTGGTGCAAGAAGTGGTTCATCAAGCGGGCATAGTACAGGTGTAAGGCCGCTGTAAATATCACAGGTTTTAAAATTAACTTAAGTAGGTACTCATTCATTTGTATATTGATGTTACACTCAGTACAGTTGGGTTACTAATGTCTGGGACCTTTACATTCGTCTTCAAATCCCTCCTGTCCTGTCTTCTAACAATGTTTATTATGTATGGAAGAAAGTACAGGAAGAAGCAATAGGAATAAATGAAACAAATAAGCACAGTACAGCTTTGGCAATGTAAAGAGAAACACAGTTCACCAATACTCTTCAGGAGGAAGTATGAAACGTCTATTGTTTACCAATTTAGTTTTTCTCACACATGTTTTTATTTTACTATTTTATTTTATAAAGTTGTGTTGTGCGTTTCAAACTCCCTCCTGAGTTTTTCTGATAGAATAAAACCTATGTCAAGGGATGGGGTTATTTTCTTCGAGAGGCAGCGATTACCTCTTTGTCACTTGGAAGGAGTACGAAGAGTTAATAATGGTCCTCTTTCATGTACTTTCTTCAATACATAATAATGTGAACACCAAACAAAGAATGTAGAGAAGTTTTACTTAATGAGTTAAAACTCTATTTGAAATTCTAGCCCGAATCCTAATATGACTCCACCACACATTCTGCTAGAGCTTGATTTAACACAAGAATTAAAATCTAATGTATCCTAAGAAAGACAAATCAACAATTAATTTGCACTTTTTATTGGATAGAAGAATAAACAGTATATTTAACATGCCAGTTGGATCAAACTCTAAGATACGTGACACATTGGCAAGGAACAAACAATGTTGACATACAAGTAAACATAACAAGAGTACCGAAATAGTTTTATAAAAACATATAAACTTGAAAGGGTGGGAAACCATATAGGTAAAAATTACCTCAGTACATCCAAACAAAATTTGAACCCCAGTCTCCCCATCCCCGGCAATCCTTGAGGGCGGCATGTGCGACTGTGTGATCATCAATCGTCACTCAATAATATGGTTTATAATCTTAGAAAAATTGTTCAATTATTGCCCACAAAAAATATTTTTGCATTTTCTAAAGGTCCTTCCTACCAAAACCTTATCATCATCATCATCATCATCATCATCATCATCATCATTATTATTACTATTAGCACCGCGTCTTACTACCCATTCGGGTATTGCAGCACACTTACGCTAATGTGTAATGGTAGGGTGATTGTGAGATGAAATGGAGGACCTACAGTTTAACGTGGAATCCGAACCACGGTGGAGGCCTGGCATTCCCCACATTCACAAGATGTCTTGTCAGAGGTGAAGGAAGGGTTTGGTAATCAGATAAATCTGTGCCGGGACCGAGGATTGAACCCCGGCCGCCAGCATAGAAGTCTGACATCTTACCCTTAGCCCCAAGTCACCCTTAAAAGTAATTAATACTCCATTTTCTTGTTGGAAGTTCAGGACCAAGTGAAGAGTTGTGCTCCAAACGGGCAGGAAATTTAGGGAGTGGGGTGATTACACATAAATATTGTTAATCTCCACATCCAAACCTCTTTTCCCAAATGCTTTTCCAAAACCCAATTTAGGAATACTGATATTAATAATGATTAATGTTGCTGTTATTATAACAGCATACTTAACAATGAATTATATAATTTATTATGGCTTAATTTATCTTAATTATTTAAAAACAAGTTTAAAACATATTTTATTTTAAATATGTGTCTCTATTTCATAAAAAAAGATGAAAGAATATGAATATAATATATATTTTAGGGCACTGTGTGTACTCGGATTTTGAGCTTCGAGCCGAGCTCGCCCTTTAAATTTGAGATCGAGATCAAAAGTTTTGTAGTCTTGTCATGTTTGATCTTTCACTTGATGTACTTAATAATCAATTTTTAAAACGCTATAGTAAGCATAGTCTATTCAATTGAGATAATATCGGCATTTCCACTCTTAAATCATTCAGTACGTAAATTGTTACAAATTAATATACATTTTTACATCAATAATGTAATAGAGCTTTAAAGCCACTTTCGACCGGTAGATTTATTCAATATTGTCGTCCATTTTGAATTATACTTGATTGAAGTTGTTTACTTGTATTGCCATGAAAAAGCAATGAAAATAAAAGTGGCTAAAAAGATTACTAGATAATTGAATTTTTACTATTTTTACCTGGTCCATGTCTAAAATAATTATATTTAAAACAATACGTTTAGCTAAAAAACTAGCACTAGTTTAGTTACTATTTAGTTATATAATTATGTTGGTTAATCTGTCTAAAATCAATGTTGATCTTATTTATTGCAATACATACTTTACCAAACTTAACACATTTATATTTAAAAAATATTTACTATTTCATATTGTTTGCTAGATATATTATTTTTAATTTTAAAGTATGAGCATCAACTTTTATAATCATTAAAAATTGAATTTCTCAATAAAATAATGTATAACGAGAGCCCATACAATGTGCATGTGCAACTGTGAAGAGAGGAATGAATATGGAACAGAAGACGTGATCATGCATGATTACACTATGGAATAATAAACGAAATATGAAACACTTCAAATTTCCATTTATGATTCTTCTGTTTTCTTATAGGGTAAATCAAGTTACTGAAACAATATTTTGGGAAAATATTAACTTATTAAAACATCAATTTTATTAACTTTTTATCAATACATTGTAGAAACACTGTACAATAATGTAAAGTGATAGTGAAGGAAGCCAACCTGAAAGGATAGTTAGGTTAGGCCTAGATATACACAAACACACTTCTCTATTTTCATTCTACACTTCCCACTTCTTCAAACGTCCACACTTGCACATTGTTTTGAATTTTCGGAAATATTTATTTTTCATATGAAGAGACATTAATGAAAAAGTAATATTTCTGAAAATTCAAAACAATGTTGAAATTTTGAATAAGCGATTGATTGATTCTTTATTTGGTTTATAAAAAGATCCAAGTGGCTCGTACATATATAAACATCCTAGTATTGGCGTGGATCGAAACCAATTAGTGGTAAGAGTAAAAGTGTTTGAAGAAATTAAGAGAGAAGTGCATTTTTCTATAAAGGCCTAACCTAACTATCCTTTCAGGTTGGCTTTCTTCACTAGCACTTAACTTATATTATTGTACAGTGTTTCTAAACTATCTTATTGTACATTTCCAAGCCATCATGCAATTATTACTTTTTTTATGAATGCTTGTGTAATTTTAATGTCCTTAGAGACATGAGTGTTGAAACCATTTTAATTATTTTTCTATTAGGCTCTAAATTTTTTTAGTCTTGTAATTATTTTTAAATTGTGTTTTTAAGTGGTATTTCTAATTTAAAAACTAATATTACCGCTTATTAACATTTTTCCTAAAAGTTTTATATTTATCAAAATGAGTGTCATTCATATTTTAAGAACAAGTATTTTAGTATAATTTTTAAATCTGAAATTTTATAGATGTGATACCTATTTACATTTAAAATAAACAAACCTATACTCTTAACATTTTAAAATTATGAATATATTCGAACTCGGGAGCTTTTAGAAATATTTCTAAAAACTCCTGAGTTCGAATATATTCACAATTTTAAAATGTTAAATAGGTAAATGTAAATAGGTATCACATCTATAAAATTTCAGATTTAAAAAATATATATGTGTGTTTTTTACTAATATAGGCTTAATTAGGTTTTAAAATTATATATCTAATCAACGCAAGCTCGACTTGACTCTCAGGATCTTTATGAAAAGCTCGCTTGAAATTAAATAGACCCCTACCAAATACCAATTTTCCCTCACCGTGTTCTTTCCCTCCTATGTAAAGGTCAACTGGCATAAAGTTGGAAACTCTCTCTTTGCTGAAAGGCTCCTCTTTATTGTGAGGGTCCAAGTACCTCAAGAAATACCACGAGGAATCCACAAACGTGTCCATTGTATCAGTTTCTCGAGTGGCATCACCCCCACACCTTAACAAAATAATTACAACAAACTACATTGTCCCTTCAACACAATAGAGATGAAAGAACAACACTTTGTTTCACACATAATACTGACCGGCCATTGTCACAGACTACTCAGAAATAGATTTTTTCATATCAATATAAAGCTTTAAATTGTTTATTCACATTTTAACTCCATCTCATATTGCATAGACCCGTTTTATTTCCTTTCTAAGGTCTTGATTAATGTAGTTACAATTTCTGTACTTTTTGTATGAATTTACCATGTAAAATTTACTATCAATAATTTAACGTGCTGCTTGACACTATTCAAATTATATTTGAGACGTAACAAGTTTAACTCTGATACAAACATTATTTTCACATTTTTTAAAATGTATTATCAAAGTATTAAAATGAATTATCAGTTGAATATTTTATTTTATATTTAGTTTTTGTGCTTACACTAAACACAGTATTGTATTGTAAATATTAATAGAGTAATTATATTTGGAAGAAGGTACAGGAAAGGTGGATAGAAAGATTAAAAGGGGACAAACACAAATGGCTTTTACAATAAAAGAAGAACACAGTTCACACTTAACATTGCTGCCATTGGACAAAGAGGTAATGGTTGCCTCTTAAAGAAAATTGATCGTCACCGCCCAATCCCCCGACCTAGGTTTCATTCTATCGAACTCACTGAGGAGGAGTGTGAAACGCGCAATGCAAACTTTCTAAAAGAGAAACCTCATCATAAAGAGAAAAGAGGTTTTCCTTATAGATATATATCAATAGAGTAAATCAACTTACTTGGGGCATTTTGTGTGTAACCAATTCGTAGCTTCCAAGAGTGGTGATTGTCCTCGACTCGATAAACATTCTATCTCTGGTAGTACCACTGGTAGATCCTTAAACGGTACTGGTTGTAGTCCCCCGCAACTGGTACAGTGAATCATTGGTATAGGTGTACCCCAGTAACGCTGGCGAGATATCAACCAGTCCCTAAGTTTTGAGCTGACAGGGTACCCACCTATATTTTTCTTTCTCGCAATCTCACAGACATGTTCTTTCCTGCCTCCTCTGTGGAGGACACTGAACTAACTTCATCTCCTGGTGTTGATGAAAGTGGGATGTTTGCCAATTCAGCAAATAGTTTGTCTGACTCCGACTGTCTAGGCACACCCAGGTGAGTATCGGTACCGTCTTCATAGCTCACACGATCTGTCACATACACAGGCAACAAAGCTTGTGTGAAAGGATTCCTTGCACTCAACGATAGCTTCCTAAAGACTGTGTTTTCCCTAAACGTTTCACCCGGGTCTAGCTTGTCCAAAACACTACCAGGGCTGACCGCGATGAAAGTTGCTTCAAGTACAGACTCCGGATTACGTGTCCACACATTCACTCTTGTTTCACTTTTAATACCCTCCAGTTCAAATTCAAAGGTTGTACCATCGCACTCCCCAATCCAATGCTTCTGAACTTTGATAATATCGCGCCAGTTCTTTAGCAGGGGATCACTTAGTCCATCATACAGTGATCTGGAAAATAGGAACTTTCATCATTTAAACCAATGCTTTGTTCAAAGTAGAGGCCTGTATTTTTTAAATGTATTTAAAGTTTCTTGTTTTCAAGGGTGTAGTCCTCAATCACTCTGGATCAGGAGTTAACCTAGAGTCCACAGTCCGTGGATACTGGATAGGTTTCAGGGAATCTATGAACTTGGACACATTCCTTTTTTCACTAATTTCTAATTAAAATTTAACATTTCCTTTAATTATGAATGTAGGTGACAAATTACAGTAATATAAGAGATTAAATTTAACTTGTCTATCTTTTAAATGTATTGTTTGCTCGTTAATGTCACAGTAAAGAACCATATATATATATATCTATATATATATATAATAATCATAATACATAATAATATATATATACTACATCCATAATATAATATATATAACATAATATAATATTATTTAATATTATAATATTTATAATAATTTATATCTATATTTTTATTTATAATTAAAAACATTCTGAGAAGAGGTACATGACATAAAAAATATATTTAAGAGCACCTGTTCTAAACATGTTCTATATATTTTTTACTCTAGTAGTTATCACATTCCTGTCGGTGAGTATGCAGTCTGAATGTCAGGCTCATTCAGCCTAAATTGCTAGTGAAAGGGAGGTGCTAATCTAACTCTGGGTGTACCAATAATTTAATGGTTTTCCCTTCATGCAATGTGAGTACATTTCCTCAAAATTCTACCTTCATAATCCCTATCTCACTAACTTAATTAATGTATGTGTATAGCTTGAACAGGTAGTGAGACGTGGTGTGGAAAAAATGTATTCCCATCGTGTGTTTCATTGGAATTGAGTAAAAAAACAAGGTTGTAACTTTTAACAAAATGAAACACTGACTTCAGTTTTTTTTTAAAATACTTTTTGCGATTGTTATATATTTCTGGGGAAGTATTTAATTGAATAATGATATTAGCATTTTTCTTAATAGATTAATATCATAATTAATTAAATGATCAATATGTACATACGCAGTTAATACTAGCTTATCTTAATGAAGAAAGAAAGAGTTAAAGTTTCATATACCAACTCACATACTTAGCAAACTGTGTCGCTCGAATGAACCACTGATTTAATAGTTTTTTCTCAACTTTAGCTCCTGATCTCCAAGAGCAACCATTTTCGTCAACTTGTTCATCGGCCAATACAGTCTGATCCACAGGGTCCCAGTTCACGAGAGCCTGTGCAAAGAATATCATCGAACCTGTAGAATATGATATAATTTAGTAGTCCTACTAATGCAGGTAACAGCAAATTTGTTTGAATCAAGCTCAATTAAAACTATGTTACAGTATTAGTTTCAAATTATGTTATATACTGTCTGCTTTTTATCCAATGTTGAACAGTTAAATCTCTATGAATTAGTTATAATTTGAATATTATTTGAGTGTTTGTTGTTTGTATGTAAAAGTGTTTCAAAGTATGGTGGACTTATAACTATTTCATTATGTAATTAATAAAATGATAGAATAGTACCTAGTGAAATAGTAGAGCACAAATAAAAGTAAAAATACTAACATGTGTTTAAACACACTTCAATATTTCGATGCTATTATAGCATCTTCCTCAGGAAGTGGTAGTAGTTAGACTACATACTACTACTACTACTACTACTACAACTTATTACTACTAGACTAGTCTAACTATTACCACTTCCTGAGGAAGATGCTATAATAGCATCGAAATACTGAAGTGTGTTTAAACACATGTTAGTATTTTTACTTTTATTTGTGCTATACTATTTCACTAGGTATATTCTATCATTTTATTTATTACAAATTGTTTGCTCAATTCACTTTATTTCATACATACAACCATTTCATTAATGTTCCTTCATGTATAGTTTAGTCCTTTCCAGTCCTATAAAGCTTGTTTTAGCTCATTTTGTTGCTTATTGATGTCATTGACCTTAAAGAACCAAATTACACTCCTAAAAGCTCCCCTGCCCACCCTCAACATCAACCCTCTTCTCTAGGCAGCTTCATCCCATGTCTTTGAGCAACAATAAAGAGTGCATGTAAATGCCTAGTTTTCTTTCGTGCAATTTTTATAATTTCAGTCGATTCCCCAAAGTATGCAGGAAAAAAACCACAAGATAGACAAAGAAAGAGATGGGGGATCAGATAACAGCAAGTGTGTGCGTGAGAGAAGAAGAATGGAATTAAGTAAAGGAAGAAGAATTGGGAAAGAAATGAGGCAGAGGTAAGCATTTTACTAAACTGATGCAGTCATAGCCTGGAAACAGTTTGATGATGATGATGATGATTATTGACAAAGAAGAAGAAGCTAGACAGATGATTCAGTATTTGGAAACAAAGACTGTGCCTTGAAACTTCAATAGCACAAGTACACGCCTGATGATTATATCAATGTAATGGTAGGTTGAAGGGAAAAAGAACTTGATGTTAATAAAATGGAAAAGGTTGACTTTGTGGGGACAGCTAAGATCGAAGCGAGCATCACAAATCAAAAGAGAGGATTTAAAACGTTCACCTAAACTTTTTTTTAAATACTATTTACATATTTCATTGTTTGTAATGTGGTTATGATGCGGACTGTTAGTGTAATAGCACTGATCTAAACTCTTTAGAAACCTCTCTTGACCCTCGGTTGATCCTCCTCACCTCCTTTCGGTACACAAGCCCTGACTCGTACAGTTTCAGGAACAGAGCTGAGTCCAACGATAATATGACACGTCGCAGGTCGATACTTCTCTATCCCAGTCAAAACTGCAGCCCAATTGTTTCATTTGGTTCTTCATGTGGGCAATATTTTGATTGGTCCATTTTCTAGGCTCCACCTCCTCTCGATCGCAGCATTCTCGGCTGGAAGACCAAATGCATCCCAACCCATTGGGTGAATCACCTGGAAAAAAATTGTCATAAATATTCCACATTCAAATATTTGTAAATTGTTTTGATTTGAGATTTATTTTTTGCGTGCTTGACATCCTTACAAACTGACTTAGCTTAGAATGGACTATTTAATTTAGCCTTTTTTTATCTTCCTAATTGTAGATTATTGTTAGCAAATTTGCATATATTTTATACCAATTATAAGGGATATTAAATATTTGTAAAAGATTGAAATTTTTGTAATTGTTTGTTTACAAGACATAATATTAGCCGTAGTGCAAATGTTTTTTTCCAAATATGAAATTAATAAATTCTTTCAAAAATAATAAAAATAGTTTATTTTATTAAAATAACAAATTAAAAACAATCTTTGGACACATGTATCCACAACAGTTTTAGATTTTTATATGTAGCCTATATGAAACTATACTATTCAAATAGTTCACCTTGCGTATATTCGTTATATTAAAATTTAGTCCTGAGTCCCCTTCAGTGGATGCATAGTCTGAGGCATCACTTTTGCAATAGACTAGGGAGAGTGGGGTTCGGATCATGGTCGGGTATACTGACAGTGGTTTTTCACTCTCCCTTCACAAATTGTGTGCACTTCCTCTAAACTCAAAACTTCCTTATCCCTAGCACATTAGAGTAATTAGTATATTTGTGCATATATTGAAGTTAATAAATGAAAACATTAGAATAATGTATTTTGATAGAATTTGTGTTCTCCACGTCTCAGCCGTGCGCATGTTTTGTTATTGTGACTTGACTAATTTCACCCCTTCAATAGAGCACTCGTAGGTGAGCCTTGACAAACAAGAACACACAATGCCTTTTTTATGTTTTACTTTGCTTTGTCCTACACAACAAATAAACTATAGATGATCTGTGTTATTAATAATCAACAATGTAAAATCATTCATGCATAATTAATGTTTTGTATTGAAAATATATATAATGTATTCAAACTGTTAAGGGGGAATAAAAGTTGTTTGTTTCGACAAAATTAATTTGGTTTTTCTAACTCCAGCCATAAAAGGTATAATTTATTGAATTTCAACTTTATCTTCTATGATTAGACCCAGAATATTTTTTTTCTTAAAAAATGTGATCTCTCATTTTAAAAGGAGTGTATCTTTGCCTGTTTAGCTATTTCTCGAATATGTAGTTAAGAATTTAAAAAATATAGTTATATTAAACAATAATAATAACAATAAGGGTCATATTTAAAAAAAAACTATATTTATTAGCTAAAAATAAACTCTTATGGAGCTATGTAAACTATTATTATTCCACCCTCTCGAGTTGCTGAGTGATGCTGGACCAGATCATAAAGATGTCATCGGTGTATCTGAACCAACAAAGGGGCTGTAGCGGTTGTCTGCCCAGGAACATACACTCCAGTCTACTCATATATAAGTTTGCATATGAGGGGTCCATGCGTATTTCCATGGCAGAACCTTTTGCAGATAGATTTGGTCCAGAAATCTAAAGTAATTTTTCTCCAAAATTAAATTTGATAGTTTTATCAGGAATGTGGTAGTGGGTCTGGTACCGAGATATTCTTCTATTTCTACGAGTCTGTGGATATGGAGGATATTGGTGTAGAGTGATGTAACATCGATTGAGACCAAGATGGCATGCTGTGGAAGAGGAGTGGCCAGAGTGTGAAGTCGTTCTAGAAAATGATTTGTCTCTTTGATGTAAGATGGTAGATTCTTGACCAGAGGCCGCAGGTGAGAGTCCACAAGTGCTGATGTGCGTTCTGTGGGTGAGACACATCCTGATACGATTGGTCGGCCTGGAGGAGGGAATGTCCCATAGTGGATCTTTGGAAGTAGGTAAAATTGTGGTATGGCAGGTTTCTGGGGGTTTCGTACAATCTTTTCATTGAGATCTTGATGTTACGATTCTTAATAGATAATCTGTTGTAGTCATTGAGATCTTGATGTTACGATTCTTAATGGATAATCTGTTGTGGTTGTTTGTTATAATTATCGGTAGGGTCCTGATTTAACTGGGTGTAAGTTTGGGTGCCAGATAGTTGCCTCTCACCTTCAATGATGTAGTCCTGGCGGTTCATAATGACGGTCGTTGACCCTTTATCTGCAGGCAAGATAATGATGTATTTGTTGTTACGGAGTGATTGGAGGGCTTGACGTTCTTGGTTGATCAGATTGCTATTTCTCGCGAGTTGGTTTTTAAAATTCGGAGTTGAGACATTTTGTACAACAAAGTATATGTATTGTTCTACCGGATGGTCTTGAGGTAGTGGTGGTGGGTTCCAGCTAGACGATGGCTCAAACTTTTTTATGGCGGGGTTTATGGATTTGGAATCATCTGCAGCGTAGGTGTGCTAAGAAAAGTAATATTTAATACAGAGGTTTCTGGCAAATGTAAGAACATCTGTCAAAAGGATGAAGTGTTCAAAGTTATGGGAAGGAGATAATGTAAGGCCTTTTGACAGGATGTTGTCTTCATGTTCGGATAGCTTAAGTTAAGAACTGCGCTGGTTGGTATCTTCTTTTTTGTTGGTTGCTTAGCGGGTCTAATTTTGCGAGATAAAGTTGGCAGAGTATCTATGGGAGTGGGAATTTTCAATATGGAGGCTAGGCTGGGCTTTTCCCCCATTAAAGGGGCTTTGATCTGTTGAGTAGGCATAGAGGCTATTGTTTTTTCTTGCTGTTGGATAAAACCTTGTTCTTTAAATATAGTCACACACAGTTTGGAGAGCTTTAATAATTTATTCTGTGCTAATTTCTTCAAGAATGAGTTGGTTGTTGCTAGTGTGTTGCTTATATCAACTAGTTTGTCTGGATAGGCCATAAGGGTGACTTTGATATGAGAAAGCAATTGTGTATGGTGGTGTGCTAGTTTATACTTGTACGGCAGTAGGACATTTGAGGTTAGATGGCTAGATTAGTATTGAATAGTTCTAGAAATTACAAGTCTCATAAATCTTGGCATTCCTGCCAGAGGAGGTTCGAGTTCTAGGCCCTTTGGTGTTAGGCCTAGAAGTAGGCAGCCTCCTAGAAAGTATATATGGCAAAGAATGGTGGCTGATTTGAATGCATGTTGTTTGCTGGATTTGATTTGACCAACAATAAATATATTAGACATTCTCTTTGGTGAGCTGTGATGCTCTTTTTCCCCATCATGCTTCTGTAACACTGATAAAACAATAAAAGTGCTAAGGTAAAGATTGTATTGTCAATTAAATTAATTTGTTAGTGTAATCAGTTTGTGGATCAAGTAATATTTTGTTTCAAATATTTAATTCATCCTAATTTATTAATGACACTAATTGGTTTGAGGTAGCCAAAGTTAGCTTGGTATTGTACGATGATAATTTTTTTTTTAAAATTGGCATTCGGTTGTTGAACGTCCTAATTTGATATAATTTGGATTCGTATTATATAGGTGAAGAACGGGTTATACTGCTAGTTTTCTTTAGTTGTGGTATTTAACGTGCACTTTCTGAACTGACTGATTATATCACTGCATGAGAATTTCTACGAGTGAGATCAAAAGGGCCTAACAATTTTGCCAGAAAATTATTCTAGAACCATGTAGTTCCATAGCATATCTTTCTTTATGTTTGGTCTGTCTACAATGTCTCTCTTCAAATGATAAAGGAATATTTCTGAAAATTTAAAATAATGTGTTTAAATTTAGAAGTTTGAAGTGTAATAGTGTAATAGTTTAAGAAGGAACGAAGAGAGAAGTGTGTTTTTCCATCTAGGCCTAACCTAACTACCCTTTCAGGTTGGCTTCCTTCACTATCAATTACTTTACATTACTCAACAAAAACAATCACCGGTATCTATAACAACCAAAAAAAGTGAATCAAATCAGAATTAAAAGAAAAAATTCATAATTTATTTTGTTATTCAGCCTCTTTTGTTTGTTATGTTTTCTAGTGTTCAAATCCAGATAACCCGCTTTGGTGGCCCCATGGTGTAAGGTGTTACGCTCGCAATAGACTAGAATGTAGATGACAAGGAGATCAAGGTTCAAATCTTGGTCGGGTGTATCGAGGGTGGTTTTTACAAAACGGTTTTCCACTTTCCATCCACACAAATGCAGGTACATTTCTTGTAAATTTAATCTTCCTCATACCTAAGGCCATTCGTATGATTAGTAAACAAGTGTATAACCTGGAATAGTGTTAAGATGCACTGCTAAAAAAAAGAAATCAGATAAAAAATTTAGGATAAGGTAAAGTGAAGATTCAGATTAAAAATAATTGTATTAGACCAAAATCATGATTATAACAAAAAATTAATCTTAGTTTGAGCGCATGGTTTGTATTGGCTTTTTAAAGTGAAAATAATACAAATTTAAATATAATTAAGTATCGAGTAATATGGCATGGTATCTGATACTTGAATCATGTGTTTGTATGCGTTTTAAAATGTGCCTTTACATTTTTGCCATTCATCCGATGGAAACGAGCCATTGTGTCACTGATGGTGTACACACGAACATGTCCCATGTGCAGTCTCCCAGAAGGATACGGAAACATGGACAGAACATAGTACTTGGGCTTCTGGTCATCATAAGGTGGAAACGTCAGCTTTGATTTCCAATAATTCTCAATACCGTGTTTCGTAGAAAGTGTGAAATCTTCATTCTGAAAACATGACACAATCAAGGTAAACTCTTATATTTTTATTTAAGTAGCGGTACAACTTATTTTATTTAGAGGATGATTTGTTTAAGACAAAGAAAATTATTATATTGTAATCGACATGCCTTAAATTGGGGTGTTTTTTTTTTTTTGTTGTTTTAACATTGGAATGTTGTGAATTGTAAGTGACAGAATGATTATATAGCAACATGTTTTGATAAGTGAGTAAAAACTAGGACACAAGTGCTGACAGCCAAAATGTCTTGTCAGCATTCCTTTTGGCAATCAGGCAAAGTTGTGGTAAAACTAGTATTGTTTTTCAAGTTAACAGGGCTGACAATTCACCATCGAGTCTAGGGGGTCACTCTTCCCAATTTGGGGGCTATGCGGGTTAGGACGCCGGATCGTTGAGTATGTATGCTTGGGGGCTACCGTTGTGCCCAAAGTACCGAGGTTCATAATTGTGTAGGACCACCTTGAGTGTCATTCAAGCCATTGGTTAGGCATTACTTACTATACGTCATTTTGTCATGAGCTCTTGAATATGCATTTTCAAATCCTTTTAGTAAATTCTTAATAACATCACATCTTGTAGTTGTGCAAAGTAGTACAATAACACCCTAAAAACCAAAGCTGTACATAAATTGGGAACCCACACAGTCATACATCAGGTCACCACCCTTATCCTCAACCGCAACCCATCCTGACAGATTAGGCCGATGTAGGGGGGAGTGACAATATAACAAATAATTAGGCTACCAGTAGCTCAAGGTAATATTTTATTTTAAAACTCTAGGGCTGGTGTGATTTAAAATAAGAGGGAAATATAATAAAAAGGCTGAATTTAAAGAAATTATAATGCATTAAATGTAAAGACTCACACTGGTGGGTTCACAGTCTAAAGGTCAAGCTCATTTGGTGTCCCAGTGAAGGAAAAGTCACGGTTCAAAACCTGGTTGGGTGTCCTGAGGTCCCCCCTACCCCCCTCAGTTTCTCAATCAGGGTGTCCAGCCATCCCTGACTTTTCCAGGTTTTCCAGGTCCAAATTACTTTTTTACAAACCACTATATATCAATATTAAGTATATCATGAAAATAACTTTTTAAGATCATAGATTACTATAGTGTTGTTTTTATTCTAGATACATAAACATTCTGAAGTTGTGTCACTCAATGAAGGGATTAAACGATTTTCACCTCCAGGGAAATGGACTATTTTAAGTTAAAAATAGATTTTAGTAAAATTGTATTGAGCCATTAAAAGATTGCCTCAAGCAAGAAAGATTTAAAATAGTTGAGAGAGAGAAAGAGAGAGAGAGTCATCCTTAGTTCCTTCTACTTTAAATGTAGGCCTAGTCAAATTTTGCGCAAGTGAATATTCATGACTCAACTTTGGCAACGTGGCAGAAAGGTGGAAAGACACAAAACTCACTTGTTGACCTTGAGAAGTGATATTAGTCTGGTCAACAGGGACAATGGTGTGAAAGTGATTCTAGGTAGGCATTAACTGTAAGAAAAGTGTTGTTTTGACTATTGTGATTCAACATATAAGGCTTTATATAGACAAAATGTAAAATTTCCAGAAATTTAATAAAATTCCCTGACTTTTCCCTGACCATTCCCTGTTTTCCAGGTCGCTGGGCACCCTGTCAATTTATCTCCATTCAAATGCAAGTACATATTCTTTAAATTCTACCTTCCTCATCTATACCACCTCAGTATAATTCATTTATATGTGTAGGCCCTATATCCTGAAGGTCAGTGCGGCGCGATGGAAAAAAAATCATAGATTAAAAAAAAAGTCCCCTCAAGTGGGGACACAGGTTTGAAGTAAAAATATGTAGTAAAACTTTTTTGTAACAGTAACAATTTTCAATTATCTAATGGTATGATTAATGTTAAAAATGTTTTATAAACGAAAAAGTTTTGTCCATAGAATACTATTTTATCAGTGTTTACATACTTCAATAAAGCAAAAATCAAGTAAAAGTGTTGTTTGTATGAATACTATTTTCATGCTTCTATGAGAAGACCTATAACTATGCTCAAGTTAATATAAAATGCTTTGAAATATAATAGTAGGATAGCTACTGCGCATATTCTATTAAGAAGTGTCTGTCATATCTAGACTACTGTATTGTTACAATTTGTTAATAGTGTACTAATGTAAAAAAAAATCTTTGTTAAATACTTTAAAGAAAAATGTTTTCTTATTTTTAATACAATCATTTAATTAAATAATATCAATATTATATTATTTCTAGGTTTTATAGTTGGCTCTATTAGCTAAATAAAAATATATTCACATAAAGCACAGAAAAACTTAAAATCATTAGAAATAGGCTATCACTCCCTACATTTTATATATATAAAAAAAGTATGTTTTGAGTAAAAAAATAAATAAAAAATGCCACATTGGAAAATATTTAAGGTGGTTTTATTTCATGATGGTGTGTCACCCAATTGGTGTCCATGTGCTATAGATTTGCCATCCCTGTTATAAACTATTCCAACCTAATAAAACCTA
The DNA here is from genome assembly GCA_039000515.1 of Timema cristinae. Taxonomy (NCBI): domain Eukaryota; kingdom Metazoa; phylum Arthropoda; class Insecta; order Phasmatodea; family Timematidae; genus Timema; species Timema cristinae. Next base: position 14,358,156 of record JBCFYV010011164.1, on the reverse strand, counting down.
ACCGTCCATGCAACAAATTATTTTTCATAAAATATTGTTTTTGTTAATGTTTATAGAATATAAAATAGTTTATTTTTAAAATAATACACATTCCATCTTGATCAAAATTGTTATTTATTTGCATATGAAATGTTAGGTTCTAGTTGAGATAATTTATAATTACGATATAAATATAATTATTGCACACAACATGAACTCTCCAATTGACAACACATGGTTGAGCAATATCTCGTGACTTAGGCTTATGTGAGTGCATCTCTAGTTTTAGAGTACCAAAAACCTAGTAAAAAGTATTTTAAAGTTATTAAACAAAGAAAAAGTTATCTCCGCAGTAGTATGATGCACTTTTTATTCAACACAAGGATTTTTGTGAACCACATATTTTATTTGTTTGGGTTATCTGGATATTTACCCTAATGGGGTAAAAAATGAAGGTAGGCTATAATTTAGAGGAAATGTTGCTGCGTTTGTGTTGAGGAAAAGTTGAAACCATTTAAGGCTGGTCTACAATGCTTGTCGGACTCATAAAATCGTGTTCACAATAAGACAAGCAAGCACAATCATGTGTAGGAATTTTTGGACTTTTGTTGTCTGAAGGCAATTAACTTTGTCCATCTTTTGCATTTAGATAACTGAGTGAAGTTGGCTTGCATTCAACCAATCAGAAATTCATATAGTTGCACTAGTGTATTTAACTACTCAATAGCAACTAGTTTTTGGACCAGGAAAACAGTTGATGAAAATATATAAAAAAGTATTGCGTTTTAAATCATTTAATTTGATATATTAATTTGTTTCTATTTAATTCATATTTGTAAACTACAATATGAGTGATGATAGCGTCAACATATTTAAACCACATGACCACCATTGTGGGTAGCATAATCCCAGAGTATAATCTAATGCAAATAAAAAAATATCAAACTATTTTCCCACCATATTCTGTATATTGTACAAAATAAAACCAATAGCCTTAGATGACAAACATACCCATTTCCATAAGCCTTTATGGGTCAAACGCTTTGTCTGAACAGTTGTTTCTTTAGCTATGTTTTTTAAGAAATTAGTTTGGCACATGAAAGTATTCATAACTAAACAATTTATTGGATTCTATCTATTAAAATTGAAAACAATTTATTTACTCCCATGATTTTCTCAATGCTATCATATTAAATTGGGCTGAAGTATTCCACAACCACAATAACCTACATCCATTACCACTACAAGAAAAACAAATATAACCAATAGAAAATTAGTTCAGAAAATAAAAAGTGGTATTTGTGTTTTTAAAAGAAAACGAGACCGTAAAAGTATAATTTAATTTCTCTATCCAACAAAAAAAAAAGTATGCATAGACCTAAACCCCACAGATCTCAGCAATTTGACCAAACATTGAAGAAGAAGAATTTTTTTTCAGGAAAATCCTCCTTTACACGTTTATTTAAGGCGCTACAGCTTCCAAGCCAGAATTTGTATCAAGAGCACAGAGCGGGATCCTGATAGGAAATCTAATTTCATATCCAACCATATAAGTGTGCATAGGCCTAGTCCCTACAGATCTGAGCAATTTAACCAAACATTGAGGAAATGCGGGATTTTTTTCACGAAAATCCTTTTTTACACGTTTTTATAAGGCGCTACAGATTCCAAAACAGAATTTGTGTCAAGAGCACAGCTCTGTTAGGAAATTTAATTCTCTCCAACCATTAAGTGTGCATTGGCTTAGACCCTACAGATCTGAGCAATTTGACCAAACATTGAGGAAGTACGGTTTTTTTTCAGGAAAATTCTTCTTTACACGTTTTTTAAGGCACTACAGACTAAACTGCCGAGGACTGGGAGGTCGGGGCGCAATCTCGGCTGGGTTCACCAAGGGGGCTATTTACTACATGGTTCCCCATTCTCCCAACGCAAATGTGGGTACACTTCCTAATTACACATATCACATCACAAAGCCCATCAACGTAATTAGTACATAGCCGTATAGACCGAACAGTTAGTAAGACGCGGTGGTAAAGAAAAGTCTTGTGTGGACAGTTAGTCTCTTCAGAAATAATAATAATAATAATAATAATAATAATAATAATAATAATAATAATAATAATGACAATAATTCAAATAGTAATACAATCCCCACCAAGTGTGCTGGCCGCTTGGAGTCGATTTTAATTTATGGTTATGTTTCCAATTTTTTTTAAGGAAGTGCTTGCTGCCACGGGACGTGGCAGCGAGGATTTTGGTTTGGTAAATCCTTGCTGCCACGGTATTTTTCCTTTCGGCCAATTATAAACCTCGCTGGCCTTTCGCCCAATGAAATGAGGTTACCGTTCGGCCAATGAAATGAGGGTACGTTTTCGCGTTCATTTCTGTTTAGATTCACTTGTGTTAAGGTTGTGGAGAAGTGTTTTTAAGTTAAAAAGTATTAAGTTTACGTTTTGCCAAGCTAAGTATTGCTTTAAAGTAGTTATTATAAAAGTATTATTTAAGTAATTTTGTTATAGTTTTATTTAACATTTAGCTCATTAGTCTAGGGCTATTTTTAAGATTTGGCTAAAAGCCCATTTTCCACGTGTTTCTTTCATTAGCTAAACGTTTAGTTTTACATTAATTTCCAGGCTTGTTTAGTTTAATAGTAATCTTAAGCATTGTTTTTAACATTTTTATGATTATTCTAGGGTAATTTTTTCGAAGTGTTTATTTCATTATATAGGCTAGTTTACGTTTTTTAAGATTTGGTTAAAAGCCCCCATTCAATGTGTTTATTTCATTATCTAGGCTAGTGTAACATTTTGGTTAGTTTTACAATAATTCCCAAACTTGTTTAGTTTAATAGTAATCATAAGTGTTGTTTTTAACATTTTGCTGTAGGCGTGTATCATTTTGTTTAGTTTTAAGTTATTTAATATTAAAAGTAGGCTGGCTTGTTTAGTTTAATACTAAGCGCTTTTTGTTTTATTATTAGCTCTATGTTAGTGTAGAAGCCTGTTTATTTTAATACAGCTTATTTCAAAGTTAGTGCAAAATCTTGTTTAGTTCAAGCATAGCCATACATTAGTGCCAAAGATTATTTAGTTTAATAGCAGGTCTAGGTTAGTTTAGGCCCTATTGTTTAAGAGTAAGCTACGCCTCTAGGTTAGTGCAATAGCTAGTGTGAGCTTCGCTTGTATTGTTTAAGACTAGGCTACGCCCCTAAGTTAGCAATAGCTAGTTTGAGCTTTGCTTTAAGTTACGATAGTGAAATTTTCTACCATGGCTTTAATTTTAGGTGATTCCATGGTGAAGTATCTCGCACAGCATCATCTTGATTCAAATGTGACTGTCATGTCCTTTCCTGGGTACTCTGTTAGTGATTTGATTTCAGTTGCAGAAGAAGTGGTTCCCTATTTTAATTGTGTCGTCTTACATGTTGGGACAAACAACTTGGCCAAATGGTCATTAAGCAACACCATGAGAGACTTTGAGAAGCGGTTGTATATGATAGGAGAAGTCAACCCAGGGGTATAAGTAATTGTTTCAGGGATATTACCAAGATTCCCAAACACCTGTGAGAGAGATCAACAATTGTGTGAAATAACAGAGTTGAATTTAAGAGCAAGCCAGCTTAACACACTACTTAAGGAGATGTGCAAATTAAGATGTGTTCAATTTTGTTGCTGGTGGACCAATTATCAGGTAAGCTTTCTGATTTTCATCTTAGACATATCCTATAGACGGTAAATATTTACTAGCCTATACGGTTCCCACCTCTTTTAACCTCTTTTTTGTTACCATTCGAAAATATCGCCATTCTAGAAAATTAATAGGCCTAAACCTGATAGGTGTTTTTTTTTTGGAAACATATTTATCATAGGCCTATTCAAAATTAATTTCAAAGTTTACGATTTTTCTAAGGTATTTTGTTCTGCCATGTTAGATATATGACTGAAATGATGTGTATCCACCTCTAGTGAATATATTGATATATGTATCGTACCTTTTTGTAGGAAATTTTCTAATCAACATTTTTGAATAGAGATATAGGTCCAATAGATAAGGTGATATTGTATTAACCTAATTTTGATTCTTATTCTGGCCCACAAAAGTTTTTCTGTACAATTAATTTGCGGAGACTTTTAATATATTATTTATAACTACTATGTTAAAATTCATACAAAAATTCAGCTAACTTGGAACTAATACTTAGGAAACCAGTAAAGTCACTAGACTATAATTTTTCCAATGGATTATTGTTATTATTATTATTATTATTATTAGCACCGCGTCTTACTACCCGTTCGGGTTATACGCACTTACGCTAATGTGTAATGGTAGGGTGATTGTTAGATGAAATTAAGGACCTACAGTTTAGCGTGGAATTCGAACCACGGTGGTGGCCTGGCATTCCACACATTCACAAGATATTTTCCAATGGAAGTAAAGAAGAAATTTAGAGGTAATATTCGCTTATTTGCGTAGAATAATTGTGTAAAACCAATTGGGGAAAATCACACGAACTGGACCCGATTGGAATTCAAAGCCTGATCTCCCCATCTTCAACAAGCCAGTTTAACACATTAATGACGCCTTAGACCATTCATCCAGTGAAGCGGGCTATTCAAGCAATGTAAAATGCAAGTAAAGTGGCACTGCTATAAGTGATATTAAATAAACGGTTTATTGTTTGGCTCATTTAGATCTTATATTACAACATAATTAAAAAGTATAAAATGTCAGAGGATTGATTCCAAGTAATAAACCATGGTAAGAAATTAGAGATGCTTTGTTGGTCAATTTGTAACACCACCCTTATTCATCAAACAATTAAGGCTGGCACACAACATTAAATTTAAATTCGAATTCCTAAAAGCATAGTAAATGCAGAGGAGCCGATAGGACGATCACAAGGTAAATAGACCGTACTCAGGTCCATTTGTCTTCTGCTTCCCCAAACCCTATCTACAAATATTTAATAACTTAAATATTGGATACCCTACCGATTATCAGTGAGGTATAAAACATAAATATACGAAACGTAAAAATATTATTTGTAAATAACAGATTATTTATTAATATAAGATACAGAAAGGTTGAATATTGCACATTACAAATAAAAATATATAGGAGAATATTATAAAAGACATAGTCACGTGTCATATCAATCCCCCTAAACTTGATTAATAATTGAGTGCTCGAGTCATCAATGACTTATAAAAAGATTCAATTCAAAGTACTTGTAATACTTTCCAAGTATTAACACTTGTACATAAATAAATACAACACCGGACCAAGCGTCCTTAAGATGACAAAGCCTTATTCCCGCCAGGTAGGCTTCAGGACCGATCCCAAACAATAACTTCAACTCAACCATAGGATATCAAGTTTTTAAAAATGGATATTATAAATATATTACATATAATATATAGCAAAATACTACTGGATAAATAATCAGTTTTATACCGGACGGGCTATAAAGTTAATAACACAATTCTCATAAGAATATAAGACCAATCTTCGTAAAAATATGGCATCTCACGCCTGCTGGAATATAAGTTTTAACCATTATACTAGAAATAATGAAACTCTAATCTCTGAAAAGATGTCGTCTCGTTTATATTGAAAATATTAATACCACGCAAGCACAAAAAGGGGACTTTGCGTCTAGAAAACCTAATATAAAGACAAACATTATTTATCATAAATAAATTTACATATCAAGAGATCGAAGTATTAAGCGATATCCTTGTGTAAGTATCTATACATTTTTGAAAGTCGATATTAATATTTATAGGCCGAAAATTTTTTTAAAATATAATAACCTAAATAGAATTTTGTACCTTATAACATCCTGGACACCTATATGTGTCCAAGGGCAGTATCCTGACAAGAGTAAATCATCCATCTGAATTACATCATTATATACGCTAACATTCTTGATCAGAGAGAGGGAAAAGATGGGTAACAAAACAAAGGAAAACACTAAAACAAAGAAGAGTGGGTAGGGATTCCCAGAAAAAGGTAGAAGAATGGAGTAGCTTGGAGAAAGACCTCGAATAAAAGTTTTACATGCACCCTCTTCTCGGGCATTTACGTCACACTTTACCCAACATGCCTCTCGACGAATCACTGTTCAAGCTTACACATTCTTCACGCGATTAGTCTGCACGTAATGTTTATAGTGGTATGTAGTGGTTGTGCGGGGAGTCGTCTTGGGAGGCGCAACTACTAAATGGGGCAATGGTGAGTTAATCCATTTTTATTTTTAGTAGTGTCAAAACTGGCTGATTTCTTTAATTCTTGTAGCTTTATGGAAATAAAGATACAAATCGTTTCAATAGACCACTATACGAAATAATATTTAATTGTTATATTAACAAAATTATTAAAACACATTGTCAGTATCATCCAAAAGAAAAAGTCTTAATATATCTCAATTTTAATTTTTGATTGCAATAGTGATGAACATTATCACTGAAAATATATAGTTTTATTTATTTGAGATCTTAACGTTCACTTTCTGGATCGACTTATTATATCAACACACGAGAATTTCTATGAGTAAGAGCGAAAGAATTTACCAATTTTTACGGGATGGTATTTTCACACACCTTCCAGGGTTCTTATACATACCACAATCAACATGGTACCGACGGCTTTATTTCCCCTTCGAATGACTTTACACTACGGATTTATTTTAGTGTTTAGTGTACTGTTTGAGGTTTGGTACTTATTTATCTATGACTGTAACAAGAAGCTTCGTTATAATCCTCAACAAAAATTTAAGTACAGAAAAGCGTCGATAATTCGAACTAATTGAGGATCGACAGAGTCCTGATTAAATACAGTAATATCTAAACAAAAGAAAGAAAAATAAGCATAGACGATATACTTACGAAAACAAATTATTAAGGTTTAAACATTTTCACTTAATATAACCAAATAGATTAAATTGTTTTTTTATTCCTAAATATCACAAATCCTGAAGGAATATAATAAACATTTTAGAAAAAATTCTAACAAATATTGGAGAGTGAGGAGTGGTTATAATTAAAAGTTATCGTTGTTTGTTTGTTTAATAATTGTCCTGTACGATTTGATATTAGACCAATGGTAATGTCCAAGACCTTGGTATAAATCTATGTTACAATTTATCATGCTTCTTTAATTTCTTTTTACAGTTTAAAATAATATGGTACTTTAGTTACCGAAACATGTCAGAATAAAGATATTCTAGCATCCTTTCCGGTGCTGTTTTCGCAAACGAGTACTGGAACTAGGAACTAGAAAATACTTACGTCATCAAAATTCGTTTCGAAGTTGCTAATCTCAATACAAAATATTATTTTGTTTACAATATTTTGGATTTCTCGAAGTCACTGTAACACAACACTCAATTACTACGATATAAAGTGTTGGGCATATGTTAACCTTTAAATGTAAATTTTAACTTTTTATTTCAGAACATATTTTAACTTATACATTCTTGCTGTCCATACTATATTGCATAACTGTAATTTTCTAAATTTTTTTTAACATGTTAACAAATATTTTTAGAGTTTTCGTCAACTTATTTCGTTCCAATCGATAATGCAATATTGAGTTTAAGTTAATTGATCATTCCTCACAATATGTTTATCCACTAGAAATAAATCTTAATCGTACTTTTTGACTTGTACCTTAATACATCTGCCATCTTTCTGACGGTTTAAATTATTATTATTATTATTATTATTATTATTATTATTATTATTATTATTATTATTATTATTATTATTATTAGCACCGCGTCTTACTACCCGTTCGGGTTATACACAATTACGCTAATGTGTAATGGTAGGGTGATTGTGAGATGAAATGAAGGACCTACAGTTTAACGTGGAATCCGAACCACGGTGGAGGCCTGGCATGGTTAAAATTATAACATTAAATTGCTTGCATATATAACTAGAACAACATATCTAAGTTTTAACTTTAAATTTGATTCTAATAAGGCATACATCTAACAACGAAAAAAGTTTCCGGTTAATTTTTATAAACAAGTGTTAAGGTGAGTTTTTTGAAGGCCATATTTCTAATATTGATACCACTGCTATTATTTTTATAAATAATTTTTTTATTTTTGATCCGTAACATAAACAAGCAGTATTTTTGTCGTCCAAATTATCGAGGCTCTACTGTATTTTAATTGGTTGGAGGACAGGGTCAATGTGTCAGAGATATTTTATTCCAGTACTTCTTGGTATTCGTTCATCTTATAGGCAAAGATTAAGTTCGATAATAAAATATGAATGAGGCAGACAAATTTTCAGAGTAAATGTACTTGCATTTTTGTGGAGTGAGAGTGGGAAACTATTTAGGGGAATAAAAATTACTTTATTCGATAGGAACCAAAATCTATAGAACCTTTAACCATGTGACCTTCGATGCGGGTTAATAAAGGTTTGTTTTTTACACCGCATCTTACTAACCTTTCGAGTTGTACGTCAATGTACTAATTAAAAGAATGTGTGAGGAACTATAAATGTTTTTAATTGAAGTAGGAGCACTCACATTTGCATGAAGGGAGACAGGAAAACCATTTTAGAATAACCATCCTAAGTTCACTATATCTTAATCGAACCTCGATCTCCGTGTCATCAACAAACTTATCCAACATGAGAATAGCACGTTAAACCATGTGGCCACGCAATCGATTTAACACTGACTTATTACAATAAAGCACGACATATCGTCCACTCAAATATATCATCCACCACGATAGTTCATTAATTATATACCATTATGGACGATATACCGTTGTAATAAGTTATTGTTAATGTTTCGAGCAACTTCATGAGTACAAGATAAGTGTTTTATAAAACAATATTTATTATTGTAATTATTATTTTAAAAATTACCTCTAATACAAGCTACGAGTGAAATCAAAAGACAAATGTTGATGCATGGAACAGTAATTTAATTCCGTTTTCAAATCAATATGGAGTTTAAGAGGATATTATCTGAAAGCTCAATGCCAGGTCTGAAGTTGCGCAGCCCGTGCGTGTGCGAGGGAGGTGGAGCTTAGATGAATACGTCAGAGACAAGTCATCCAGTATAGAGAGGAAATACTCGGTGAACTGACAATCGCCTAGTCCTCTTTTACTCTGTCATTCTTTCTTCAAGAGACAACACTCTCGAGCACACAGAAGGGATGTGTAATTATCTTGGGGAGAACAGCAGTTTAAAGAAAGTAAGGAATAGTAAAACGGCATTGTACTCTTCGTTTGCTCTTTCGGGTTCTTACAGGCGCTGGACTGGTTGTCTTTGTTTAACCAAAGGTCTCGGCCCAAGCGTGGTCCTTTTTCTACCACCTAAGTAAAGTTGCCATTTTGTAGTTCATAAACGAACATATCTATTTTCAGAAAATAAAAATACTATATTTTATACCATTCACTAATCCATCTAGTAAAAGTAATATAACCTAGAGAAAAAAATGATTGAGACTTTATTTTGATGAAAGTGTTAGAATCTATATTAGGCCCCTATGCCCCCGTGTAACGATGCACCATCTATTTAACGTCACAAGTCTTGTTTCAATCGTGCGGGAAAACCAATAATTTTATGGCCGTTGTAGTAATAGTAAAAACGCTTTTAAAGTCTGAAATTGACATGTTTTACACGAAGTAAAAAAAAAAAATTAAAATTGTAAAACCTCTTAAAAAACTTTTAGCAAAACATGAAACAGTCGACTAATGATTTTTTTTAAATATATTTTGAGTTAACAAGGGTTAATTATGTTAGATTACAAAAATCGTTCAAATTTAATTATATAAATAAATATATATATTGGTTAGAAGGCCCTTTCCCTTGACACGTTGTGGCATTTTGAAGTGGTAGAGCATATGTCACGACTTCAGATCCGCATGATCTCGAGTGATTTTAGACAGTTGAATTGGTAGGTAACGTTGAAAACTGTACTCTAGACTAGGACAATGCCACCACATCTCGTCCAAACACTAATTTATAGTACATGTACAAAGTGTATTCAATTTTACATTCATATAATAGCAAAAACAATTTTAGTTTCCTAGATTAAAAGGCTAGACAATGTTAAATATTTTTAAATATATTTTCCCATGACATAGTAATTTATTACAAAGGATAACGCTTTTTTTAAAAATCTGGAACAGTCTTCAAGTCTTCATTACATCTTGTATTCATTGGTAATCAAGTTAAGATTTGAATTTCAGTCAAATTTATTTTAGGGAAGTTGTACACTTTAGAACAGCCGGTAGGTAACGCGTGTGCCTACTGACCTAGGGATCACGGGTTCTAATCCAGGCATGATTGAAAGTATATCATTGGTTAGTTATTATCGGCTGGAGAACTGGGTAATGTTTTTGCTCTAGACTTAGTTTAGTTTGTAGAAAAATCAGTGTGTTCATAAAATGTACGATAAAAAATCTTCAAATAAAAAATACTGTGGTCGTAATTTATAAAATAAATTTTTTCCATATTTTCATTCAATTGCTAGTGCACCTTCACTTTAAACCCTTCTCACCCTTACTCTATTATAGAAATGATTTAAATTAGTGAAAGATGCTGATATCGCAAAAAAACAACTTACGATAGGCCCAGCTTTGCTGAGCACCATTGAATTACACTACTGATAACAGTCAGGAATGTAAACTGATGTAGGCTTTTTCTTGAAAAAGCAAAGGTGATCTCTTTTAGCTATTAGTGTTGTGTTGTGTTCTTTATTTTAGTGGAATCATACATTCTGTTTGGGTTGTTTGTTTTATTTTATTTGTTTATCATCACACCTTACTACCCTTTAGGGGTACATGCATGTGTATTAAATGTGCTAACTAGTTAGGGATAGGAATGGTTCAATTTAGAGGAAGTGGACTCACATTTGCGTGAAGGGAGAGTGAAAAAGTGTTTATGAAATACCACCCTCAGTACAACCAGCCAAAATGCGAACCCAAGTTCTGCGTCTGCGGCAGTCCAGTTTATTTCAAGAGCGATGCCTTAAAGTTTAGACCATGCGGATACCAAAGCAGGTTGTTTGGTTGTTTTGGCAAGATTGTTTTAGAATGTTTGATCGTAATCATATTCATGTTTTTCTATACTCAATAAATATTATTTATTTGATAATATTTAATGTTATCGTATATATTATTTCTGTTGTCAACATTCCTTTTTCTCAACTTACACACAGCCTACAGCGATGAATAAGGTCTCAGTGGATAGGATTTTTTTTTTTGCGACTTCTGTCATAGCATACTCAGTTTACGTTAAAACACATGTTTTTTTTAATGTGAGTTAAAATAAAGTTGCTTTTGCAATGACTATCAATATGTCTAAGGGATAGACGCTTCCAAGAGCTGGATTGTACTTGTCAAATGCTGTATTTACTCATTTACTATGTAGCTTTTTCAAGAGTCCTATATCTAACAATATTTTTATATTAATTACCGAAAATTAAGTAGATGCCTCTAACAGATGTTTGAAGTAATCTTCCACTGGCCAATTTTTAAAAATTAAAGGCTTTCAAAATCCATTAGTAGTATTTATAGCAAGAAAATTCTTCAAAATTACAACCATTTTAAACTTATCTTGAGTGGCCCTTGCCTCGATTTATTTATTTATTTAGATGACCCTAGAAGCTATTAAGGTGAGGCAGAAGGGTGCGCGAGTAATTTTACAGTTTTTATAGAATTGAAAGTTTTTGGCCAAAATAAATCAAATATTTCTCCAGTAGCAACATAGAGTTTAGTTTTCTGCACATGCTAATATCAACAGATCTTGAATATCTGTCAAGAGTGTCATGGAATTTTGTCAAAACTTTTTCTCTTTATTTTCAAAAGTTTTGACAAAATTCCAGGACACTCTTGACAGATATTCAAGATCTGTCGATATTAGCATGTGCAGAAAACTAAACTCTATGTTGCTACTGGAGAAATATTTGATTTATTTTGGCCAAAAACTTTCAATTCTATAAAAACTGTAAAAACACTTGCTATCCCTTCTACCTCACCTTAAGAGCGCTTCTAAACTGATTTTTTTCTTACAGTTACATTATTCTAGAAGCTATAGGGTGTGGTCTTCTCCAGTTAATTTTTGAAAATTTAATGCACATAGAAATCATTTTGAGTTCTATTTAAGGCAATCTTTTAGTTTAATATTCAATACTGTCGAAGTGTGTGAAATGTATCTAGGAGAGAGAAACTTCTTTCCATGGGGGGCTAATTCGTCCCATGGGCAGTGCCCCCCCTTACCCGTCGATTCCACCGCCACTGACCCAAAGTTTTTATAAGAATATATTTAAATATAGCTTTTCTTTATGGAAGCTATTCAGAGTAGTCCATTCCTGGATTTTTTTTTTCCATATCTTTATATTTTATTAAGAGCGATCAAATCATAAGACTCTGGAAGTTATTTAGAGCTATTTTTAAATTGTAATAAGAATTATATGCATCCTTCTCACACGAAGCAATGATTTCTTACAGCTGTGTGTGTGTGTGCGTGCGTGCCTGCCTCATTGAACATAATATTTGAATGAACAAAAGGGGGGCCTACCTGTGCCCTTCTGTGGACACGTCTATGGAAAAAAAACTGGAAGTTTTAAAATGTCTCGGTAATTGTAAAATTGCGACTAAACTAGCTAAGAAGTTTGTAGTTGGAAAAGCATTAGTGACAGAAATGAAATTAATTCTAAAATGTAATTTTTTGGTTCCTCAACATTAATTTAATATCTGAATAGTCGTCGAACATTGAAATAGTAATTGTTTGCCAAGTTTAATGGGGCACTTTTTTTTGTGGCTAACTCAAGAAATGGGTAAAGGAATGCCAATAAATGGCCCCCTGATCAGATTATCCGGAATCTCGGACTACCAGAGTTTTATTCTAATTGGTACAAGTCAATTAAAGTGTATTTAGGTTTGGCCTAGGATGTTTATATTAGTTTGCATAGTGTTAGATAAGTTCACTTACACAAAATAAATTTATTGAAATAATTTTTTTCTAGAGATAAAATATAAATAAATAAAAGTTAAAACTCCTAATTGTTTTGAAAATTATTACAAACATATGTTTATTTTATTTTAATATTTAGTGAAGAGCCAAATGTTTTGTTTAATGTTTTTATTTACGTATTGTTTAATATTACAAACAAAATGGCAATTTTCCATTTCCTATGAAAATGACTTTAAGGTTACTTTACATAAGGGTTAATTTCCAATTTTGATCATTTCTCCGCTACTATTTGAGATACGAAAATACTTAGAACTGTATTTTTTTTGTACTGTTAAAAATAACAAATATTTTATTCGAAACATATTTCAAAAAACCAATAGTTTCTGAGATATAAGCAAATATAAAAACATAAATTTGGAGATCTTTTAGATATGAAATTTATTATGCTCTTTGGTGGACAAAGATGTTCCCCATTTATTACATTTCTGCAAGTGTTCTGAATAATCTATTGCCATGGAGTAAGGAATTACATAGCTAGCAGTGTATATTATTTCCTTTATGACCTTTGGTGGAGTGTTTCTGTAAAAATATGGGGAATCTATTATTTCGTTTCACAACTATTACAAGTTTTTAGTAAATCAGTCCATTTTAATATGAGAGATGGAGAAAGACTGTGCGGTGCACCGTCGTCCGTACCATTTATTTTTAATAAGTAGAGTAACAATGTTGATTGTATAGGTGTGTATTTTTAAGGTTTATTTATTCTTCCAAATTCTAGCATATTACCTAATTTTTAACAACTAAGATTATCTTCCATTATCTTTGAGAATATAATTAACGAGCTGGCTTGTGTACTGAGTGACTCAAACGCTCAGCCAATCAGATGCCTTTATTCATCTGTTGCTACTTTTCGTATTTTTTTACATTGGGTGAATCTCCAAAAACACTATTTCAATCGCTGAAAATTTTATAAAGTCACCGGTGATTTTATAAAATTACCATCAGTCACTGGTTGATGTTAATAAGCTAAGTAAAGGTTTGATTAGTTTTGAGTTATGTTTTATAATATATTCAGCATAACTTATATGTTTTATAAAATCAATGGTAGATGTAGAAAATACCGTTGATGTTTCATACTTTCACCAAAGTGGATAGGTATATTAAAAAAATTACTGGTAAATTACTTTTACTTTTGGCGATTCTATACATTCACCAGTAATTTTATAAAATAATGAATTGAACCCATTCGCATTAATATATTCAACATATTTCTCTTCATACTATAGTTATTATATGAAATTTAAAAACATAGTTGGATAAAAGTTTTTCGAAATGTCAATATACGCTCCGAAACAATCATTTACCCGCATTTGACCACTTAGAAATGTTGTGATTATTTTATTAATTAGTTAAAAAAATTGTTTTATATAATTTTATGGGAAGCAAATAGCAATTTATTTGACACACCCTTATATAGAACTCTATAAAACGATCACAATCACCATAGAATACAAGACATTTGAGTTTAGGTAACTTTTCAACAAACACAGTCGACAATTTTAATTTTATAACTATTCATAATTTTAGAGATTATATATTTTGTTTTTAGCACATAATCACGAAACAATTAAAAAACAAGTCAAAATTGAGGTATGGGGAGTTTAGCTCTATATTTGCGTTTGGAAGCCTAATAACTAAAGCTTTCGCCTCACTTTAGGTTTTGAATTGGAATTCTCAAGGGCCATTGCCTTACATTTGTCAGCCTTTTGTTTGTCTTCAATAGCCTTTGTTATGTAAGGTGGATTTCTAATCGGCATGGATCGTCTGCGTCTTGGATCTACAAGCTCTGGCAGGAGACAATCTAGATAGAACTGGCTCAGTTTTTTCTCCATGTGGCTAGCCCAAAATGCATCGTCTCTGAAAATCTTCTCGACCTTTATACCCACATTTTTCCATAAAACAAAGAGGCAATAACTTCTCCTGGTCACGTGAAGTTGGCCTTTCACTTGATAGTAGTGTGTTTTTGTTAATGCACGTAATTTCTCTTTTGTCCTTGCTTATGTTTCAAAAAGTAAACTTTCTTTTTAAAACAGCTTCTTCTGGTGTCATGTTCCTTGCTGAGGGTGGACACTTCACTTCAATAATGGTGTCAGATCCTATTAGACCATCGGGAGTTGCTCCCAAGTAAGATAATTCCGGATCAACAAAGAGCCCACAAGGCTCAACTTTAATATTCATTTTATTTTCAAGAGCCAATATACCATTCTTCTCATCATCTCTACCGTACAGCATTGCATCTGTGTCAAAATCATCATAGAGCATTCCTTGAACAGCCTTTTCACAAGATGTGTGAGGAAGTCTTCGACAAACGGGTCCAAAGTTTGAGGCAGTGAGCAGCTTTCGCCGTACTTCTTTCCATCAACCACTATTTCTTTAGAGAAGTGTCCCTCTTTCAAGCTCCTCACGTTGCTTTGATGTGCTTGATAAAGTAGCAATAAATCTAATTTTCTCTCTATCAAATTTTTCCGTAACCATATCAGGCTTCTGAGCACAAGGCCCATAGTCTTTGTCATTATTAGACAACCTAGGTCTAAATGGGTTCTTTTTCTTCACTTTTGCAGGCAGACTTCTTGTTCTTTCAATTTGACGAAGTCTTCACATCTCCATCTTCTTAGTAAACTTCCCGGGACTAGCTTGGTACATTACTTTGTGTATTTTATATAGAGGAGTTTTAGTATTGTAAGAAACTACAGCAGCATGACTTCTAGAAGAGTAGGACATATTAAGGCAAAAATGAACCCTTTTCTCACGGATAAGGTAAGACAGTGGTGCACAACCCATGGCCCGCCATGCCATTTATTGCGGCCAACCAACTAAATGAAATTTGCAAAATAAATTCCTAGCATATTCTCATATTACTTAGACTAGGTTGTCAGCGAAATATGATTAAAAGTTTTATTAAGGGACGAAAGCATTTAAAGTTTATGCTTAGTAAGTCTACCGATACTTCAACAGCAGCTATGACATCGAGTCCGTTTATTTAAGGGGACTTTGTTAATAATTGTTTGATAGCCGTATCGTAAAAACCTTGTGTTAATTGCGTGAAGAAGTTTGAGTAAATATGTCTTGATTGAATATCTATGTAACGCAGTGTCACAGATATTGCACGTATTATTGCATCGAAATTTTTGAAAATTTCAAAAAATTGGCATCTATTTTTTCACTAGCCATATATGAGTTCTCTGACATAACATCAACCGTTCAAATG
This sequence comes from Timema cristinae, assembly GCA_039000515.1. NCBI lineage: Eukaryota > Metazoa > Arthropoda > Insecta > Phasmatodea > Timematidae > Timema > Timema cristinae. Next base: position 14,341,955 of record JBCFYV010011164.1, on the reverse strand, counting down.
AGCATATTTGCTCCAGGTGTGACGTAAGAATTCTAAATTTATTAATAACTCGTCTTTCTGTACTCCATGGATGGACAGATCAAGGCTGCAAGGCATCAAAAAGGTATTTGTATAAATTTGTCTACAATGATTAGAGCAAACAATGGAATAGTGTCTCTCCTCACAAAGCATATGTGATAACTTTGCCACGCCAACACACTTATTGCATATCACTGCATTATAGGCTTACACCAGTAAAATTTGGTTGTAAAATATCTGGGCTAAAGAAATCTGATACGGACATTAGTGCAAACAGAGAACTTCATTAAATCAGAGGACTCAATCACCGACAATTCAAAGGATTCCTCAATGGAAACCGAGGCCAAATATGGTGACCGTGTTTACTGCAGCAGAGGCAAGGTTTTGAAAACTTTCAGAGGAAATCAAGAGAAAAATAATTACATCTCAGATTTAGCAAACAATGTATCAGTATTCCAGGCAAAACTAAGATTATTATAATTTGAAGTTAAAAATGTACTAATTTTTTGCGCTGTAAAGAAATGTTTCCCTCACATAAAATTTATTCCAGCTAGAAGTATGCTGGGCACATCAGCCGAATCCAGGAAACTTTCAGAGAAGATTTGTGATTTAAATTGTGACAAATTCCTATTCAAGATATTTCCCAAACTCTTATTTTGATGTTAGGTTATGAGGGAGTTTGGCAAGGGAAATGGTAGCGTCATTCTTTACAAAATTAAAGTAAAATATTATTTTCAATATTTTCGATATTTTTTCTTTCCGGGGGGGGGGGGGGAGGGAGATCAACCCTATCGCCCCCTCCGGAATCCACCACTGTTTAAGATATGTTGATGATCGTGATTATGCTATTTTTAAGCACTACATATTATGTACGTATATATTTATTATAACTGGGCCACCTTGCCCCGGAATATTACTAGCCCCGTCGTTAAAACAAAGATCCTATACTGTACATCACTTTTGTGCAAAGGAAGACTTATTTTTTATTACAAGGTTTTATTGCAATCTATTCAATATACAAATAAACTTATTTTCCTTTAGTAAAAATATTGATCTGATTACAAACGTTTTTTTTTTTAAATAGTCATTGAGCTTATTTAAAGCTTGCTATTATTATTAGCACCGCGTCTTACTACCCATTCGGGTTATACGCACTTACGCTAATGTGTAGTGGTAAGGTGATTGTGAGATGAAATGAAGGACCTACAGTTTAACGTGGAATCCGAACCACGGTGGAGGCCTGGTATTCCCCACATTCAAAAGATATCTTGTCAGAGGTGAAGGAAGGGTTTAGTAATCAGATAAATCTTTGCCGGGACCGAGGATTGAACCCCGGCCGCCAGCATAGAAGTCTGACACCTTACCCCTAGACCACCAGGTCACCTACTTTAAAGCTTGCTCATTCTTAGCTTGGTTTTATGATTTGCAATGGTAGATTCTGGTAAGAAGGGTTTTATATAAAATACACCAATTTTTTGTTGGTCAACATTGATAACATTTTAATTTATTACCAGTGTTAGTTTATAAGCAGGCCTATAATATGAATAGTCTGATAAACATAAAAAACAGTCTAAATGAACTATATTAAAATGTGTCTTTTGGATCCACCTACCTTTGTGGTTCTGTAAAAGCGCTATAATTATCCATATCAAAGTAATGTTCTGATGGAACGGCATAACTAACATCATTCACAACTACAGTCTCAATAGATGTGATGTGTGGACTCTCAGTTAGATCACCGTTATCTGCCTCCAGCAACTTTGGTTTTTTTCTATTACAATTAAAATCAGTTTGCAATTGTCTCCAAAATGCTCTTTAATGGTATGAAAAATTAAAATTGAAAAATACGGTAAAAAGTATTTTCTTTAACACTGCGTCTTACTACCCGTTCGGGTGTTATGCTTATGTACTAATTAAGCTAAGGGTTTTGGGATTAGGAAGGTTATATCAATATTAAGTATGCCCTCATTTACGTGGAGGGAGAGTAGTAAACCATTTTGGAAAACCACCCTCAGTACACCCGACCTAGATTCGATCCCCGTCATCGACAGTCTATAGTATATTGCGAGAGTAGAGCTTTAGATCACGCGGCCACCAAAGTGGGTGTATAAAAATAAAAAAGTCTCTTAGTGATTTTTGTAGGCACTGCAATTAATTCCCTAAGGTCCAATAATTTTGTAATTAATAAAAATTACCTTATTTTATTCTCGGGGTCTTAATACCTATCCGGGAAACATGCATTTTAATAAAGCTAATAGAGTTGGAATGGGTAAAGTAAAACTTAGTTAAAATGTACCCAAATTTTCAAGGAAGACGTGTATGGAAAACATTTTAAAAAATACCATAGCTACACCCAGCCGGGATTTGAACCCCGATGACTATGTCAACGGGAAACCACGTTAAATGAACTTAGCGTGTACGTCATTACAGTTTAGATTTTTTTCACAAGTTTGTAATATACAGTTAGGATTCACGACAGCCTATAGTAGTCTTGGAAGAAAGATATGTTTAGATCAAATAAAGAAAGATACAGTATTTATATCTTTATTTATATAGGATTTTTTTAAATTGTCATTGATAGGATTTATCAAAAACAAAGTTGCAAGATATAAAAATAGTTTTTAAACCTGTCAAAGAATGGTTCTTTATGAATGTTTTTCAACACATTTATTGTTTTCACTGAGGTGTTCCCATACACACTACAGGCAAACGCTGGCATATTTGTTTCGATATCACCTTTAATATATCCCAAATCCTAAATTTAGTTTATTGGAATATTTCAATCGGGCATCGTTTAAAAAATCCCAATTTATTAGGAAGGTATTTGATATTTTCTCTAGCTGTAAATTATCATTTTATAGGTTAATATATAAAATTCAGCTTTACATATTTTACTTGAAAAATAGATAATTAAATTGGAATTACATGTTCTAAATTAATAAATTTGTAGACTACCTTTGTTTCCAATATTATTTTAATTCTATTCCTCGTCTTTTCTTACGTGGGGCGCATAAATGTAGATGTGATTTATATATAGCCTCTTCTTCTGTCAAATCCCGAAGTATTCATTGAGACTTCTCAAGACAAACGTCAATACCACTGTAGCATAAATGTGCTAATGAGTTATTTCTGACTTCTCTTATCTGCCTTTAGCCCAAAGCACCAGGCCTGGGTCAGGCGGACACTATCCACATTCCTTTTGTGTTTACTTCGTTCAACCAACCTCCCCTTACCCCTCCCCAAAACCATTTCCTCGTCCCTCGTTCGGGTAGTTCAGAGTCTTTCCTCCAGATATCAGAACAACCGTTAAAAAAATAATCGTTTTAAAATAATATTTATTCCGTTTTTTCTGTTGTGACTATGGATTTTTTTTATGGAAACGTCTTAGTTAGATAATATTGTATATATATAGCTTTTAAATTTTTATCATTTATTTCTGAATCACGATTTATTTTAAACGAATCTATTAAGGATTTATGAGCTTTTCAAACATATAATGAAATAGATTAAAACAAAGGTACGTCGCCATATTCTTACGCTCTTCAAAAATGCAAAATAATATATTATAGCATTTTTTATTGTTTCGTAAACATGATTTCCCTAAGAGTCTGCACGGTCTTCTTTGCCACATTTGGGAGCAATGGCGGTACAGGTCTAATATCCTCTTAATAGTAAAACATGTTGAGTTGAGTGATAAAACAATAATATCTTTGCTAATATCTGTGTTGGTTGTGTGAGTTATGTAGGGACAAAAATTTACCTGGAGTTACATCAATATCGAAATTAGCATATGTTGAGTGGGAGGATAATTACAACTTTGGTAATATCTGTGTTGGTTGTGTGAGTTATGTACGGACAAAAATTTTGCTGGAGGTACATCAAGATCGAAATAGGAATGAATATGTTAGGTGAGAGAACAATAAATACTTTGGTTGTAACGGTGTTTGTTGGGTGAGTTATTTAGCTACTAGAATTTGGCGGGAGGTACATCAATATCGAAAAAATAATACACATATAGAAATAACATTAAAAAGCATCCACATTGGGTTCGCGGTTCTTGAAGAACAGTTTGTAAGCCGGCACATAGGGGTCTCGGCAGTCTTTCTCAAAAATCCTACATGGAACCACTGTACGAAATAATTGCTTCTTCCCCGGTGCTTCAGATGGAACTTTTGGGAAGAACAGTTTGTAAGCCGGCACATAGGGGTCTCGGCAGTCTTTCTCAAAAACCCTACATGGAACCACTGTACGAAAAAACTTCTTCTTCCCCTGTGCTTCAGCCGGAACTCTGGGGAAGAAGAGTTTGTATGCTGGCACATAGGGGTCGTGATTTCGGGGATCCTTGGCCAGATTGATGTCGCCTTCGGAGTTTGTTGAGTCCTCGGTTCTTCAACTTGCAATGGTGGAGTGTCTGCCATAGATGTGCAATTAGCAGACCGGACATTATGTTCTGAAAAAATATAAATATTCCGAAATATATAGTATTGACATTAAATGTTTATGGCAAGTTTCGAAATTTTAGTAATACTGGTTTTCAATAAGATCCACCAAACAAACATATTACTACATTATATTTAATTTAAACTTGTTGAAAAAGACACCTGAACACGGTAATTTAGTCCGAGCCCTTTCTTTGGTTTAGGGCACATATATAATCTACCACTGAGCAAGCCAGGATTCATCCTGTGTTTCAGCTTTTCTCCACTCGTATTTATTATTATTATTAGCACCGCGTCTTACTACCCGTTCGTTTATTCTCACTTAAGCTAATGTGTAAATGGTAGAGTGATTGTGATATGTTCTTTAGGACCTACAGTTTAACGTGGAATCCGAACCACGGTGGAGGCCTGGCATTACCCACATTCACAATTTGTCGTTAATACACGTTTTCTCATAGGTGAAGGAAGGGTTTGTTATTCAGATAACTCTGTGCCGGGATCTAGGATTGAACCCATGACACGTAGCACTGAAGTCTGACATCTTACCCTAGACCACCGGGTTATCTTCACTCATAGTTGAAATATGAGTCTGTGATGGACGTGTTGAATCGTAAGCAACATATTAGCGACCAATACTATGCGAGCGATCATACTTGAGTCATCTGACATTTGTGAGAACTGTTATGTAGCTATATATGCAATAGACGATTTTAATTTTAACGTGAAATTCAAATGAATATCCACTCACAACTCAAACTCACACTAAGACTGTCTTAAATTATGATTGAGAAGTGACACTGAACACAAAATGAATCCCGGTTGGCTTAATAGTATAGCAATAGCGCACTAAGTTAAAGATCTTGGTCTCGATTTCTGTGCAGGTGAAATTTTTCATCTAATTTAAATTAATTGATCTGTGGCCCCTTCAATATGGACACTGACGTAATTATAATGATTTTCAGTTTCTGTCTCATCTTGTGGGTTCCTAACCCCGACATGTCTATGGCTGGTTATAAAGTTCCCGGCAGCTCTAAACACTTTCTTGAACCACCAAGCACTTACTAATCCCAGGAGCAAGAAAATCAACATTTCAATCAAGCTCATATTTGCGATATTATGTATTTAACTAGAACAATCGTAGTATAAGATTCTCATCGAAATACATCAATACAGTTATGCTCTATTTTAGCCATTTCCAAGGAAAAGAACACGCATTATTGAGTCGATTGTTAGGGTAGTTTTATTGTTGGAGTTTCGTAGAACAAATGTTAGATTTATTTTAACTCTAAATAATACATATATAATGTTGTTAAAATACTATTCTATAGATATAGTCCAGCAAGTACGTAACTTTAAATGATACAAATATAATATTTTGACAGTAGACCCGAATTTATATAGATATAGTCAAATTGTAATATTAAAACTAACACTATTTTTTAATTCTAGGTTTTTCTCTCCGCATTGTAGTCATAAATTAATATTATATATAAACGAGACTATAAAATAAAGTTTAATATTATCTTAGCACGTATCGGTAGTCGCGGAGAATAGACGCCAGGCTCGTTTAGCTTAGCTTACCGGGAATGAGTTGTTTTGGGTTAAAAACCCGGACGCGTGTATTGAGAGTGTTTAAGTATAAATTGTCTCCTAACTTTCACCTTCCTTATAATAGCTTATATAATACACAAGTCGTGGTAAGAATTACGAAATTAAGATAGATTAAAGCAGCCAACATATTGTAAGGAACTACAAGATGTGCGCTGGGCAGTTTGTAAGTCTTTACTCCTCTAGGTTACACACATTATAATATAAAAGAAGTCCTTTTAAACAATATATAAATTTATTAATAGAGTAACACATAATTAAGTAAATGATGGATTTACAATAATATAAACGGATATGCATATGAATTTTATCAAAAAAAATGGCTTGAGAATTGAGACTGTGGCTACAAGGGCCGTGTAGTCGCCAGGCGGCCACAGATAGAAGTATATATATAAAGCAGAACAATTAAATAATTAGTAATAAAAATGGTAGAACAAGAAGTACATTAACTTTTATCAGTTCTGCTTGATGGGGCCTTGAAAATACTATCCGTTAAACATTTTGAATAACAAGCTGTTGATAACAGCAGTTTGTGGCTAAGAAACAGGTATCAACAAAATACTATGGCTGGTAACATTCTCATTTGGTACTACCAGGTCATCCAATAGTACATAAAATTCTAACAGCAAGTGCATCAAGAACAAAACAAACAATTCGAATCGATCGAATGGCAAAAAGTAAATAATATTACTTCCGCAAAACCCACTAATTCTCTAGTGCAGTTCCCTGGGTTGCGAACCGAAACTAATACTGCACGGGAAGCGTGACTACTTGACCAATCCGAAATACGGGTTTGTATTAAATGAATTGTAATAAGAAAAACAAGTAATGACAACCTGGGAATAGCCATACATAAATAGAACTGATGCTCACGACGTACAAGGTGTCATGACAAATTTTGATTCAAAACAGATAAGAGGAACTTGTGGAAGTTTATAAGTCTTTAACTAAGACATTATAACTTTCTACGCCAGAGGCTCATAATGTAAAATCTGAAAGTTATATATATATATACATAGTCTACAGAACTGAACTACAATATTTGAAAAACAATCAATAGAGTCGTCCCACACTCTGAAAGACACTATATTTAAACAAATAGTTAAAGCTTTGACTTAGCTAGTCAACAAAACTTGACGTTGATTAACTGTCGACTAGACATATTATTAATTCAAAAGACATTATACCAAAACTAAAAGGGTGCAAATAGATATTGCTCATCTTTATAGCAAAAATTAGATTCTAAGACATAAGGAATCGTCGATTACTTTACAATTCTCAATAAACCGAGGTCTGTGGTTCCATCCGTAGCTGCGGTTAATCCCACGACCTAGTCTTCATAGGTGGAGTTGAAATGCGTCATCCTGTCTACGGTGGCGGTGTATCTGACGCCTCAGTCTTCATGGTCGACGTGATGATTCTGGAGTCCTTCCTTCAATGCAGGGATACAGTAGAGTGGATGTAATGTGACCTGCGACGTGGGTCCTTATATAGATACGAATAAAAGAAACCTGAAAGGACGATAAACATGAGACCGTAGAAACGGGAGAGGCAGGCGAAGGTAGAGAGTGAGAGATAGAAAGAAATTAACAAGAAAGAATCACTTGCAGGGAAAGGGAAAGAACAAGTTTCCTTGGTTTACCAGCAGGGTCGTTTATGAGCCGCAGGTCTTTGCTATGATAAACGGACGCATTTCTTCTCTTCAACAGCTCTCGTTACGATAGCATGTGTGGCGGCAATCAAATAATATTTTGGTGCTTTACATGTGCGACAAATGAATCTATAGACATCTCGAAGAGGTGAGTAATCACCAAAGCATTATATATTCAAATATATATGTTTTAATTATGTTATTTAAAATCCTTTATTATTTTAATAAAAATTTGTGATATAGATGTATTTTACTATATCTTCTTGTCAACAGCATGGCAATCCTATATAAAATTATCTAACATCATCTAATGGGAAACGCAATGCGTTAAAGCATTCTATTAATAACCATTATAATATCCGTCCTCTTCTTTGATATCTACTCCAGTATTTATCAAAAGATAATATTTTTGACCAACCACGTGTTTGTATGTAGGGAGAAACGTAATTTTATTAGACTGCATCTTCGGACTGGACTAAACATATGTAAATATAGGTTCTTTCTGGCATAAATCATTAAACTATAGAATATTTTAATTGTAGCTGACCAATCTATCAAATTGACATGCTACAATAATGCTCCACAACCAATTACATATTCATCAATGTTATTATAAGGGTGAAATGTTCTACATTACTAACATCTTCCTCTATACCAGGGGTCAGTAAACCGGTGGGCAACATGAGGTCCGGACATACTCTTTTGGCAACTCATAAATGATTGACCATACTTACATGGCTGATGGCCCGTATTGATGTTACAACGTGTTTTTATACATCTCTAAAGTTGTATCAATAAAATAATAATAATAATAATTAGGAATTTGCGAAGCTTCAAAATTTTGATTTTTTTCGAATATTACGTGCAGATGGTATGTTTAGAGGAACTCATGGACATTGATTACAACCTGGGTGACATCAGGTTTATGTGAAATTTGTTTACAGGAACCAATGGATGTTGATTACAACATAGGTGACATCAAGTTTATGTGATGGTTTGTTTACACGAAACCATGGATGTTGATAACCAACCTGTTTGATATCAGCTCCGAATACAGATACTTCATTAACCCCATGTATGATGCTTTGGGCACCTTAGGTAGTGCCGACAGAGGGAGGTGAAGGATGGGGTATTTATGAGGTGCCTGACGACATAACTATATCTAAGCTGGATAGAGAGGGGGAGGTATTCCCGGAACCAACATCAGCTGTACTGGCTGCGTCCAGCATCATCCAGCGGTCTTCTCCGCATATTCAGATCCAGCATCGGAAGTGAGACCCCTCCACCACAGACACGGGCAATAACAATCAGAGGATTGTGGAAGAGGACAAGTCGGAGTTCTGAGGACGAAACAATCTAATCACCGAGCTGAACTGAGAATATATTGTGATGTGCTATCTGTTCATAAATTTATATCTTTGTGGAAGTGTTATGAGGGGCCTGGTTTGGTTCCACTATCAGTATTGTTGCACTTGTTTTCCAAAACAGACCAAGATTTGACAGTCTTAAAGTTAACTGTGAAGTTTGTTCAGTGCTACTAGAAATACATCTATCTATTTGTAAAATATATCAATTATTTGCAGGTAAAATACTGGACCAGGTATATATTATACGTTTGTAGATTTAGTCCAGAAATGAAAATATCAAATGAAATGTTTAGCTTTCTATTTGACTGGAGCCAATTAATTATAAAGATGTTTTAGTAGGTATCCAATTTTATTGGCATTTAGTATTTGTAAAGCTTTGGGATACATCCCACTCTACATTAATAACTAACCTCTGTTTTTAACAAAAAACTATTAGTGTCCAATTGCTTAAGAAGATAGCAAGGTGTACACTTTAAGACATTCAACCATTTCTGGTTACATATTCTCGGTACTTGTCTTGTTGATGGGATTATAAATATTCTTAACTATGATAGAATTAAAACGAACAGAGAATATAAGACAGAGATCACACATTTGAACAGCTCATAATTTTTTCTAAAACCTAATATGTTTGTATTGGTTGAAGTCGAGGTGTATATTGGCACAGTTAGTGTGTTTTCATTCTATTTTTTAACGTTCAAAAGAGATTAGCATAAATTTCCCTTTCGATATAGATATGTGTACATAAATGAATGTATACATGCGTAAGTGTAAACATAATTAATATATCTATTAATAAAATAGCTACTAGGGTCATATTAACAATTATTTAAAATGTAACTAAGAAGTGACATTTTCTTATAAATTGTCAGCTATGTTTGTATTATATAAAGTGGCAAAATTCATCCCTCATTTTAAATATGACAGTTTCAGATGTATTGCTGGTTTTGTTGTTTATGTCTTAACAAAATGTGTATTTAAACGTGTAGAAACACCAAATAACTTTGAATTACCTTGAGGTGTATGACTTCACTTATTGGATATATTATATAGCTTTTAGCCCAAACTTCCCAAACAACCATGATTATTTTTAAACGTGTGGAATATTGCTATTTCAAACAAACTTATTTATTGTGTATAAAATGTTGTTAAATCAGTTCTTAAAGTGAATTTGTGCTGTTTCTGACGATGTGGTTCCTGTCACTCAAGCGATGAGTAGCTTAAATTTCAAACATTCCATATTATCGATATTGATGTAAAGCCAAGGTTTTATTCGTCGAATATATCAAAATGACACCGTTAAATGTAGTTATTTTGACTCTCATTCCAATGGAAACGTACTATCAGTCTTACTTGAACAGATAAAACATCTAATAATATAAAATATTATATTAATATTATGACAGCATTTTATTTTCCGACATGCATAGAGATTCTTTTTTTTTTTTTCTACAGTGCCCTTGGGTTGAATTTTTTGGCTTTGGTTGGACAAATTGCTTCACGTCTGTTTTGTATTGTATTTGCGAACTATACATAACTAGCAAACCCCCAGTTCTCATCGTCCCATGTACTTATCAAGATATATGATAGCAGTGCCCCAAGTGGAGGAGAAGGCTAACTAAAACCAGAAGAAAGAGGTTCACTGAATGTCTTGAACAAAAAAAAATTCACAGTTTGATTTCAGGTGAAATTGAAATTATTTTATACAGCAAATGAAAACATAATAATTATTTTGTTTTTTTATTTATTGGTTATGTTTTACTTAATGTATTACTAAATTATCCGCATGTTTCCTATGACTATAACTTGGGGTTGGGTAAGTTTTTGAAATTAAAAATAATATATAAGCTACATCATTTAATTTAGTGGTGTTTAAGTTTCATGATATTGTGACGTATTATTATTTTAACTCAAATAAAAACTTAGTAAAGATCAAACTGGACACACCCACCTGATGTCAACTATTAAAATAGGGTAATAATATATATTTTATGCCTAAATGATGTACAACTATAGTATTAAGTACTTATCTAATCTAACTCAATCTAAGCTTCCTTATAGTAATTTCACGGTGTACATTATCTAATATTGCTACTGTTCAATTAGATAATAAATTAAAATCTCAAAATAAACGATTTGACTTTTATAGAATACGATATATCATAAGAGAAGGCATATGATATAGTGGATATAAATAGAGTTTGGCTGATGGAGGAGGCAGATGTGGAAAGAGGAGTTGTAAAGAGAGTTAAATGCATGTACGAGGATAACAGTATTTGTGTTAAGATGGAGAGAGGGAGGATGGAGTGGTTCCAAATAACAAATAGATTGAAACAGGGGAGTGCCCTTTCATCATTACTTTTCTAATGCTCATGAACAAAATGGGAGGAAAGAATGAAGACATGATATTTGTTTATGTATTGATGGTATCGGGGAGAACGAAAAGGAATTGCAGGAACAACTACAAAAATGGAATGAGGAAGTGTAAGAGTATAGGATGAAATTTGGCTTAGCAAAGTGTGAAGTGATGGTAATTACAAGGATGAGGAAAAGTCTTGAGCACAGCTCTAAAGTAGAAAGTGGTAACTCCCTGCTTTCTCATTTACTATGTGTCAACAGGCTAATTCTAACTTAATTTGAAATTCTCGGCAAGTGGGGTGGTTTAGTAAATATAATTGGGCTAGATTTAAAAGCAGTACAGACTCAAGAAAATTATTTATCTATGGATTAGAATTATCCAATCATTTCTTTCTAAAATCAAAATTAAATGTTACATTTTACAATTTATTTCAATAGGAAGGTCTTGCGGATTCATGGTAGCTTGACTTATAAATATTTTATATTAACCAATGGCTAAATAGCAAATACTACTGTATCTATGTATATTAAAAAATTAAGTTTCTTTGTCTGTCTGACATTAAGAATGCGCGATATCTACAGCATCTAAGAGCCGAATATTAAATTTTTTATATATTTTTTTAGACTTATTAAAAACTGGTTCAAAATAAGAATTAAAATGAAGAGTTTTTTCCTCTCTGTTTGATGCCAATAAAAGTATTTCCCAGTGTAACCATGCAACGACAAGTATTTCTGCTTGTATTACAAATTAGAATGATTACTTACTTCAAGATTCTATACATGGACTGGCGAACCTCTATGAAAGCGCATGATAGATATATTCTATTACAATCGATTAAATTATTTTGCGTACCAAAGTTATTTTGAGAAGCAAAGAGAACTATAGAGTTGTTAATTGTTAATTTTAACTATCATTGTAACTTATATTAATCAATAATTTCTATATCATTATCTTTAAAATTATATAAAGCTATGATAACACAATAGTTGAGGCGTTTTTTAGAAAACCTATTAAGGGGATGTTTCTAAAACTGTAACAAAGATAAGTTTTGGAAATGATATGCTTTAAAACTAGTATTTTATAAAATATAAAATTAATCCCTTTTATTATGGTAAATTACTATGATTATAAGTTTGTGATGGATTAAATGTTTTTATTGTACTTGGCTGAGCAGATATGCTAAGAAAAAATATTATTCTCGGGTATCAGGCAGCCTGGTTTTTAGATCTTACGAAAGTACCTGAAAATTATAGTTATTAGTATTTATATACATTAGACTGACATTCCCGGCTTTGTCCTGAAGAAATAGTTAAGTTTAAAATAATAAAACGGTTAAAGAGGTCATAAAGGATCAAAATTAAATCTGGTGAATAAATTCAAACATAAGGGTAAGGAAAAACGGTAACAAGTGCAAAAAGGATTAAAAGGCTAAAAAAAACGGACAAAATTGGCGATAAGAGTAAACTGTATATTCCTTTAGGGTAAAATGGATAAGTAGCATTATAAAGTACAAAAGAGTTAAAAAAATGGTCTAAAGTATAATATGTAATGAATTATTTCAGAATTTTATTTAACAATTTTAAGTAACCCCATATAAACCCGGCTACCCTTTTTCCATTTAAGCACATTTTGCACTTTTCACCCTTTTCATTCATTTTCCTTCCTTCTATCATCTCCCAACTGTATGCCCATTTTAGCACTTTTAACATTTTTGCTCTTTTTTCCTTTATATCTTTTTTCGGCCCGTTAATCTTTCAACCCTTTTTACACTTTTTACCGTTTTATTGGCCCTTTTAATACTTTTTAAGAAATAATTGACTAAAATAATTTCTAAAGACGATTTTTGCACTTTTCTCTCATTTTTACATGAAATATCGGGCTTTGCCAAGGATAAATATTTTAGGATAGTAACTTAAAAACAATGTACAAAAGGGCATAAAGATTGAAAATTAAATCTAAAAAAAATTAAATGGTTGAGGTTATTGGAAAAAAGAGGATTAAACGTATAAAAAAGTAATAAGTAAAAGAAAAACGATAATTTATTAAAAAATAAAATAGGTATAAAGGTTAATAGGGGTTAAATCCACACAGATTAGTATCATTAAATAATAGTTCTATCAATTTTGAGCTCTTCCATTTCCCAGGTTTAGAATTTAAAGTTCGATATGGTCAGACGTAATTCGACTCTCTGGGAATATCTATTGATTTATATGTCAAACTTCTACTTTATATCACACCAATAATTATTTCTGTATTACACTAATGTGCCTTGATTTTCTTCCATAGAAGGTTGACACAATACTAGAGTGATGTCTGAGGGAAAATCAGGATCAACAACGTCCTGGTTATTGTGAAATGATTGAGAGTGAGGATATTTAGAGCTGATTATTTCTAGAGGAGGGCACATTGCTTAAGAGAGTTCACACATCTAGTTGGAAAAAAAATTCGGGCCCAGTGGTGCGATTCCAATTTTCCTGAAACCTCTCACCGTTGTTTTCACACTTTCAGCCCTTATAAAGAGTTATACGTAATGTTACACTACTTCTTTAATCGTTAACTACGTGTCCTACATGTGGCTGCAAACTATTTTTATGTCTAAACTGCGGTAACAAAGAAAATCCACCCCTTTTATTATAATTAATTATAGTAACTATATTATTTACTCTTATTCTGTTGATGTACGTACAGTTGTGCCAACATTGTATTTATTTATTTTATTTTCTCAAACAAAATAACTTTGAGCTTTCTTTAACATGATAAAAACTCAACCAAATGATTCGAATTTTAAAATATACATTTATTTTGGTTCTTACGATTCATAAAAGTATTTCTCTTTGCCATTTCCTGTTACACATTCTCTTATCCATACGTCACTATTCTAGCAATACTCCTAGTTATAAATTGTATCACCTCTTTGGAAAGTTGTTTTTTTTTTTTTTTTTTTTTTTTTTTTTTTTTTGCAGAATTGACCGGGACCATTAGTTGTTGTTTGGCTGTTTTTCTTTGGCGTAGGTTTCAAAATGGTAATAAAGCTGGATGTTTTAAGTTCCCAATCAAGGGACAAAAAGGAAACTGTGCTACAAGTTATTAAAATTTTGAACTATAAACGTTTTACACAAGAGTAGTAAATTTAACTCAGAGAGAGTGAGAAGATATGCATATCTTTATTCAAATATAAAGATATGTATCTTTCAATACAGAATGGCTAGGTGAGAAGATTCCAATTTTTTTTTTATGTTCTATCAGTGACTCAGTGACTATACTTAAGATAACTTACCAAAAGATAATGTATCTATGACTAGGCTAATCAATTTAATGATATAGTAATCAATACCTTGTTAACAAAACAAAGTTTATACATATTAATATAAAATTAACAAACACCAAATTTTAACTTTGTTTCAAGAAAATGAAGTTATATTAGATATGTAAATTAATGGAGCTCCATAGGCGGGATTTGATATGACTAAAATTCAGAATACATTAATTAACAAACAAATAACTTATTTTTTTATTTAATAACTTTTAAATTTTGTTACATTACAATAGTATATAAAATACAGGTGTAAGTGCATTTCTTATGTGTTTTACCCTTAGCATTATCAACCAGCTTCTTGTTGTTTCATGTAATATTGCTACGGCAACCAGACGGGCAAAGAGAAGGGATTTCCTAATCATGTGTTTAAACCCAATGGTCCTGAGATAAGGATACTCGTGCAACTGAGCTAAATAATATATATATATATTTTTATATACAACCCTAGGAGAACCACAACAAACTAAAATATATTACACACTGAATAATATTGATTCAAACGTGCCATGAAGGACACGTATAGGGGCTTGAGTCTATGTGTGTAATGAGGTGGGAAACAAAGAAGGACAGCATTATTTCTAGTAGCCATTTCAAGTAGCTCAAATGGGTGTAGCATTCCCATCCAACAATAGTAAAACAGGTAACCTGGTCTAGTGGTAATGTGTCAATCTTCTGTGCTGGGAGTCAGGAGCTAAATCTCGGTCCTGTTACAGACTTATCTGATTGACAAACACTTCCTTTACCTCTGACAAGACGTGTATTAATTACAACTTGAGAATGTGTTGAATGCCAAGACTCCACGGTGGTTTGGATTCCACGTTAAACTGTAGGTCCTCCATTTCATCTCACAATTACCCTACCATTACACATTAGCGTAAGTGCGTATAACCTGAACGATTAGGAAGACTTGGTGGTAATAATAGTAATAATAATAATAATAATAATAATAATAATAAAATGGGATTGTCTTCTCTTAGCTTGGAGAACTCGATGAATCGCTAGAACCTCTTTAAAAAAATCCTTCTTTATCCATTCATTCGAATAGGATTCCTGGTGGTGTAGAACTTTTCATTTTTTCCTGCCCTAGATAAAACAAATATCGTAGGCATAAAGTTCCCTGAAGATCCACGCATATCTCCGCAGTAACTAACACACATCTCTCCACTGAAACTAAAGCGCCGACTGGGCGTTTCCCTCAAAGTCATAGAACTTCAGATTTTGTTTATTGAGAACTGAAGTGATTCCTTTTTCGTCCACAATGTAAATGCTGCCTGGAGTGAAATTGTATGTATTTATCATATAAGGATGTCAGAAAATTAAAAATATGGTTCCAACACAGCATGGTTAAAGACCATCACACAACAATAGACGTGGCTTCAGGAGATCGAAGCCATAGCTACGAATGTCTCTTCAGAAAGGCCATGCTTAACCTGCCATATGTTTGATTATGTAAAGTTGCTAACAATCATATTTCATTCTGCTAAATAAAATTCAAGGTCATGTAGCTTGAGGAGAATAGGACCAAATATTCTAATTTCCATTTGCAGTGCATGTACAACGAATTTTTGTTCCTGCTGTCGTGTAAATACCGGCCTATTACACATTCTAACCCCACCCCCCACCTCTTTCAACCAAAAATTGATCTGCTCATGCCATATTTATTTTGAGCCTATCTCTACTAGAAGCATCATCAGAACCAAAGTCAACTCCTGATTTCTTGACTCTTACTTTAAATATAGATTGTAGGACATGAAATTCTTTAGCAACATTTAAATAACCCATATTCCCTTTCAAGATCTCTTAAACAGCACCACTCATGCTCTCTTCAGACCACAGTTGCTGTTGTGTTTTTCTTATATATTTCTTTGTGACAGTCATGTTAGCACCCAGTCCTATAGTAGAACATCATTATTATCACTTATGTCCACATGAAATAAGTTATTTTGAATTGTTAAGTTAGATAATATTTTATAAAAATATTTAATAAGTTAGAATGGGTATATTATTCTTATTGATAAATTAATAACAAAGAAACTATGAGTTTATAAAAAAGAATAACTATCCCGTTTTATTCAACTCTTTTTTATTTAAATTAATATAGTGTGCTAAAAAATACTAGCTAGGTACTAAAACTAAAGGTATCTCAAAACGTAGATAAAAGATGTACTTATTCAATAATAATAAGTATATTCTAGAATTCAATTACAGTTCAGAATATATATGAAGAAACAAGTATTTCAATAACACTTCAGTGAAAACAGCAAAAATGCAATTTTTCTCCGCGTTGACACAAACCAAGCTTTTTTTTCTAGTGTATTTCACACCTGACTAAGTCTCACCAGGCCTACACCATATAATGATAAGATCGCAGCACTTCCTAGTGGGAAACTACCAGTGACTCTTTTTATTCAGCCAGCTGGTTTAAGGCAAAATTTCCATATATATGTATGTATATACTTATATATTTATAAATATATATATGTATCTATATATACATATATATTTATAAATATAAATGTATGTATATATATACATATATATATTTATAAATATATAACTTCCGTAAAGGACTTTACGAACAGTTGTAAACTTTACAAGGAGAGTTTTCCTTCGTTTGGTCCTTATTCTTGGATCTTGAACGGCTTGATTATGAATTTATTCACTTTTTTGTTATTTCATATTACAAAAATAAAACATCACTCAAAGCTTTTTTTTTCATGTAGGACAATTCGCATTCTGGGTCTCCTATATACTGCTCATCCATTCACAAAAATTACATAAAAATTAATAATTATGTAATAAATATAAATTTGGAATTATGGATTATGAGAATACTGAAGAGCTTTTAAAATTTAAATACAATAAGTTTTAATCATATTAACGATAAGTAATCAAAACATACAAACAAAAATATGTCAACAATACTGACCTTACACAAAGTTGGCAATAAACTGCGAGGAGAGCCTCCCTCGTCTTGGCCAAGATAGAATCGCGCAGAACGTTGAAAACAGGCTGGTCCGAACTTATACGAAGCTTCCCGAGCCGTAAAGTTGAAAACAGGCTGGTCCAAACTTATACGACGCTTCCCGAGCCAGCTAGTTGAAAACAGACTGGTCCGAGCTTATACGACGCTTCCCGAGCCAGAAAATTAAAAACAGACTGGTCCGAACATATACGAGGCTTCCCGAGCCGGAAAGTTGAAAACAGGCTGGTCCGAACTTATACGACGCTTTCCGAGCATGAAAGTTGAAAACAGACTGGTCCATACTTATACGACGTTTTACGAGCCAGAAAGTAGAAAACACACTGGTCCGAACTTATACGACGCTTCCCGAGCCGGAAAGTTGAAAATAGACTGGTCCGAACATATACGAAGCTTCCCGAGCTACGTCCAT
The DNA here is from genome assembly GCA_039000515.1 of Timema cristinae. NCBI lineage: Eukaryota > Metazoa > Arthropoda > Insecta > Phasmatodea > Timematidae > Timema > Timema cristinae. The sequence goes on along the minus strand of JBCFYV010011164.1, from coordinate 14,323,802 downwards.
ACTTGAGATTTAACCTGTAGTTAAACAATAATACGTTAAATTACCAAGACCCTTAGTCATTGTTATAACAATCATATTGAATAACCAACTAAGCTCTTATAAAACAACAAACTATTAGATAACTCTCCTGATAGAGAAACGTGCGTAGTAGAGATGACTTATAACCGTCTTATAATGGTTCCAGAATTTTGTTTGAAGGTACCCAGTAAGTGTAATAATAATACAATACATAAAATATACATTATTCAGGTTATTTTTATTGGTAAAAAGTACCTATATCGGACATTTTTGATTGTTTGAGTAATACCATTGACTATCATTGTTTCAAAGAAAGATTTCCCTGGAAAAGTTAATAAAAAATCTTCATTTTTGGATTGACATTATTATTAATGAAGGAAATGTTAATTTTTAAGGAAATCTAAAATTATTGTAACAGTTCAACCAACCAAGATTCGAACCTCGATCTTCCCGTCATCGGTAATCTAGTCTACTGTGAGAGTTACTCTAAAGATCATACAGCCACCGGAGGGGTGCTTTCTTCCGTTGATGTTTCTTATTTCTCTACTCTGTCCCTTTCGTTCTACCCGCTCCGCTGAATCGGTCGGAGTGAATGATGGTTTTATTTCCTTTTTGTTTAGTGTTTTCATTTTATATGTTCATTCATCATGATTCTTTCTTCTTGCTATAAAACATTGTATTTCCTTTTGGCCTGGTCCACAATTTTATTTTTACAATACATCTTTGGGCAGCCTCTGTTGTCTAGTGGTCAGAGTTCCTGGCTACAAGTCAAGTATTCCCAAGTTCGAACCCCGGTGTTGTCAAGCATTGGGTCTGTAATGGGGTTAAACTCAAACTCATGAAGTCAAATAAGTAGCTACTTGAATTAATAAGTAGCAGCTGAGATTATCTGATGAAGGGGTCGTTGTGCGGTTCGTATCACACCTTGTTTCCACAAAAGCTGGAAATATATCCACTAATGGCAGCGGCCGCTCGGTCGGTATATCTCGCTTTCTTTTTTTTTAAAAAGGAAGGCTTATCTCGAGAGTCTTTCAGGATTGATGTGATAGGACGCATCATGGGCTATGTTTTAATTATTGGTGAATAAATATTCTTGAAATTAATGAATTTTATGATCACCCATAAGGGTGTGCAAAAGGAGCGGCCACAATGGGCCCTGATATTTGGGGGTTGGGGGTTTCTCACTCTTGCTTGGATGACAGAGGGAGGAAAACGGGTTTGGGTGGGATATTGTTAATTGCTAACTCGTATAGTATGCTCCCTATTTATATAATCTATCAAATATTGTCAGAGTGTAAAAACAATAAAAGCATGTGGTTTGATTTAATGAACGAGTACAGGGAGCTCTCCATTTTCACTCCACCGATTTGCATTTGTCTGTCTGTCTGTCTGTCTGTTGTGGATAAGTCGCACGATAACTATTGAATGCATTGGCTGATTAAATTTAAATTTGTAAAGTTATCCTTTTAACCGTTATACAGTCAAATTTTGTCGAGGAAGAAATCTAACGAAGGTTTGGGGAATAAATAAACCCTTATCTGTATAAAAACATGGCTTCTAACATTAATGATATAAATATTTTTCTTACACGGCTGAAAACTGGTACATAGGTGCAAATTACTGGGACAACATTAAATAAGATTAAGTTTCTCTCTATTTTTGGTTTGGGTGGAGGAAGGGAGGAAGGTAACCGGGAGAATTGTAAACGAAGTTTGCCCAGGGATACACGTCTGCTAAGAACAACCTTAGAGTATTGTATTTTTTCATACTTATTAATGCTGGTTTTGAAAGTGTCTTTTTTTCACAGGATGTTCGAAAACCATAGCTCAAACTTCACATATAGCTTGTTTGAAACATCAATAATACAATATCCTTATACACTTATAGCTGAAAACTATGCTAATACAATTAAATTGTGTTTAGAATTTCGGCGTACAACGCCAGGAAAGCTATTCAAACATGGGTGTACAACAGGTTGCATATGAGTTAGGTACGTGGCACTGATCATTTAATAATCGGATGCACTTTCTGTGATGTAGGCCTGTTAATGATGACCCCCAAAACGTATTCCCCTTTTTATATGGATTAGTATGTTGCTTGCTATTAAATGTGGTATGTTCTGTTGCCGTATTCCAAGGTGTCGAGGTGTGTAGTGCCGCAATGACATGAGCGTTGCGCAATATTAACCGTGAACATAGGTATGAAATTTTAAAATATTAAGCCTCTCCGCACAAATATGTGCATTTTGAAGTCGGAGATTTGAAATTTGAATTAGATTTTTTTATTTAATTAAAAATTGGGCCGTGATAAATAAAATGAAATGTTTTTTTCTCTCTGTTTGAAGAAAAATAGCGTTGCCTGTGGTAACCATGAAATTCATTGTGTGTTTACCCAGGCAACGCTATGAACTTCTGCTAATGTCAAATAAAACCAAGATCTTGACCATTCACCTCATTATAAGGTGTTTTACTGTCACAGATGCTAATACCACCAACAACAAACAGATGTAACATATGTAATAATATTTATTCTGTGAGAGAGGTGAGGATTGGCCTTTTGAAAGCGTGACCAGATGAAGTCCTATTTTCATAAAAATGTTCTTCCTTATCTGATTATTAGAAAATTTACCATACACATTTTCACTTATTCGTACTTCAACACATGTGATTTTCAGTGCTCCCTTTTCATAGATATTAACTATATCTATAAGAATAACATATTTAAATGGGAAAAATGCTATTTATTAGCTTAGGCCGCAATTGGGATATTAATCTTGTATTTTCTAAAAGAGATAACTTTGAAAACTGGAATGTACATATATTGTAAAGCACCCAAAGTCACCCGATTTGTTTAAAAAAATGTGTTTTTTCTTCTTTTACAACTGTGCTGTTTACGTTTATCTATAAATATTCACTGATTAACTTAAACAAAGAATGATAACGATGAAAGGTATTTATTTTTCAATTAAGAAATAGATCAAATTATATATTAATACATAAATTAAAAATTCGTGTGTGAAAATTGGACAAATAATTAGGTGAAGTAGAGATGGAAATCATATTATTGTGCTATGTAGTTCAGTCACACCTGCAGTCACACAACCTAACAATACAACATAGAGTGGTAACCTACTGCCCTGTTATCACCTTTTCACATTAGCTGTTGCAAAGGCACACGCAGTCCTCAGCTACCAACAACTGTTATTAGGGTAAAATATCTAATTATATATCATTGTTTCCTTTAATTATAAATTATTACCATTGATTCGCCATGTTACCGATATGTGTAATGCATTTCTATTGAATGATTCAGAAGGCCAAATTGTTCTCCTTTCAGAGGATATTATTAGGTGGAAATTCGTATTTATAAAAATAAATTAATGACAAATAATAGTAATAAGTAAAAATTTTCTTTGTTTATAATACGACATAATGTAATATGATAGAAAACGCAACTTTAATGGAAGTAGGGTTCGTTTTGATGACCATATGACATCCTCTATCCACAAATGTTGGTGCTATCATCATTAACGGTGGCGGCCGCTGATTCAGTATAACTCGCTTGCGACTTCACGTATGGTTTTTTTTATATATTATTTTTAAATGCTCAGTCCGTCAGAATTGAAAGTTAACAACTTATTGGCTCAGCCCTCGTGGTATGCAATACCTCCACACATGACTGCCAAGTAGTTTGCATAGCCCATGGCTGTAGTTAGAGATAGCCTTAAGTCCTTAAAATAATTCTTGACTCTTGAGGAGTGATTGGAGATGACTTTGTCTCTTTTCGATGTCCAAATGGTTTGATCTAATATATTAATTTCACTTTTTTGTTCTCTTCCTGATAAATTCAATTTAACGTTACATACATAGACAATTAATTATCCTTGTCTCATTAATACATGAGCTAGAATATTTTTCACTGTTAAAGATTAAACTCGCCAAATAAAATTTTGGTAGCAGTGCTACCAACAATTTTTTAATTTACATGTTAACATAAAGCAAGTATCCCCCTTTCAACATCTTAATTACTGTGAATAGCTAATTATGAAATTATTAAAGATTAATTATTGTATTCCACACAAGTAGTGCAAATAACATATTAAATCTAAAATATTTGTAATTTATTTTTAAAAAGCTGAGTTAAAAATAGTTTTATAATTTAACGGTCCCGATTATGATTCAAAATAATTTATATTATTTCCAGGTGGACAAAAAAAAAATTTGATAAAAATTTAATCCATGAGACATATTTTAGTTATAAAAGTGAAATTTATGTTTATTTAAGGGTTTTATGATTGTATATGTGGGACCATAGTTCGATTCTATACTTTATTTAAAGTTACCAAAAAGACCACAAAATATCTATTGGTAAAAAGTTTTGATAAATACTTTGACTGAGAAAATTTTAGGTTATTAAGATTTATGTTGATTATCATTATCTAATAAATTAAATATATAAACTTATCTGTTGTTTCTTTTTGTCAAATCTGTTTTTATTACTAAATCAATTCTGGAAATCCAAACAATAATACTGTCTATGTCGTCTGCATGTATTAATACACAGAGTGAGGAGGTTTAAATAAATGAATCAAGGATAAATATTGTTTTAAGTTTACAAGCTTAAAAAAAACTGTACATAAAATATATATTTTTTAAGACTTGGAATATAAATATCTTTAAGTAAAAAATATTGTATTTTTATAGTTTTCTTAAGAATGTCTCACGGTTGCCAAAGATACCAGGTACATCATTAGAGATTGCGACGCATTTATTTCTATTCATTAGGATGTCTGCTAAGGGAGGATCTCGCATACATAGAGTCAGGGTTTGAGTTTCCTTTAAAAGATACGGCTGATTTAATTATATCTGAAACTTAGGATCTCTGGAAACACTTAACCGATTAGGGTAAAGTCTTTCTTTTTTGGTAGGATATTAATCCAGACATGTCGTAGCATGATAAATCAGGTGTTTTGGAGTGGAGAATATCACAACCTCATGCTACAGATTCACTTTTAAATATGATCTCCTGCATCTTTTCAAAAGTTTGTGGTCAAAGGCCTGATTATATAAAAATAGGTTTATACTGTTCTGATATATGAGGTAATTGTCATGGTAATTCCTGCATCACTGCTTCATTAGATAAGACTCTTTATATGAATCATAAGAAATCATTGTAGAGGAATTCAATCAAGACGATTAAATTAATCCCATGAATTTCTTACCAGAAGATTTGTATTCTCAACCTCAGGAACAAATTGAAAAAGATATGCAAGACGAAGAAAAACATCAACAAAACCAGAAGACAACGAGAAGGAATAATAATAATAAAAAGAATCCATAGAGTGTGATGAAATCGTGAATTAGGCCTACAGGGGATACTCCGTTGGGATAAAAACGGGCCTTGTACTCTACCTCGTAGGGTGTAAATAAAGTTTCTGTAGTATAGTATTAATATTGGTTTATAGATTTTATATGCCGTAATACGTGAAAATAGTTGCATATTAAAAATATGTATCGTACCTTTTATGTAGGAAATTTTCTTATCGACATATTTTAATAGAGACATAGGTCCAATAGATAAGGTGATATTGTATTACCCTAATTTTGATTCTTATTGTGGTCCACAAAAGATTTTCTGTACAACTATTTTACGGAGACATTTGATATAATTTTTATAACTACTATATTAATCTCCATACCAAAATTCATCTATCTTGGAACTAATACTAAGGAAACCACTAAAGTCATATTCCAATGGAAGTAATGAAGAAATTTAGAGGTAATATACGCTCATTTGCTTAGAATAAGTGTGGGAAAACTAATTGGGGAAAATCACTCGAACTAGTCCCGAATGGAATTCAAGCCCTGATCTCCCCATATGCAGCAGGACAGTTTAACACATTAATGACGCCTTAGACCATTCATCCACTGAAGCGGGCTATTCAAGCAATGTATAATGCAAGTAAAGTGATATTAAATAAACGGTTTATTATTTGGCTCATTTAGCTTGTATATTACAACATAATTAAAAAGTGTAAAATGTCAAGAAGTCAGAGAATTGATTACAAGTAATAATCCATGTTAAGACATTAAAGATGCTTTGTCGGTCAATTTGTAACACCACCCTTATTCACCAAACAATAAAGGCTGGCACACAAACCTTTGACCACGTGACCTTCGATGCTCGCTAATAATGATTATTTTTTACAACGCGTCTTACTAACCTTTCGGGTTGTACGTCAATGTACTAATTAAAAGAATGTGTTAGGAACTCTAAATGTTTTAAATTAAATTAAGAGCATTCGCATTTGCGTGAAGGGAGACTGGAAAACCATTGAGAATAACCATCCTAAGTGCACTAGATCTTATCCGAGCCTCGATCTTCGTGTCTTCGACAAACTTATCCAACACGAGAAAAGCACGTTAGGCCATGTGGCAACTCAATCGAGTTAACACTGACTTATTACAATAGACCACGATATATCGTCCACTCAAATATATCATCCACCATGATACGTCATCAATTATATACCGTGATGGACGATATACCGTTGTTATAAGTTGTTGTTAATGTTTCGAACAACTTCATGAGTACAAGATAAGTGTTTTATAAAACAATATTTATTATTGTAATTAATATTTTAGATATTACCTGTAATAAAAGCCACAAGTGAAATAAAAAGACAAATGTTGATGCAAGGACCAGTAATTTAATTCCATTTTAGAATCAACATGGAGGTTAATAGTAAAACATGTTGAGTTGATTGAGAAAACAATAACAACTTTGCTTATATTTGTGTTGGTTGTGTGAGTTATGTAGGGACAAAAATTTTGCTGGAGGTACATCAATATCGAAATTAGAATATATTGAGTGAGAGGATAATTACAACTTTGGTAATATCTGTGTTGGTTGTGTGAGTTATGTACGGACAAAAATTTTGCTTGAGGTACATCAAGATCAAAAGAGGAATGAATATGTTAGGTGAGAGAACAATAAATACTTTGGTGTTAACGGTGTTTGTTGGGTGAGATATGTTGCTACTAAAATTTGGCGGGAGGTACATCAATATCGAAAGAACAATACACATATATAAATAACATTAAAAAGCATGAACATTGGTTTCGCGGTTCTTGAAAAATAGTTTGTAAGCCGGCACATAGGGGTCACGGCAGTCTTTCTCAAAAACCCTGCATGGAACCACTGTACGAAAAAATTGCTTCTCCCCCGTGCTTCAGCCGGAACTTTGGGGAAGAATAGTTTGTAAGCTGGCACATAGGGGTCTCGGCAGTCTTTCTTAAAAACCCTGCATGGAATCACTTTACGAAAAAACTGCTTCTTCCCCGGTGCTTCAGCCGGAACTTTGGGAAAAATAGCTTGAAAGCATTTACATAGGGCTCGTCGTTTCGTATATCCCTTGGCCAGATTGATGTCACCTTCTGAGTTTGTTGACTCCTCAATGCTTCAACTTGCAGTGTTTGAGTGTCTGCCAATAATGTGCAAGTAGCAGACCGGTCATTAAGTGCTGAAACAAATATAAATATTCCTAAATAAATAGTATAAAATGTTTACGGCAAAATACGAAATTTTAGTAATACTAGTTTTCAATAAGATCCACCAACCATATTACATTAAATTTAATTTAAACTAGTTGAAAAATACAGCTGAACACGGTAATTTAGTCCGAGCACTTTGGTTTAGGGCACCGATACTACCACTGAGCTAGCCAGAATTCATCCTGTGTTTCATCTTTTCTTAACTCGTATTTATTATTATTATTATTATTATTATTATTATTATTATTACTATTAGCACCTCGTATTATTACCCGTTCGTTTATACTCACAAGTTTTGATTATTACACGTTTTGTCAGAGGTGAAGGAAGTGTTTGTTATTCAGATAAATTTGTGTCGGGATCGAGGATTGATCCCATGACACGTTGCACAGAAGTCCTACACCTTTCCCCTAGACTACTGGGTTATCTTCACTCATAGTTGAAATATGAGTCTGTGATGGACGTGTTGAATCGTAAGCAACATATGAGCGACCAATACTATGTGACCGATCATACTTGAGTCATCTGACATTTGTTGGAACTGTTACGCACTATCTATGTGATACCAGATTTAATTTTAACGTGAATTTATAATGGATATCCACGCACAACTCAAACTCAGACTAAGACTGACTTAAATTATGATTGAAAAATGACACTGAACACGAGATGAATCCCGGTTAGTTTAATGGTATAACAATAGCGCACTAAATTAAAGATCTTGGTCTCGATTTCTGTGCAGGTGAAATTTTTCATCTTATTTTAATTAATTGATCTGCAGCCCCTTCAATATGGACAGTGGCGTAATTATAATGATTTTCAGTTTGTGTGTTGATATGAATATACTGGTTTTCCCATCTTTATTGAACCAAACTGCATACAGCTATATATAAGGTGATAACATGTCTCACCTTGTGGGTTCCTAACCCCGACATGTTTGTGGCCGGTTATAAAGTTCCCTGCGGCTCTAAACACTTCCATGAACCACCTAGAACTTATTAATCCCAGGAGGAAGAATAACAACATTTCAAATAAGCTAATATTTGCAATATTAAGTAATCAACTAGAACAATCGTAGTATAAGCTTCCCATCGAAATACAACAATACAGTTATGCTCTATTTCAGTCATTTCCAAGGAAAAGAACGTGCATTATTGAGTCGATTGTAAGGGTATTTTTATTGTGGAGTTTAGAAAAACAAATGTTAGATTTACTTTAACTCTAATTAATACACATATAATGTTTTAAAATATGATTTTATAGATATTATCCAGCAAGTACGTAACTTTAAATGATACAAATATAATATTTTGACAGTAGACCCGAATTTATATTGATATAGTCCAATTGTAATATTAAAACTAACATTATTTTTTAATTCTAGGTTTTTGTTTCAGCATCATAGTGGTCTTTTTACTTTTATATAAAAGAGACTATAGAATAAAGTATAATATTATCGTAGCACGTATAGGTAGTCGCGGAGAATAGACGTAGGATCATTTAGCTTGGCTTTCCGGGAATGAATTGTTTTGGGTTAGAAACCCTGACGCATGTATTAAGAGAGTTTAAGTATAAATGGTCTTCTATCTGTCACCATCCTTATAATAGCTTATATTTTAAACAAGTCGTGGTAAGAATTACGAAATTAACAAAGATTAAAGCAGCCAACATATTGTAAGGAACTACAAGATGTGCGCTGGGCAGTTTGTAAGTCCTTACCCCTCTAGGTTAGACACATTATAATATAAAAGAAGTCCTTTTAAACAATATATAAATATATTAATAGAGTAACACATAATTAAGTAAATGATGGTTTTAAAATAATATAAACAGATATGCATAGGAATTTTATCAAAAAAAAAGGCTTGAGAATTGAGACTGTGGCTACAAGGGCCGTGTAGTCGCCAGGACACATATAGAAGTATATCTATAAAGCAGAAATATTAAATAATTAGTAATAAAAATGGTAAAACAAGAATTAAATTAACTTTTATCAGTTTTGCTTGATGGGGCCTTGAAAATACTATCCGTTAAACATTTTGAATAACAATCTGTTGATAACAGCAGTTTGTGGCTAAGAAACAAGTATCATCAAATATTATGGCTGGTAACATTCCCATTTGGTACTTCCAGGGCATGCAATAGTACATAAAATTCTAACAGCAAGTGCATCAAGAACAAAACAAACAATTCGAAACGATCGAAAGGCAAAAAGTAAATAGTATTACTTGCGCAGACCCCACTATGTCTCTAGTGCAGTTCCCTGGGTTGCGAACCGAAACTAATACTGCACGGGAAGCGTGAATACTTGACCAACCCGAAATACTGGTTTGTGTTAAATGAATTGTAATAAGAAAAACAAATAATGACAACCTGTGGGTAGCCATACATAAATAGAACTGATGCTCACGACGTACAAGGTGTCATGACAAATTTTGATTCAAAACAGATAAGAGGAACTTGTGGAAGTTTATAAGTCTTTAACTAAGACATTATAACTTTCTACGCCAGAGGCTCATAATGTAAAATCTGAAAGTTATATATATATATACATAGTCTACAGAACTGAACTACAATATTTGAAAAACAATCAATAGAGTCGTCCCACACTCTGAAAGACACTATATTTAATCAAATAGTTAAAGCTTTGACTCAGATAGTCAACAAAACTTGACGTTGATAACTGTCGACTAGACATATTATTAATTCAAAAGACATTATACCAAAACTAAAAGGGTGCAAATAGATATTGCTCATCTTTATAACAATAATTAGATTCTAAGACATAAGGACTCGTTGAATACTTTACAATACTCAATAAACCGAAGTCTGTGGTTCCATCCGTAGCTGCGTTGAATCCCACGACCTAGTCTTCATAGGTGGAGTTGAAATGCATCATCCTGTCTACGGTGGCGGTGTATCTGACGCCTCAGTCTTCATGGTCGACGTGATGATTCTGGAGTCCTTCCTTCAATGCAGGATATAGTAAACTGGCTCTAATGTGACCCGCGACGTGGGTCCTTATATAGATGCGAATATAAGAAAGCTGAAAGGACGATAAATATGAGACCATAGAAACGGGAGAGGCAGGCGAAGGTAGAGAGATAGAGAGAGAGAGAAAGTAACAAGAAAGAATCACTTGCAGGGAAAGGGAAAGAACAAGTTTCTTTGGTTTACCACCAGGGTCATTTATTAGCCGCAGGTCTTTGCGTCGATGCACGGACGCATTTCTTCTTTTCAACAGCTCTCGTTACCATAGCATGTGTTGCAGTTATTAAGATTATTTTGGTGCCTTACATGTGCGACAAATGAATCTATAGACATCTCGAAGAGGTGAGTAATCACCAAAGCATTATATATTCAAATATATCTGTTTTAATCATGTTATTTAAAATTTGTTATTATTTTAATAAGAATTTGTGATATAGATGTATTTTACTATATCATCTTGTCAACAGCATGGCAAGCGTATATAAAATTATCTAACATCATCTAACGGGAAACGCGATGCGTTAAATCATTCTATTCATACCCATGATAATATCCGTCCTATTCTTTGATATCTACTCCAGTATTTATCAAAAGATAATATTTTTGACTAACCACGTGTTTGCATGTAGGGAGAAACGTAATTAAATTAGACTGCGCGCATATATCATTAAATTATTAAATATTTAAATTGTAGCTGTCCAATCTATCTCATTGACATGCTACAATATTACTCCACAACCAATTACATATTCATCAATGTTATTTCAAGGGTGAAATGTTCTACATTACTAACATATTCCTCTATACCAGGGGTCAGTAAACCAGTGGGCCACATGAGGTCCGGACATACTCTTTTGGCAGCTCATAAATGATTGACCATACTTACATGTCTGATGGCCCGTATTGATGATACAACGTGTTTTTATATATTTCTAAAATATTATCAATAAAATAATAATAATAATAATAAATAGGATGGTGCAAAGCTTCAAAAATTTGATTTTTTTAAATATTACGTGCAGATGGTATGTTTATAGGAACACATGGGCATTGATTACAACCTGGGTGACATCAGGTTTATGTGAAATTTGTTTACAGGAACCAATGGATGTTGATTACAACCTAGGTGACATCAAGTTTATGTGATGGTTTGTTTACACGAAACCATGGATGTTGATAACCAACCTGGTTGACATCAGCTCCGAGAACATATATTTCAGTAACCCCATGTATGATTCTTTGGGTACCTTAGGAGGGCCGACAGTTGAAGGTGATGGATGGGTATTTATGAGGTGCCTGACGACATAACTAAATCCAAGCTGGATAGAGAGGGGGAGGTATTCCCGGAACCAACATCAGCTGTACTGGCTGCGTCCAGCATCATCCAGCGGTCTTCTCCGCATATTCAGATCCAGCATCGGAAGTGAGACCCCACCACCACAGACACGGGCAATAACAATCAGAGGATTGTGGAAGAGGACAAGTCCGAGTGCTGAGTACGAAACAATCTAATCACCGAGCTGAACTGAGAATATATTGTGATGTGCTATCTGATCATAAATTCAGATATTTGTGGAAGTGTTATGAGGGGCCTGGTTTGGTTCCACTATCAGTATTGTTGCTCTTGTTTTCCAAAACAGACCAAGATTTGACAGTCTTAAAGTTAACTGTGATGTTTGTTCAGTGCTACTAGAAATACATCTATCTATTTGTAAAATACATAAATTATTTTCAGGTAAAATTCTGGACCAGCTACATATTACACATTTGTAGATTTAGTCCAGAAATGAAAATATCAAATGGAATGCTTAATTTCTATTTGACTGGAGCCAATTAATTATAAAGATGTTTTAGTAGGTACCCAATTTTATTGGCATTTAGTATTTGTAAAGCTTAGGGATACATCCCACTCTACATTAATAACTAACCTCTGTTTTTAACAAAAAATTATTAGTGTCTAATTGCTTAAGAAGATAGCAAGGTGAACACTTTTAAGACATTCAACCATTTCTGGTTACATATTTTCGGTAATTGTCTCGGTGATGGGTTATAAATACTCTTAACTATGGTATAAATAAATTGGACAGAGAATATAAGACCGATATTGCACATTTTAACAGCTTATACTTTTTTCTTAAACCTAATATGTTTGTATTGGTCGAAGTCGAGGTGTATATTGGCACAGTTAGTGTATTTCCTTCTATTTAATTAACGTTCAAAAGAATAGCATAAATTTCCCTTTCGATACAGATATGTGTACATAAATGAATTTATACATGTGTAAGTGTAAACATAATTAAAATATATATTAATAAAATAGCTACTAGGGTCATATTAACAATGATCTAAATTGTAACTAAGAAGTGACATTTTCTTATAAATTGTCAGCTATGTTTGTATTATATAAAGTGGCAAAATTCATCCCTCATTATAAACATTACAGTTTCAGATGTATTGCTGGTTTTTTTGGTTATGTCTTAACAAAATGTGTATTTAAACGGTAGAAAGACCAAAAAACTTGTAATTACCTTGAGGTGCATGACTACACTTATTGGATATATTATATAGCTTTTAGCGCAAACTTCCCAAACAACCATGATTATTTTTAAACGTGTGGAATATTGCTATTTCAAACAAACTTATTCATTGTGTATAAATGTTGTTAAATTAGTTCTTAACGTGAAGTTGGTGCTGTTTCTGACGATGTGGTTCCTGTCACTCAAGCGATGAGTAGCTTAAATTTCAAACATTCCATATTATCGATAATGATGTAAATCCAAGGTTTTATTCGTCGAATATATCAAAATAACACCGTTAAATGTAGTAATTTTGACTCTCATTCCAATGGAAACATACTATCAGTCTTACTTGAAGAGATAAAACATCTAATAATATAAATATTATATTAATATTATGACAGCATTTTATTTTCCGACAAGCATAGAGATTCTTTTTTTTTTTTTTTTTTTTACTTTCTACAGTGCCCTTAGGTTGTATTTTTATGCTGTGTTGTGACAAATTGATTCACGTCTGTTTTGTATTGTATGTGCGTACTGTACATCACTAGCAAACCCCCAGTTCTCATCGTCACATGTACTTATCAAGATAAATGATAGCAGTGCCCCAAGTGGAGGAGAAGGCTAACTAAAACCAGCAGAAAAAGGTACACTGAATGGCCTGTACAAAAAAAATCAAAGTTTGATTTCAGGTGAAATTGAAATTATTTTTACAACAAATAAAAACATAAAAATTATTCTGTTTTTATTTATTGGTTTTGTTTTACTTAAAGCTTTGTCACCTTAACTGCATGTTTCCTATGACTAGAATTTAGTGTTGGTTAAGTTTTAGAAATTAAAACTAGTATAGAATTTTCATCATTCATTTAATGGTTGTTAAGTTTCAAAATATTTAGACGTATTATTATTTTAAATAAAATAAAAACTTAGTAAAGATCAAACTGGACACGCCCACCTGATGTCAACTAATAAAATAACGTAATAATACATATTTTAAGCCTAAATAATCTATAGCTATATTATTAGCTACTTATCTAATCTAAGTTAATCTAAGCTTCCTTATAGTAATTTCACGGTGTATATTATCTAATATTGCTACTGTTCAATTAGATAATAAATTAAAATCTCAAAATAAACTATTTGACTTTTATAGAATACGATATATCATAAGAGAAGGCATATGATATAGTGGATATAAATAGAGTTTGGCTGTTGGAGGAGGCAGAAGTGGAAAGAGGAGATGTAAAGAGAGTTAAATGCATGTACGAGAATAACAGTATTTGTGTTAAGATGGAGAGAGGGAGGATGGACTGGTTCCAAATAACAAACAAATTGAAACAGGGGAGTGCCCTTTCATCATTACTTTTATAATGCTCATGAACAAAATGGGAGGAAAGAATGAAGCCATGATATTTGATTATGAATTGATGGTATGTGAGGAGAAAGAAAGGAATTGCAGGAACAACTACTAAAATACAATGAGGAAGTGTAAGAGTATAGGATGAAATTTGGCCTAGCAAAGTGTGAAGTGATGGTAATTACAAGGATGAGGAAAAGTCTTGATCACAGCTATAAAGTAGAGGTGGTAACTCCCTGCTTTCTCATTTACTATGTGTCAACAGGCTAATTCTAACTTAATTTTAAATTCTCGGCAAGTGGGGTGGTTTAGTAAAGATATTTAGGCTAGATTTGTAAGGAGTACAGACTAAAGAAATTTAAATATCTATAGATTCGAATTATCGAATTATTTATTTCTAAAATCAAAATTAAATGTTACATTTTACACTTTGATTTGAATAGGAAGGTCTTGCGGATTCATGGTATCTTGACTTATAAATATTTTAGATTAACCAATGGCGAAATAGCAAATACTACTGAATCTATGTATATTTAAAAATTAGGTTTCTTTGTCTGTCTGACATTAAGAATGCGCGATATCTACAGCATCTAAGAACTCGAATATTAAATTTTTTATAGTTTTTTTAAATTTATTAAAAACTGGGTAAAAATAAGAATTAAAATGAAATGTTTTTTCCTCTCTGTGTGTTGCAAATAAAAGTATTTCACAGTGTAACCATGAAACGCCAGGTTTTTCTTCTGGTATTACATATTATAATGATTACTTACTTCAAGATTCTATACATGGACTGGCGAACCTCTTTGAAGGCGCATGATAGATATATTTTATTATAATTGATTAAATTATTTTGCGTAACAAAGGTATTTTGAGAAGCAAAGAGGACTATAAATTTGTTAATTGTTAATTTTAACTATCATTGTAACTTATATTAATCAATAATTTCCATATCATTATCTTTAAAAATAGTTAAACTATATATCACAATAGTTCTGACGTTTTTTAGAAAAACTATTAAGTGGATGTTTCTAAAATTGTATCAATAGGTAAGTTTTTGAAAATGAGATGCTTTAAAATTATTATTTTATAAAATATAAATTTAATCCCTTTAATATGGTAAATTACCATAATAATAAGAGTGTGATAAATTAAATGTTTTTATTTCACTTGACTGATCAGCAATGCCAAGATAAAAATATTATTTTCGGGTATCAGGCAGCCTGGATTTCTAAACACTACGCAAGTACCTGAGAATTATAGTTATACGTATTTATATACATTAGACTGACGTATCCGGCTTTGTCCTGAAGAAATAGTTAAAGTGAAAATAATAAAACGGTTAAAGATGTAAAAAAGATCAAAAATAAATCTGGTGAATAAATTCAAACATAAGGGCAAGGAAAAACGGTATCAAGTGCAAAAGAATTAAAAGGATTAAAATAACGGTCAAAACTTGCGATAAGAGTAAAATTTATATTCCTTTAGGGTAAATTGGATAAAAAGTACTAAAAAGTAGAAAAGAGTTAAAAAAAGGGTCTATAGTACAGTATGTAATGAATTATTTAAGCATTTTATTTAATACTCTTAAGTTACCCCATATAAACCCGGCTACGCTTTTTGCCATTTAAGCACATTTTGCCTTTTTCACCCTTTTCATTCAACTTCCTTCCTTATATCATCTCCCATATGTATGCCCTTTTTAGCATTTTTAACATTTTTGCTCTCAATTCCTTTATATTCTTTTTTGGCCCATTTACTCTTTCAACCCTTCTTACACTTTTTACACTTCTACTGGCCCTTTTAATACTTTTTAAGAAATAATTGACTAAAATAATTTCTAAAGATGATTTTTGCACTTTTCACACATTTTTACATGAAGTATCAGGATTTCGCAAGGATAAATATTTTAGGATATTAACTTTAAAAAAATGTACAAAAGGGCAAAAAGATTGAAAACTAAATCTAATGAAAAAATTAAAAATGGTTGAGGTTATTGGAAAAAGAGTATTAAACGGATAAAAAGTAATAAGTAAAAAGAAAATGGAAATTTATTAAAAAATAAAATAGGTATAAGGGGTAAAAAGGTTAAATCCACACAAATTAGTATTATTATATAATAGTTCTATCAATTTTGAGCTCTTCCATTTCCCAGGTTTAAATTCTAAAGTTCGATATGCTCAGACGTAATTCGACTCTCTGGGAATATCTATTAATTTATATGTCAAACTTCTACTTTATATCACACCAATAATTATTTCTTTATTACACTAATGTGCCTTGAATTCCTTCCATAGATGGTTGACACAATACTAGAGTGATGTCTGAGGGAAAATCAGGATCATCAACTTCCTGGTTATTGTGAAATGATTGAGAGTCAGGATCTTTAAAGCTAATCATTTCTTGATGATGGCACATTGCAAAAGAGGGCTCAAACATCCAGTTGGAAAAAACATTCGGTTCCAGTGGTGCGATTCCAGTTTTCATGAAACCTCTACCGTTGTTTTCACACTTTCAGCTCTCATAATGAATTATCCGTAAAGTTTTCCAACTTCTTTAATCGTTAACTCGCATCCTGGATGTGACAGTAAACATTTTTTTGTCTAATCTGCTGTGACAAAGAAAACACACCCGTTTAATCATAATTAATTAGAGTAACAAAATATAAATTATTTACTCTTTATTCTGTTGATGTACGTAAAGTTGTGCCAACATTGTATTTATTTATTTTCACTTCCACAAACAAAATAACTTTGAGCTTTCTATAACATGGTAAAAACTCAACACTATGATTAGAACGTTAAAATCTACATATATTTTGGTCTTACGATTCATAAAAGTATTTCTCTTTGCCATTTACTTTTACTCATTCTCTCATAAATACGTCACTATTCTAGCAATATTCCTAGTTCAAAATTGTATCACCTCTTTGGTGTGTATTTGAAAATTGTTTTGTATTTTGTTTGTTTATTGGTTTTTTGAAAAATTCAAGGGACGATTAGTTGTTGTTTGGCTGTTTTTCTTTGGCGTCGGTTTTAAAATGATAATAAATCTGGGATGTCAAGAGGCAAAAAGGAACAATGTGCTGCAAGTTATTAAAATTTTTAACTATAAACATTTTACACAAGAGTGTTAAATTTAACTTGGAGAGGAAGTGAGAAGTTTATGAATATCTTTAATCAAATACAAAGATATGTAGCTTTCAACTACACAATGGCTATGGTGAGATGTTTCCAATTTTTTTGTTTTGATTCTACCATTCTAATCAGTCACTTAGTGATTATATCTTAAGATAACTTACCAAAAAAAGAATGGAACTATGAGCAGTAAGGCTACTTAATAATTTTAATTGAAATTATGGTATAGTAATCAATACTTTGTTAACAAAACGAAATTTATAAATATTAATATAATATTTACAAACACCAAATTTTAACTTTGTTTCAAGAAAATTATGTTACCTTAGATATGTAAATTAACGGAGCTCCATAGGAAGGATATGATATGACTAAAATTCAGAATACATAAATAAACAAACAAATAACTTAACTTTTTGTTTCATAACTATTAATTTTGTTACATTACAATAGTACCAGTATATAAAATACAGGTGAAAGTGCATTTCTAGTGTGTTTTATTCCAAGCATTATTAACCATTTCTTGTTTTTTTATTTAATTTTGCTACGGCAACTAGACGGGCAAACCCAGTGGTCCTGAGATAAGGTTTCTTGTGCAACTGAGCTAAATAAATTATATATATTTTTTATATACAACCTAGGAGAACCATGACAAATTAAAATATTTTACACACTGCATAATATTGATTCAAATGTGCCATGAAGGACCCGTAAAGGGCTTGAGTCTATGTGTGTATTGAAGTGGGAAACAAAGAAGGAAATAATTATCTCTACTAACCATTCCCAGTAGCTCAAGTAGGTGTATCATGCCCATCCAACAATAGTAAAACAGGTAACCTGGTCTAATGGTAAGGTGGTAGACTTTTATGCAGGAGGACCGGAACTACATCCTCGGTCCCATCACAGATTTATCTTATTTCCAAACCCTGCCTCTGACAAGACGTGTATTAATCACAACTTGAGAATGTGTGGAATGCCAGGACTCCACGATGGTTCGAATTCCACGTTAAACTGTAGGTCTTCCATTACATCTCACAATCACTCTATTATTACACATTAGAGTAGGTGGGTATAATCCAAACTGTTAGTAGTAGCAGTAGTAGTAGTAGTAGTAGTAGTAGTAGTAATAATAATAATAATAATAATATACTACTAATAATAATAATAATAATAATGATAATAATAATAATATTATTATAATAATAATAATAATAATATAATGGGTTTTGTCTTATTTTGGTTTGGAAAATTCAATGAATCGCTTGAACCACTTTTAAAAAATACTTCTTTATCCATTCATTCAAATAGGATTCCTGGTCGTTCAGAACTCTTCATTTTCTCCTGCCCTAGTTAAAACAAACATTGTAGACATAAAGTTCCCTGAAGATCCACGCATATCTCCGCAGTAACTAACACACATCTCTCCACTGAAACTAAAGCGCCGACTGGCCGTTTCCCTCAAAGTCATAGAACTTCAGATTTTGTTTATTGAGTACTGAAGTAATACCTGTTTCGTCCACAATGCAAATGCTGTCTGGAGTGAAATTGTATGTATTTGTCATATAAGGATGACAGTAAATTAAAAATATGGTTTCACCACAGCATGGTTAAAGCCCATCACACGAATATAGACGTGGGTTCAGGAGATTGAAGCCATGGCTATGAATGTATCTTCAGAAAGGCCATGCTTAACCTGCCAATATGTTTGATCATGTAAAGTTGCTAACAATAATATTTAATTCTGCTAAATCAAATGCAAGCCCATGTAGCTTGAGGAGAGTAGGTTCAAACATTCTACTTTCCATTTGCAGTGCATGTACGAGTTTTTGTTCCTGCTGTCGTGTAGATACCTGCCTCTTACACATTCCACACCCCTCCCCCTCTTCTAACCCAAATAAATTTGATCTGCTTATGCTATATTTATGTTGAGCCTATGTCTACTATAAGCATCATCAGAGCCAAAGTCAATTCTTGATTTCTTGACTCTTACTTTAAATATAGATTGTAGGACATGAAATTCTTTAGCAACATTTAAATAACCCATATTCCCTTTCAAGATCTCTTAAACAGCACCACTCATGCTCTCTTCAGACCACAGTTGCTGTTGTGTTTTTCTTATATATTTCTTTGTGACAGTCATGTTAGCACCCAGTCCTATAGTAGAACATCATTATTATCACTTATGGCCACATGAAATAAGTTATTTTGAATTTTTAAGGTTGGATAATATTTTATAAAAATATTTAATAAGTTAGAATGGGTATATTATTCTTATTGATAAAATAATAGCAAAGTAACTATGAGTTTATAAAACAGGATAAATATCTTGTTTTATTCAACTCTGTTTTATTGAAATAAACATATCATGATAAAAATACTAGCTAGGTACTAAAACTAAAACTATCTTAAAACGTAGATAAAAAATGTGATTATTCAATAATAAGTATATTCTAGAGTTCAATTAAAGTTCAGAATATCTATGAAGAACCAAATATTCCAATAACACTGAAGTGAAAACAGCAAATATGCAATTTTACTCCGCGTTGACACAAACCAAGCTTTTTTTTCTTGTGACTTTCACAACCGACTAAGTCTCACCAGCCTACACAATATAATGAGAAAATCGCAACACTTCCTAGTGGGAAACTACCAGTGACTCTTTATTCAGCCTCCCCGTTTAAGGAAACTTCCCATATATATTATGTATATACTTATATATTTATAAATATATATGTATATATATATATATTTATAAATATATAACTTCCGTAAAGGATTTACGAACAGTTGTAAACTTTACAAGGAGAGTTTTCCTTCGTTTGGTCCTTATTCTTGGATCTTGAACGGCTTGATTATGAATTTATTCACTTTTTATTATTTCATATCAAAAAATTAAACATCACTCAAAACTTCTTTTTTTCATGTGTGACAATTCGCATTCTGGGTCTACTATAAAATTCTCATCCATTCGCAAAAATTACATAATAATTAATTATTAGGTAATAAATATAAATTTGGAATTATGGATTATGAGAATAATGAAGAGCATTTAAAATTTAAATACAATAAATTATAATCATATTAACGATAAGTAATCAAAACATACAAACAAAAATACGTCAACAATACTGACCATAGACAAAATTGGCAATAAGCTGCAAGGAGAGCCTCCCTCGTCTTGGCCAAATTAGACTCGCACAGAACGTTGGAAACAACTTTGTCCGAACTTATACGACGTTTCCATAGCCGGAAAGTTGAAAACAGACTGGTCCGAACTTATACTACGCTTCCCGAGCCAGAAAGTTGAAAACACACTGGTCCGAACTTATACGACGCTTCCCGAGCCAGAAAGTTGAAAACACACTGGTCCGAACTTATACGACGCTTCCGGAGCCGGAAAGTTGAAAGTAGACTGGTCCGAACATATACAAAGCTTCCAGATCAACGTCCATACTTGAGATTTAACCTGTAGTTAAACAATAATACGTTAAATTACCAAGAAGTAATTGTTATAACAATAATATTGAATAACCAACTAAGCTCTTATAAAACCACAACCTATTTGATAACTCCCCTGATAGAGAAGCGTGCGTAGTAGATATGACATATTCCGTCTTATGGTGGTTCCAGAAGGTTGTTTGAAGGTACCCGGTAAGTGTAATAATAATACAATTTATAAAATATCCATATTGCAGGAAATCTTTGATGGTGAAAAAGTACCTATATCGGACATATCTGATTGTTAGAGTAATATCATTGACCATCAGTGTTCCTAAGACAGAGTTCCCTGGAAAAGTTAATTCAAAATTTTCATTGTTGGATAGACATTAATATAAGTGAAGGAAATGTTATTCTTTTTAGGAAATCACAAATGATTGTAACAGTTCACCCGACCAAGATTCGAACCTCGATCTTCCAGTCATATGTAATCTAGTCTACTGTGAGAACTACGCTTAAAATCATATGGCCACTGGATGCGGTACTTGCTTCCGTTGATGTTTCTTATTTCTAAACTTTGTCTCTTTCGTTCTCCCATCTCCGCTCAATCGGTCAGAGCGAATGATGCTCCTATTTCCTTTTTTTTTAGTGTTTTCATTTTATATTTTTATTCAATTATGTTTCTATGTTTCTTTCTTCTTGCTATAAAACAATGTATTTATTTTTACAATATATCTTAGGGCAGTCTCTGTGGTTTAGTGGTCAGAGTTCCTGACTACAAGTCAAGTATTCCCACGTTCTATCCCCGGTGCTGTCAAGTAATGCGTCTAGAATGGGATCAAACTCAATCTACTGAGGACAAATAAGTAGTTACTTGAATTAATAAGTAGCAGCTGAGATTAACTGCTGAAGGGGTCGTTGTGCGGTTCATATCACACCTTCTTTCCACAAAAACAGGAAATATATTCACTAATGGTAGCGGCCGCTCGGTCTGCATATCTCGCTTTCTTTGTTAATAAAAAGGAAGGCTCATCTCGAGAGTCTTTCGGGACTGGTGTGATAGGACGCATCCCGGTCTATGTTTTAATTATTGGTGAATAAATATTCTTGAAATTAATGAATTGCAGGACCACCCCTAGGGTGTGCAAACGGTGCGGCCACAATGGACCATGATATTTGGGGGTGGGGTTCCTCACTCTTGATTAGGTGACAGAGGGTAGAGTACATGTTGGGGTGGGATATTGTTAATTGCTAACTCGTATAGTAGGCTCCGTGTATATATAATCTATCAAATATTGTCAGAGTGTAAAAACAATAAAAGCATGTGGTTTTATTTAATGAAGGAGTAAAGTGAGCTCTCCATTTTCACTCCACCGATTTGCATTTGTCTGTCTGTCTATCTTTTGTGGATAAGTCGCACGATAACTTTTGAATGCATTTGCTGATTAAATTTAAATTTGTAAAGTTATCCTTTTAACCGTTATACAGTCAAATTTTGTCGAGGAAGAAATCTAACGAAGGTTTGGGGAATAAATAAACCCTTATTTGTATAAAAACATGGCTTCTAACATTAATGATATAAGTATTTACCTTATACGGCTGAAAACTGGTACATAGGTGCAAATTACTGGGACAACATTAAATAAGAATAAGTTTTTCTCTATTTTTGGTATGGTCGGGGGGAGGGAGGAAGGTAACCGGGAGAATTGTAAACGAAGTTTGCCCAGGGATCCACGTCTGCTATTGTATTGTATTGTATTTTTTCATACTTATTAATGCTGGTTTTGAAAGTGTCTTTTATGCACAGGATGTTCGGAAAACCATAGCTCAAACTTCACACATAGCTTGTTTGAACCATCAGTAATACAATATCCTTATACACTTATAGCTGAAAACTATGCTAATAAAATTAAATTGTGTTCAGTATTTCGGCGTACAACGCCAGGAAAGTTATTCAAACATGGGTGTACAACAGGTTGCATATGAGTTAGGTACGTGGCACT
Organism: Timema cristinae; assembly: GCA_039000515.1. NCBI lineage: Eukaryota > Metazoa > Arthropoda > Insecta > Phasmatodea > Timematidae > Timema > Timema cristinae. The sequence goes on along the minus strand of JBCFYV010011164.1, from coordinate 14,300,792 downwards.
GATCATTTAATAATCGGATGCACTTTCTGTGATGTAGGCCTGTTAATGATGACCCCCAAAACGTATTCCCCATTTTATATGGATTAGTATGTTGCTTGCTATTAAATGTGGTATGTTCTGTTGCCGTATTCCAAGGTGTCGAGGTGTGTAGTGCCGCACTGACATGAGCGTTGCGCAATATTAACCGTTGTCATAGGTATGAAATTTTAATATATAGAACCCTCTACGCACAAATATGTGCACTTTGAAGTAGGAAATTTGAAATTTGGATTGGATTTTTTTAATTAATTAAAACCTGGGTTGATAGATATAAAATGAAATGTTTTTTTCTCTCTGTTTGAAGAAAAATAGCGTTGCCTGTGGTAACCATGAAATTCATTGTGTGTTTACCCAGGGCAACGCTATGTACTTCTGCTAATGTCAAATAAAACCAAGATCTTGACCATTCACCTCATTATAAGGTGTTTTACTGTCACAGATGCTAATACCACCAACAACAAACAGATGTAACATATGTAATAATATTTATTCTGTGAGAGAGGTGAGGATTGGCCTTTTGAAAGCGTGACCAGATGAAGTCCTATTTTCATAAAAATGTTCTTCCTTATCTGATTATTAGAAAATTTACCATACACATTTTCACTTATTCGTACTTCAACACATGTGATTTTCAGTGCTCCCTTTTCATAGATATTAACTATATCTATAAGAATAACATATTTAAATGGGAAAAATGCTATTTATTAGCTTTGGCCGCAATTGGGATATTAATCTTTGTATTTTCTAAAAGAGATAACTTTGAAAACTGGAATGTACATATATTGTAAAGCACCCAAAGTCACCCGATTTGTTTAAAAAAATGTGTTTTTTCTTCTTTTACAACTGTGCTGTTTACGTTTATCTATAAATATTCACTGATTAACTTAAACAAAGAATGATAACGATGAAAGGTATTTATTTTTCAATTAAGAAATAGATCAAATTATATATTAATACATAAATTAAAAATTCGTGTGTGAAAATTGGACAAATAATTAGGTGAAGTAGAGATGGAAATCATATTATTGTGCTATGTAGTTCAGTCACACCTGCAGTCACACAACCTAACAATACAACATAGAGTGGTAACCTACTGCCCTGTTATCACCTTTTCACATTAGCTGTTGCAAAGGCACACGCAGTCCTCAGCTACCAACAACTGTTATTAGGGTAAAATATCTAATTATATATCATTGTTTCCTTTAATTATAAATTATTACCATTGATTCGCCATGTTACCGATATGTGTAATGCATTTCTATTGAATGATTCAGAAGGCCAAATTGTTCTCCTTTCAGAGGATATTATTAGGTGGAAATTCGTATTTATAAAAATAAATTAATGACAAATAATAGTAATAAGTAAAAATTTTCTTTGTTTATAATACGACATAATGTAATATGATAGAAAACGCAACTTTAATGGAAGTAGGGTTCGTTTTGATGACCATATGACATCCTCTATCCACAAATGTTGGTGCTATCATCATTAACGGTGGCGGCCGCTGATTCAGTATAACTCGCTTGCGACTTCACGTATGGTTTTTTTTATATATTATTTTTAAATGCTCAGTCCGTCAGAATTGAAAGTTAACAACTTATTGGCTCAGCCCTCGTGGTATGCAATACCTCCGCACATGACTGCCAAGTAGTTTGCATAGCCCATGGCTGTAGTTAGAGATAGCCTTAAGTCCTTAAAATAATTCTTGACTCTTGAGGAGTGATTGGAGATGACTTTGTCTCTTTTCGATGTCCAAATGGTTTGATCTAATATATTAATTTCACTTTTTTGTTCTCTTCCTGATAAATTCAATTTAACGTTACATACATAGACAATTAATTATCCTTGTCTCATTAATACATGAGCTAGAATATTTTTCACTGTTAAAGATTAAACTCGCCAAATAAAATTTTGGTAGCAGTGCTACCAACAATTTTTAATTTACATGTTAACATAAAGCAAGTATCCCCCTTTCAACATCTTAATTACTGTGAATAGCTAATTATGAAATTATTAAAGATTAATTATTGTATTCCACACAAGTAGTGCAAATAACATATTAAATCTAAAATATTTGTAATTTATTTTTAAAAAGCTGAGTTAAAAATAGTTTTATAATTTAACGGTCCCGATTATGATTCAAAATAATTTATATTATTTCCAGGTGGACAAAAAAAAAATTTGATAAAAATTTAATCCATGAGACATATTTTAGTTATAAAAGTGAAATTTATGTTTATTTAAGGGTTTTATGATTGTATATGTGGGACCATAGTTCGATTCTATACTTTATTTAAAGTTACCAAAAAGACCACAAAATATCTATTGGTAAAAAGTTTTGATAAATACTTTGACTGAGAAAATTTTAGGTTATTAAGATTTATGTTGATTATCATTATCTAATAAATTAAATATATAAACTTATCTGTTGTTTCTTTTTGTCAAATCTGTTTTTATTACTAAATCAATTCTGGAAATCCAAACAATAATACTGTCTATGTCGTCTGCATGTATTAATACACAGAGTGAGGAGGTTTAAATAAATGAATCAAGGATAAATATTGTTTTAAGTTTACAAGCTTAAAAAAAACTGTACATAAAATATATATTTTTTAAGACTTGGAATATAAATATCTTTAAGTAAAAAATATTGTATTTTTATAGTTTTCTTAAGAATGTCTCACGGTTGCCAAAGATACCAGGTACATCATTAGAGATTGCGACGCATTTATTTCTATTCATTAGGATGTCTGCTAAGGGAGGATCTCGCATACATAGAGTCAGGGTTTGAGTTTCCTTTAAAAGATACGGCTGGATTTAATTATATCTGAAACTTAGGATCTCTGGAAACACTTAACCGATTAGGGTAAAGTCTTTCTTTTTTGGTAGGATATTAATCCAGACATGTCGTAGCATGATAAATCAGGTGTTTTGGAGTGGAGAATATCACAACCTCATGCTACAGATTCACTTTTAAATATGATCTCCTGCATCTTTTCAAAAGTTTGTGGTCAAAGGCCTGATTATATAAAAATAGGTTTATACTGTTCTGATATATGAGGTAATTGTCATGGTAATTCCTGCATCACTGCTTCATTAGATAAGACTCTTTATATGAATCATAAGAAATCATTGTAGAGGAATTCAATCAAGACGATTAAATTAATCCCATGAATTTCTTACCAGAAGATTTGTATTCTCAACCTCAGGAACAAATTGAAACAGATATGCAAGACGAAGAAAAACATCAACAAAACCAGAAGACAACGAGAAGGAATAATAATAATAAAAATAATTCATAGAGTGTGATGAAATCGTGAATTAGGCCTACAGGGGATACTCCGTTGGGATAAAAACGGGCCTTGTACTCTACCTCGTAGGTGGTGTAAATAAAGTTTCTGTAGTATAGTATTAATATTGGTTTATAGATTTTATATGCCGTAATACGTGAAAATAGTTGCATATTAAAAATATGTATCGTACCTTTTATGTAGGAAATTTTCTTATCGACATATTTTAATAGAGACATAGGTCCAATAGATAAGGTGATATTGTATTACCCTAATTTTGATTCTTATTGTGGTCCACAAAAGATTTTCTGTACAACTATTTTACGGAGACATTTGATATAATTTTTATAACTACTATATTAATCTCCATACCAAAATTCATCTATCTTGGAACTAATACTAAGGAAACCACTAAAGTCATATTCCAATGGAAGTAATGAAGAAATTTAGAGGTAATATACGCTCATTTGCTTAGAATAAGTGTGGGAAAACTAATTGGGGAAAATCACTCGAACTAGTCCCGAATGGAATTCAAGCCCTGATCTCCCCATATGCAGCAGGACAGTTTAACACATTAATGACGCCTTAGACCATTCATCCACTGAAGCGGGCTATTCAAGCAATGTATAATGCAAGTAAAGTGATATTAAATAAACGGTTTATTATTTGGCTCATTTAGCTTGTATATTACAACATAATTAAAAAGTGTAAAATGTCAAGAAGTCAGAGAATTGATTACAAGTAATAATCCATGTTAAGACATTAAAGATGCTTTGTCGGTCAATTTGTAACACCACCCTTATTCACCAAACAATAAAGGCTGGCACACAACCTTTGACCACGTGACCTTCGATGCTCGCTAATAATGATTATTTTTTACAACGCGTCTTACTAACCTTTCGGGTTGTACGTCAATGTACTAATTAAAAGAATGTGTTAGGAACTCTAAATGTTTTAAATTAAATTAAGAGCATTCGCATTTGCGTGAAGGGAGACTGGAAAACCATTTGAGAATAACCATCCTAAGTGCACTAGATCTTATCCGAGCCTCGATCTTCGTGTCTTCGACAAACTTATCCAACACGAGAAAAGCACGTTAGGCCATGTGGCAACTCAATCGAGTTAACACTGACTTATTACAATAGACCACGATATATCGTCCACTCAAATATATCATCCACCATGATACGTCATCAATTATATACCGTGATGGACGATATACCGTTGTTATAAGTTGTTGTTAATGTTTCGAACAACTTCATGAGTACAAGATAAGTGTTTTATAAAACAATATTTATTATTGTAATTAATATTTTAGATATTACCTGTAATAAAAGCCACAAGTGAAATAAAAAGACAAATGTTGATGCAAGGACCAGTAATTTAATTCCATTTTAGAATCAACATGGAGGTTAATAGTAAAACATGTTGAGTTGATTGAGAAAACAATAACAACTTTGCTTATATTTGTGTTGGTTGTGTGAGTTATGTAGGGACAAAAATTTTGCTGGAGGTACATCAATATCGAAATTAGAATATATTGAGTGAGAGGATAATTACAACTTTGGTAATATCTGTGTTGGTTGTGTGAGTTATGTACGGACAAAAATTTTGCTTGAGGTACATCAAGATCGAAAGAGGAATGAATATGTTAGGTGAGAGAACAATAAATACTTTGGTGTTAACGGTGTTTGTTGGGTGAGATATGTTGCTACTAAAATTTGGCGGGAGGTACATCAATATCGAAAGAACAATACACATATAAATAACATTAAAAAGCATGAACATTGGTTTCGCGGTTCTTGAAAAATAGTTTGTAAGCCGGCACATAGGGGTCACGGCAGTCTTTCTCAAAAACCCTGCATGGAACCACTGTACGAAATAATTGCTTCTTCCCCGGTGCTTCAGCTGGAACTTTTGGGAAGAATAGTTTGTAAGCTGGCACATAGGGGTCTCGGCAGTCTTTCTTAAAAACCCTGCATGGAATCACTTTACGAAAAAAACTGCTTCTTCCCCGGTGCTTCAGCCAGAACTTTGGGGAAGAATAGCTTGTGAGCCGGCACATAGGGGTCTCGGCAGTCTTTCTCAAAAACCCTGCATGGAACCACTGTAAGAAAAAACTGCTTCTCCCTGGTGCTTCAGCCGGAACTTTGGGGAAAAATAGCTTGAAAGCATGCACATAGGGCTCGTCGTTTCGTATATCCCTTGGCCAGATTGATGTCACCTTCTGAGTTTGTTGACTCCTCAATGCTTCTACTTGCAGTGTTTGAGTGTCTGCCAATAATGTGCAAGTAGCAGACCGGTCATTAAGTGCTGAAACAAATATAAATATTCCTAAATAAATAGTATAAAATGTTTACGGCAAAATTCGAAATTTTATTAATACTAGTTTTCAATAAGATCCACCAACCATATTACATTAAATTTAATTTAAACTAGTTGAAAAATACAGCTGAACACGGTAATTTAGTCCGAGCACTTTGGTTTAGGGCACCGATACTACCACTGAGCTAGCCAGAATTCATCCTGTGTTTCATCTTTTCTTAACTCGTATTTATTATTATTATTATTATTATTATTATTATTATTATTATTATTATTATTATTATTATTATTATTAGCACCTCGTATTATTACCCGTTCGTTTATACTCACAAGTTTTGATTATTACACGTTTTGTCAGAGGTGAAGGAAGTGTTTGTTATTCAGATAAATTTGTGTCAGGATCGAGGATTGATCCCATGACACGTTGCACAGAAGTCTGACACCTTTCCCCTAGACTACTGGGTTATCTTCACTCATAGTTGAAATATGAGTCTGTGATGGACGTGTTGAATCGTAAGCAACATATGAGCGACCAATACTATGTGACCGATCATACTTGAGTCATCTGACATTTGTTGGAACTGTTACGCACTATCTATGTGATACCAGATTTTAATTTTAACGTGAATTTATAATGGATATCCACGCACAACTCAAACTCAGACTAAGACTGACTTAAATTATGATTGAAAAATGACACTGAACACGAGATGAATCCCGGTTAGTTTAATGGTATAACAATAGCGCACTAAATTAAAGATCTTGGTCTCGATTTCTGTGCAGGTGAAATTTTTCATCTTATTTTAATTAATTGATCTGCAGCCCCTTCAATATGGACAGTGGCGTAATTATAATGATTTTCAGTTTGTGTGTTGATATGAATATACTGGTTTTCCCATCTTTATTGAACCAAACTGCATACAGCTATATATAAGGTGATAACATGTCTCACCTTGTGGGTTCCTAACCCCGACATGTTTGTGGCCGGTTATAAAGTTCCCTGCGGCTCTAAACACTTCCATGAACCACCTAGAACTTATTAATCCCAGGAGGAAGAATAACAACATTTCAAATAAGCTAATATTTGCAATATTAAGTAATCAACTAGAACAATCGTAGTATAAGCTTCCCATCGAAATACAACAATACATTTATGCTATATTTCAGTCATTTCCAAGGAAAAGAACGTGCATTATTGAGTCGATTGTAAGGGTATTTTTATTGTTGGAGTTTAGAAAAACAAATGTTAGATTTACTTTAACTCTAATTAATACACATATAATGTTTTAAAATATGATTTTATAGATATTATCCAGCAAGTACGTAACTTTAAATGATACAAATATAATATTTTGACAGTAGACCCGAATTTATATTGATATAGTCCAATTGTAATATTAAAACTAACATTATTTTTTAATTCTAGGTTTTTGTTTCAGCATCATAGTGGTCTTTTTACTTTTATATAAAAGAGACTATAGAATAAAGTATAATATTATCGTAGCACGTATAGGTAGTCGCGGAGAATAGACGTAGATTCATTTAGCTTGACTTTCCGGGAATGAATTGTTTTGGGTTAGAAACCCTGACGCATGTATTAAGAGAGTTTAAGTATAAATGGTCTTCTATCTGTCACCATCCTTATAATAGCTTATATTTTAAACAAGTCGTGGTAAGAATTACGAAATTAACAAAGATTAAAGCAGCCAACATATTGTAAGGAACTACAAGATGTGCGCTGGGCAGTTTGTAAGTCCTTACCCCTCTAGGTTAGACACATTATAATATAAAAGAAGTCCTTTTAAACAATATATAAATATATTAATAGAGTAACACATAATTAAGTAAATGATGGTTTTACAATAATATAAACAGATATGCATAAGAATTTTATCAAAAAAAAGGCTTGAGAATTGAGACTGTGGCTACAAGGGCCGTGTAGTCGCCAGGACACATATAGAAGTATATCTATAAAGCAGAAATATTAAATAATTAGTAATAAAAATGGTAAAACAAGAATTAAATTAACTTTTATCAGTTTTGCTTGATGGGCCTTGAAAATACTATCCGTTAAACATTTTGAATAACAATCTGTTGATAACAGCAGTTTGTGGCTAAGAAACAAGTATCATCAAAATATTATGGCTGGTAACATTCCCATTTGGTACTTCCAGGGCATGCAATAGTACATAAAATTCTAACAGCAAGTGCATCAAGAACAAAACAAACAATTCGAAACGATCGAAATGCAAAAAGTAAATAGTATTACTTGCGCAGACCCCACTATGTCTTTAGTGCAGTTCCCTGGGTTGCGAACCGAAACTAATACTGCACGGGAAGCGTGAATACTTGACCAACCCGAAATACTGGTTTGTGTTAAATGAATTGTAATAAGAAAAACAAATAATGACAACCTGTGGGTAGCCATACATAAATAGAACTGATGCTCACGACGTACAAGGTGTCATGACAAATTTTGATTCAAAACAGATAAGAGGAACTTGTGGAAGTTTATAAGTCTTTAACTAAGACATTATAACTTTCTACGCCAGAGGCTCATAATGTAAAATCTGAAAGTTATATATATATATACATAGTCTACAGAACTGAACTACAATATTTGAAAAACAATCAATAGAGTCGTCCCACACTCTGAAAGGCACTATATTAAATCAAATAGTTAAAGCTTTGACTCAGATAGTCAACAAAACTTGACGTTGATTAACTGTCGACTAGACATATTATTAATTCAAAAGACATTATACCAAAACTAAAAGGGTGCAAATAGATATTGCTCATCTTTATAACAATAATTAGATTCTAAGACATAAGGACTCGTTGAATACTTTACAATACTCAATAAACCGAAGTCTGTGGTTCCATCCGTAGCTGCGTTGAATCCCACGACCTAGTCTTCATAGGTGGAGTTGAAATGCATCATCCTGTCTACGGTGGTGGTGTATCTGACGCCTCAGTCTTCATGGTCGACGTGATGATTCTGGAGTCCTTCCTTCAATGCAGGGATATAGTAAACTGGCTCTAATGTGACCCGCGACGTGGGTCCTTATATAGATGCGAATATAAGAAAGCTGAAAGGACGATAAATATGAGACCATAGAAACGGGAGAGGCAGGCGAAGGTAGAGAGATAAGAGAGAGAGAGAAAGTAACAAGAAAGAATCACTTGGGGGAAAGGGAAAGAACAAGTTTCTTTGGTTTACCACCAGGGTCATTTATTAGCCGCAGGTCTTTGCGTCGATGCACGGACGCATTTCTTCTTTTCAACAGCTCTCGTTACGATAGCATGTGTTGCAGTTATCAAAGATTATTTTGGTGCCTTACATGTGCGACAAATGAATCTATAGACATCTCGAAGAGGTGAGTAATCACCAAAGCATTATATATTCAAATATATCTGTTTTAATCATGTTATTTAAAATTTGTTATTATTTTAATAAGAATTTGTGATATAGATGTATTTTACTATATCATCTTGTCAACAGCATGGCAAGCGTATATAAAATTATCTAACATCATCTAACGGGAAACGCGATGCGTTAAATCATTCTATTCATACCCATGATAATATCCGTCCTATTCTTTGATATCTACTCCAGTATTTATCAAAAGATAATATTTTTGACTAACCACGTGTTTGCATGTAGGGAGAAACGTAATTAAATTAGACTGCGCGCATATATCATTAAATTATTAAATATTTAAATTGTAGCTGTCCAATCTATCTCATTGACATGCTACAATATTACTCCACAACCAATTACATATTCATCAATGTTATTTCAAGGGTGAAATGTTCTACATTACTAACATCTTCCTCTATACCAGGGGTCAGTAAACCAGTGGGCCACATGAGGTCCGGACATAATCTTTTGGCAGCTCATAAATGATTGACCATACTTACATGTCTGATGGCCCGTATTGATGATACAACGGTGTTTTTATATATTTCTAAAATATTATCAATAAAATAATAATAATAATAATAAATAGGATGGTGCAAAGCTTCAAAAATTTGATTTTTTTTAAAATATTACGTGCAGATGGTATGTTTATAGGAACACATGGGCATTGATTACAACCTGGGTGACATCAGGTTTATGTGAAATTTGTTTACAGGAACCAATGGATGTTGATTACAACCTAGGTGACATCAAGTTTATGTGATGGTTTGTTTACACGAAACCATGGATGTTGATAACCAACCTGGTTGACATCAGCTCCGAGAACATATATTTCAGTAACCCCATGTATGATTCTTTGGGCACTTTAGGAGGGCCGACAGTTGAAGGTGATGGATGGGGTATTTATGAGGTGCCTGACGACATAACTAAATCCAAGCTGGATAGAGAGGGGGAGGTATTCCCGGAACCAACATCAGCTGTACTGGCTGCGTCCAGCATCATCCAGCGGTCTTCTCCGCATATTCAGATCCAGCATCGGAAGTGAGACCCCACCACCACAGACACGGGCAATAACAATCAGAGGATTGTGGAAGAGGACAAGTCCGAGTGCTGAGTACGAAACAATCTAATCACCGAGCTGAACTGAGAATATTTGTGATGTGCTATCTGATCATAAATTCAGATATTTGTGGAAGTGTTATGAGGGCCTGGTTTGGTTCCACTATCAGTATTGTTGCTCTTGTTTTCCAAAACAGACCAAGATTTGACAGTCTTAAAGTTAACTGTGATGTTTGTTCAGTGCTACTAGAAATACATCTATCTATTTGTAAAATACATAAATTATTTTCAGGTAAAATTCTGGACCAGCTACATATTACACATTTGTAGATTTAGTCCAGAAATGAAAATATCAAATGGAATGCTTAATTTCTATTTGACTGGAGCCAATTAATTATAAAGATGTTTTAGTAGGTACCCAATTTTATTGGCATTTAGTATTTGTAAAGCTTAGGGATACATCCCACTCTACATTAATAATTAACCTCTGTTTTTAATAAAAAATTATTAGTGTCTAATTGCTTAAGAAGATAGCAAGGTGAACACTTTTAAGACATTCAACCATTTCTGGTTACATATTTTCGGTAATTGTCTCGGTGATGGGGTTATAAATACTCTTAACTATGGTATAAATAAATTGGACAGAGAATATAAGACCGATATCGCACATTTTAAGAGCTTATACTTTTTTCTTAAACCTAATATGTTTGTATTGGTCGAAGTCGAGGTGTATATTGGCACAGTTAGTGTATTTCCTTCTATTTAATTAACGTTCAAAAGAATAGCATAAATTTCCCTTTCGATACAGATATGTGTACATAAATGAATTTATACATGTGTAAGTGTAAACATAATTAAAATATCTATTAATAAAATAGCTACTAGGGTCATATTAACAATGATCTAAATTGTAACTAAGAAGTGACATTTTCTTATAAATTGTCAGCTATGTTTGTATTATATAAAGTGGCAAAATTCATCCCTCATTATAAACATTACAGTTTCAGATGTATTGCTGGTTTTTTTGGTTATGTCTTAACTAAAATGTGTATTTAAACGGGTAGAAAGACCAAAAAACTTGTAATTACCTTGAGGTGCATGACTACACTTATTGGGTATATTATATAGCTTTTAGCGCAAACTTCCCAAACAACCATGATTATTTTTAAACGTGTGGAATATTGCTATTTCAAACAAACTTATTCATTGTGTATAAAATGTTGTTAAATTAGTTCTTAACGTGAAGTTGGTGCTGTTTCTGACGATGTGGTTCCTGTCACTCAAGCGATGAGTAGCTTAAATTTCAAACATTCCATATTATCGATATTGATGTAAAGCCAAGGTTTTATTCGTCGAATATATCAAAATGACACCGTTAAATGTAGTAATTTTGACTCTCATTCCAATGGAAAAGTACTATCAGTCTTACTTGAAGAGATAAAACATTTAATAATATAAAATATTATATTAATATTATGACAGCACTTTATTTTCCGACATGCATAGAGATTCTTTTTTTTTTTTTTTTTTTTTTACTTTCTACAGTGCCCTTAGGTTGTATTTTTATGCTGTGTTGTGACAAATTGATTCACGTCTGTTTTGTATTGTATGTGCGTACTGTACATCACTAGCAAACCCCCAGTTCTCATCGTCACATGTACTTATCAAGATAAATGATATCAGTGCCCCAAGTGAAGGAGAAGGCTAACTAAAACCAGCAGAAAGAGGTTCACTGAATGGCCTGTACAAAAAAAATCAAAGTTTGATTTCAGGTGAAATTGAAATTATTTTTACAACAAATAAAAACATAAAAATTATTCTGTTTTTATTTATTGGTTGTGTTTTACTTAAAGCTTTGTCACCTTAACTGCATGTTTCCTATGACTAGAATTTAGTGTTGGTTAAGTTTTAGAAATTAAAACTAGTATAGAATTTTCATCATTCATTTAGTGGTTGTTAAGTTTCAAAATATTTAGACGTATTATTATTCAAACTAAAATAAAAACTTAGTAGAGATCAAACTGGACACGCCCACCTGATGTCAACTAATAAAATAACGTAATAATACATATTTTAAGCCTAAATAATCTATAGCTATATTATTAGCTACTTATCTAATCTAAGTTAATCTAAGCTTCCTTATAGTAATTTCACGGTGTACATTATCTAATATTGGTACTGTTCAATTAGATAATAAATTAAAATCTCAAAATAAACTATTTGACTTTTATAGAATACGATATATCATAAGAGAAGGCATATGATATAGTGGATATAAATAGAGTTTGGCTGTTGGAGGAGGCAGAAGTGGAAAGAGGAGATGTAAAGAGAGTTAAATGCATGTACGAGAATAACAGTATTTGTGTTAAGATGGAGAGAGGGAGGAAGGAGTGGTTCCAAATAACAAATAGCTTGAAACAGGGGAGTGCCCTTTCATCATTACTTTTATAATGCTCATGGACAAAATGGGAGGAAAGAATGAAGCCATGATATTTGATTATGAATTGATGGTATGTGAGGAGAAAGAAAGGAATTGCAGGAACAACTACAAAAATACAATGAGGAAGTGTAAGAGTATAGGATGAAATTTGGCCTAGCAAAGTGTGAAGTGATGGTAATTACAAGGATGAGGAAAAGTCTTGATCACAGCTATAAAGTAGAGGGTGGTAACTCCCTGCTTTCTCATTTACTATGTGTCAACAGGCTAATTCCAACTTAATTTTAAATTCTCGGCAAGTGGGGTGGTTTAGTAAAGATATTTAGGCTAGATTTGTAAGGAGTACAGACTAAAGAAATTTAAATATCTATAGATTCGAATTATCGAATTATTTATTTCTAAAATCAAAATTAAATGTTACAATTTACACTTTGATTTGAATAGGAAGGTCTTGCGGATTCATGGTATCTTGACTTATAAATATTTTAGATTAACCAATGGCGAAATAGCAAATACTACTGAATCTATGTATATTTAAAAATTAGGTTTCTTTGTCTGTCTGACATTAAGAATGCGCGATATCTACAGCATCTAAGAACTCGAATATTAAATTTTTTATAGTTTTTTTAGATTTATTAAAAACTGGGTAAAAATAAGAATTAAAATGAAGTGTTTTTTCCTCTCTGTGTGTTGCAAATAAAAGTATTTCACAGTGTAACCATGAAACGCCAGGTTTTTCTTCTGGTATTACATATTATAATGATTACTTACTTCAAGATTCTATACATGGACTGGCGAACCTCTTTGAAGGCGCATGATAGATATATTCTATTATAATTGATTAAATTATTTTGCGTAACAAAGGTATTTTGAGAAGCAAAGAGGACTATAAATTTGTTAATTGTTAATTTTAACTATCATTGTAACTTATATTAATCAATAATTTCTATATCATTATCTTTAAAAATAGTTAAACTATATATCACAATAGTTCTGACGTTTTTTAGAAAA